>OX419589.1:1673851-2047851 GCA_948473455.1 Teleiodes luculella | reverse complement strand
AGACAGCAGCCGGCGCCCAAACACCCTCCAGCCAACCAGCACCAACACGACACGAGTGCGACGACGAGATCGTGGGTGAGTGGTGACCAGGGTCTGATGATGAAGAGCATCTGAAGACAGCAGCCGGCGCCCAAACACCCTCCAGCCAACCAGCACCAACACGAGTGCGACGACGAGATCGTGGGTGAGTGGTGACCAGGGTCTGATGATGAAGAGCATCTGAAGACAGCAGCCGGCGCCCAAACACCCTCCAGCCAACCAGCACCAACACGAGTGCGACGACGAGATCGTGGGTGAGTGGTGACCAGGGTCTGATGATGAAGAGCATCTGAAGACAGCAGCCGGCGCCCAAACACCCTCCAGCCAACCAGCACCAACACGAGTGCGACGACGAGATCGTGGGTAAGTGGTGACCAGGGTCTGATGATGAAGAGCATCTGAAGACAGCAGCCGGCGCCCAAACACCCTCCAGCCAACCAGCACCAACACGAGTGCGACGACGAGATCGTGGGTGAGTGGTGACCAGGGTCTGATGATGAAGAGCATCTGAAAACCTTGCGAAAACTCTGATAGCGCGTTTCAGGCCTCGGCTTCTAATTGGTCGCTCTTCTAATGACGTAGTATGTGGCGCGCCGCTACAATACAACCAAAACTTATAAAAGTTTCCGTAATAGATAAAGTTCCAAATAGTAGGGAGGCGGAGTTACAAAAAGTCGTCAAATAACGATATTCGTTGGACTGAGCAGTATTATACCAACAAGTGGTATCGTTGGATTCAGTGATGTTTCTTTAGTAGGAAAAGTGACGTTGTCGCTTTCTAAAGTGGTGGAGTGACGTATTATGACGTCACAAAGATGGCGACTCCTAGTCTCAAATTCGGTCGATTTACTCAGTAACTACTTAACCTATCACGACGTGAGAGGTGTCATATGAAAGGTATTTTAATACTTAACAAAAGATGTCTAACAATGTTCAGTGTAATTTGTATAATTTGAAAGATAATATTAAATATATGAAAAAAAAAATAGTGTTTTCTTTTTTATAAACCAAAAAACGCAATTTTATTGGTTGAAACTATTAAAACTTTATTAGAAAGTTATCTTGCTACGTCTTTCATCTATAACATGAACTTTGAATTTTTGAAATTGGTTGATAAATGACTACGCTACAATCATTTTACTACAGGCCCAACAAGCGTGCGAGAGATGACTCACACCTTATTAATAGGGAATTTCGTGCAAATATTTGTATAGGAACCACTTTAAATTGGACAAGGCAATGAAACTTTTGTACAATAGGTGGTCTTGAGTAGAAATCCACCGTGAACCATCACTCTCCCCCCTCTTAAGCCGGGGGGAGAGGGGTAAAGTCGAGTTTCACCGCCCTTCTTGTTGACGCTTATATTATTTCTAAAACCGTATGTGCTAGGACAAGTTTGGTATCATTTTCGGATAACTCTTTAACGTAGAATTCATTTTTGATATTATAAAATAAGGTTGCCATACAAAAAAACTAAATTGTATGATAAAATTCGCAAAACACGACTGAAGTTTTTCTACATAAATGTCATTTGCTTTCCCATGGGATGGTATGATGTCGATGCACAGAAAATATGGTCAGGTAGCAGCATTCACAGGTATTACAAATATATAATTTATTTGCAAATTCTTTTACAAAAAACGGTTTAATAAAAATTGTATGCGCGGCAGACGAGTGTATAGACATGGAACTAGCTCCGAGACCAAATTAGTCCCAAAAACAGCGGTGGTAAGGGATGCGGTGTTATGGCAGAAATGTTGTGAGTGTTGCACAACCTTCCAAACAAACAAAAGATGTAGAAGATCAGGTCGGAATGAAAAGTTAGACCGGCCCTGGCAAACGGTAATAGATAGAGAGGTTGCGCCGTAGTAAAACTTGTTGGGAACCTTGGTCAAACTTTGAAAGGTGAAAAAAAAAATCAAGACGGCTGATTTCAAGACACTGGCAACCGCTGGCAGGCAACACAACAATTTAGGTACCAATAGCAAAGTGGGTGCAGACAATATTTCTGTCGACCAGTAATAGGCTTAAGAATTAATTTTATTTTCCTTGCTACGATTTTTTAACCACTGTTTAATTTCTGCTTGGATTACATCCACGTCTTTGGAGCAAAAGCTAAGACTGTTGCACTACTGAAACTCAGACAAGCATTTGAGGACCCCAAAAGCTATTGTCTGTACTGTTGTGTCATTAAGGTCTAAAAATTACTGGAAATAATGCTACACTACAGCTTGGTCAGAATTATCGCAGTCCAAAAGTCATCTCTGAACAAGCTGAATTCCGATTCTGAACAGAAAAACCCTGTTGTAACCAGATCTTGAACGTCACACAACGTATACTTCTGAATGAAAGGGGTTGGCGCCGAGTATCTGGTATTAAATTACAAAGCACAGTCTATTTAGCTGTGTAGGTACTAATCGATCTGCACAGCAGTCTTTAAACATTTACTAGCCAGCCGAGCTCATTCCTGTACTCCATAGTACCTTACCTAGGCGTTGCATTGGCTTGATTAAATCGTTCTTTTATAGGCAATGCTGCTTAAACACGCAATAACCTGCGCCAGCCAACATAAATTTTCCACAAGTTTTTCGATTGTTCGAACTGAATCTCTTTTTTCGGCAGACGATTATACTAGCATCGGTTTACTTTCGGTGAGCACACGAAATAAAACACTCAGGCTGGTATTGCTCTGCTGAAGGTTCGTAGAGACGTGTCCAGTTCTTTGAACATGGCTAAATAAGAAACCGACATCAAACGTCCCTTACACCACCACGTGCTGGTTCCTCAATAGGCTTAATATCTATGAAGTATGATACCCCCAGCTCCAGCATCACACATTACGTGGTCTAAGTACGCCTGGCATGATTTGCCTTGGTCAAATGGACTGCTTCGAAAATACTCCGGACCCAAATCATCCAAAACAAGGAGAACCTTTCCGGTGAAGCTACAACTCGGACACAGTGTGATGTGTTTACTTCAACGAGGACGCTCCTATCACTTGTTCAGCTTATTTCCTGCATGCTACCACCTGCATCAATGAGGATCTATAAGAGGCCACGAATAGCGCTTCATTTTTGGTAAAATACTGGTCTTCGCAAATGTTAACCTCACTGTATCAATTCGATTACAATGAAAAATGCACATGAAACAATTTATTGTAAATGATCCTACTTGCCTACTGTTCATATACTTTCCCAACTTCTAACCCTTAGTATAGTCTTCTACCTCAAACTTACGCTAGCTGATACCGTCAACCTGACGGTGCTGACGAGGCAGCTAAGTATCATTACTTCGAGCAATTAATTAGTATGTTACACACAGTAAAGATATCGGCGGAGAGATATGGGATCATCACAAGGCTTTCTGAGTTTCAGCAATGTAACAGCTTTAGCTTTTACCCTAAAGACGTGGAACCCGAGCAGAAATTAAACAGGGATATAAAAAATACAGTAGCCAAGGAAAGAAAATTACATCTTGGTTCTATTACTGATCTTCAGAAATATTATCTGCCCCGCTTTCCTTTATTTGCTGGGTTGCCAGCGGTTGCCAGTACCTTGAAGTCAGTCATCTTGGTCTGTTTTTTGTCACCTTTCAAAGTCTCACCAAGGTTTCCTACAAGTTTTACTACGGCGCCATTTCTCTATCTCCTACCGTTTGCCCGGGCCGGTCTATCTTCTACATCTTTTATTTGTTTGGAAGGTTGTGCAACACCTACACAAAACATTTCTGCCATAACACCGCATCCCTTACCACCGCTGTTTCTGGGACTAATTTGGTCTCGGAGCTAGTTTCATGTCTATACACTCGTCTGTCGCGCATACAATTAACTTTTTAAATCCATTTTTATAAAGGAATTTGCAACATAAGTTATATATTTGTAAAGCCTGTGAATGCTGCTACCTGACCATGTATTCTGTGCATCGAAATCATATCATCCCATGGGAAAGCAAATGACATTTATGTAGAAAAACTTCAGTCGTGTTTTTTTAATTTTATCATATTATTTAGTTTTTTTGTATGGCAACCCTATTTTATAATATCAAAAATGAATTCTACGTTAACGAGTTATCCGAAAATGATACCAAACTTGTCCTAGCACATACGGTTTTAGAAATATAAGCGTCAACAAGAAGGGCGGTGAAACTCGACTTTACCCCTCTCCCCCCGGCTTGAGAGGGGGGAGAGTGATGGTTCACGGTGGATTTCTACTCAAGACCACCTATTGTACAAAAGTTTCATTGACTTGTCCAATTTAAAGTGGTTCCTATACAAATATTTGCACGAAATTCCCTATTAATAAGGTGTGAGTCA
This sequence comes from Teleiodes luculella, assembly GCA_948473455.1. Lineage (NCBI taxonomy): Eukaryota > Metazoa > Arthropoda > Insecta > Lepidoptera > Gelechiidae > Teleiodes > Teleiodes luculella. The sequence continues at coordinate 2,043,501 of OX419589.1, read as the reverse complement.
TCTCTCGCACGCTTGTTGGGCCTGTAGTAAAATGGTTGTAGCGTAGTAATTTATCAACCAATTTCAAAAATTCAAAGTTCATGTTATAGATGAAAGACGTAGCAAGATAACTTTCTAATAAAGTTTTAATAGTTTCAACCAATAAAATTGCGTTTTTTTGTTTATAAAAAAGAAAACACTATTTTTTTTTCATATATTTAATATTATCTTGCAAATTATACAAATTACACTGAACATTGTTAGACATCTTTTGTTAAGTATTAAAATACCTTTCATATGACACCTCTCACGTCGTGATAGGTTAAGTAGTTACTGAGTAAATCGACCGAATTTGAGACTAGGAGTCGCCATCTTTGTGACGTCATAATACGTCACTCCACCACTTTAGAAAGCGACAACGTCACTTTTCCTACTAAAGAAACATCACTGAATCCAATGATACCACTTGTTGGTATAATACTGCTCAGTCCAACGAAAATCGTTATTTGACGACTTTTTGTAACTCCGCCTCCCTACTAATAGTAGTCCCTACAGAAGCTGCACTAGGCGACATCATTCATATAAATTGCAACCCTAGCTCCGTTATAATAAAGTGCAATTCAGATCGCACGGCGCTAGGCGAAAAGAAGTAGTTGCTGCATCTCTCTCTCTCGCGTATTGCGCCACTCTACTAACACGTTTAGGGAATAGGGAATTGGTCCGCAGTCGGCCCGAGACCGCTCAGCCGGGCAGTAGGTAGTTATAGCGCGTAGGTAGGTACATGGAGTGACGGAGGCCTGACGCTACGCTCACACCACAACACACACACAATCAGTAAATAGTACTAGGTACAGGGGTGCGTTCCGTGGCTTCGCTCGAGTGCAATCGAGTGCACTCCGGCGCGCGCTTTAACCGTTCCGTGGCTTGGTGAAATTTTACTCTGACAGCTGTCAGAGCGTAATTTCTTCAAGTCCGGTGAAGCTTGATTTGTCGTACCTTTTCGACACAAGCATAGGTCAATTCAAAAAAAAAAAAAAGCGTAATTTCATCCGTTCTGTGGCTCAGAGCTCAGAGAACCATTTAGTGAGATGGTTAATTTTTACTCTGACTTTGTTTACTTTGTAGGAAGCACTTGAGAAGCAATCTTTGGTATTTGAGAATTTCAGCTGTTCTGCATTGTTATTACGCTACGGATGTTAACCGGCAGTCTTGATGTCTGAATGGCCGGTGAACCTTAAATGTTGTTTTTATTCTAAAATATGAAGGAAGCAATCTTCTCGTCCTTGGAAGCAGTGGGAAGCAACGAGGAAGCAATGTTTCGACACTATTTAAGAGCAAAATACGACTGTTCACCGGCCATTCTGACGGTCACAGCTCTTTTCTAGTTGTTGAAAGGATCAAGTAACGGTTTTGTGGCGGGGGCTTTTAATTTTTTTAATTTAATGCCATTTAGTTTTGTTTTCCTGAATAAAAAAAAAATCTAACCAACTTACCTAGTCAAATCAGGCTGCGATCGAGACAAGTTGAGTTTCTCCTTGCTGAGTTTGGCTTTAGCCGCCTTCCCCTTCGGCTTGCGGTCCGTCGACGCAGCCCTAGCGCTAGCGGGGGGCGTAGCGCCGCGAGGACTCGGGGACTGCGCCACTTCTTTAGCGAGGTGCTTCAACACTGATGACTGGTTTAAGAAGTCGTCTGGGATTTCTGTTATTTCCTGTCACAGTAAAGGTTTCTTGTCAGTTCAAGATACTTGTTATTATCAGATGTTGGAAAGAGATAAGCGTTCTCGGATCTGTAGAGCGTCTTCTCTGTGAGGTTTGGATATTAGTGCGAGAGAGATGACGTATTAGAAATCGAAAAGAACCGAGTACTAACGACCACCCAGCAGACCTTTTTACTTTTTAAGGGAATAATTGATTTGTAGCTGAAGGTGTTTTAAGTTCGGAATGTTTTTTTTTACATCAACCAAAATTACAATTTTTGCGAAAAAGAGAAATTCACCAAAGAATTGGGAATGAGGTATTTTTCCGTGGTAAAATCCATTCATCCATTCATCCATCTCCACAAACTTTTTACTTTTTTTTTTTTTTGACTTTTCAAAGCACAGGATTTCCTAGTTTGAGGGCCAGGAACACAGTACCTATGTTACTATTTTGGAAAATAAATTACTTTTTGTTTGTTTGTTGTTTGTTTTTTATTAGCCCTAGTAGGATATTACCTGCACCTGTGTCCCATGGTCCGGAGGGCTGGTGTAGATCCTCTGCCCCCCTATATCGATGTAGTTGGCTGTGGTAGCTACTATTTGCTCTTTATGCACCTTTGGAAGGGGAATGCCGCTAGGCTTCTTCCCCTCCGGTTTCTTTAAGGTGTGGAAGGGAGACGACTGAGTGGTTGTATGCTTCACTTCACTACTGGTCCTTTCGTGTTCTCTGTAATGGAGAAGAATAAATATATTACAGTACACAATTATTTTAAAGAGCTTAAAGATAATTGAAACAACGAAGAGTATCCAATTCCAATGTGGCACCCAAAAAAGGGGAAAAGGAATAGATGTAGACCATTTAGATGCTGTGAGGATGAAATAGTTGAGATGGCTGGACCAAAGTAGTGTCGAATGCAGAAAAATGGAGGCGATTGAGGTGCCTACCTCCTGCCTACTCACTCTTTGTTAAGATTTTTTTTTTAAGTTGCATCTGTATAATAATATGGTGAGCTGTCACGTGTCTCCTGGCTGATGTTAAACATCGAAAGTTAGTTTGTGAATGCTTTAAGTGGTTTTACAAGTATTTGCTAGATGGCGTAGCACAAGATGTATCATACGAATATACACTTTAATAGTGATACTTAGAGAATCCAAGCCAATTATCAGTTTCACCCCCTATCTATATATAGTTTCACCCCTCGCTTAGAAGCTTTACATCAAAAAGCTTAAATAAATAAATTGTTACCGAATAGGCGTAGGTCTTGGTGGCCAGGAGTCGTCCTGATTGTGGATGATCAGGGTGTTGTATGAAGAGGAGGATACGTCCAATGAGCTTCGGTTGCTGTTGCCACCCACTGACTCTTTCAGAGAGTTGCGGTTACTGCTCGGAACATTCTCCTGAAGTAAACAGATTAAACATTTAAAAACCAGAAGACCTCATTCAAGTCACACTCTAAACCTGTCTGTTTATTAACCTGGGTTAGGTTATAGGAAAAAAACAGGAGTACCTAATGGTTAAGTATGTTATTTAAATTAGAACTCAGACAGGACTCAAAGATGCACCTTTTTATTATTTGTTTTAAAAAAATTGCATTATTGCATTTTAAGTATATTAACATAATATATCTAAAACTACAATAGGTGCATATTTATAGCCTAAAATTGTGAATATCATAAGTATTCAAAATATATTGTTCTAAAAATAGTTTAGAACAACTGTTTATTATTAAATTTGTTAAGTTAAAGTCACATCAAATTCAATGAAGTCAGATGTTCAAGCTTTGCTCAAATCATAGCTAACTTTCATCTTAGAAAATAACAAATCTTATTAAATAATAGTAAATGATTTAAGAAAGAGGCAATTACATATTAGTTCGATTCTAAGTTAAATTATATCTTTTCTTAGCATTTTGACCTAATGTGCATACTGCTGTGGAAAAGAATGTGCAAAAGAAACTCCTTTACATACCTTTAGGGAGTTCCTATTATTATTATTGGACGAGCTGAGGTTCTCCTGACCCTGTGGTTCCACACGGGCTGTGTGTCTCACTACGTAACGCTCCTCCCTTGATAGATTCTCGTTTGAAGTGGAAACATCAGTTTCGCTACCGGACAAGCTTTGAGGAAAGCCTGTAGGTACTGTGAAAGAAATGCGGAACTTAAAAGTTATGTACATGTAGGTAGTTTTAAGTACTCAGACTTTGATCAGAAAATCCATTAAAATTAACAGTTTTCCTATTTTTTTTTTGAAATTTTACACCCTTCATCTGTTTTGTCTTCCATTAACTTTCATATACATAATTTAAGAGTACTTAAACAAATAAATAGTTTATTCCAATATTAATTTGTTTTTGTAACATATCTTACATTTTTACACACACAAGCATATTTTAGTCTACTAGTGATCTAACAATTACTGTGTATGTATGTTTAATAATGTAAATAGTTTCTAATAGTAAGTACTTCACATTCCAAGCAATTATGTACAATAAAAAATCATGCAGTGGTCATGCAATGTGTTTACAAAAACGCAATGTTGCCCACATAACCTTTCACAATAGCATTCCAACACAAGGAAGAGACAAGGGCATTCACTTTCTCAAATTATGACTCATGTAATAAAGATGCGACTGGTTCCCGCGTCCGTCAATGTCTACTTACCAGCTTGCTTCTGTGTCCTCTGTATGTTGTTGGAAAATGATAGAAACCGCCCTCCAGGACGCATTGATCCCATGGTGACGAAATTTCCACCAAAAACAACTGATTACAAACACAAAGTCACTGCACTTTTGTACGGCATTTTCGAATTCTTGTACAATATGCAGCACCGTCTGCAACCCAAATAAATTACTTCATGTTTATCTAATGCTGTTGATAGAAATAGAAATGCAAAAAGAAGAACAGGCGCAAGAATTGCACAGATATTTGTGACCCTGTAGCTTCACCATCCGGGCTGATATTTTGTTTCACAGTAAATGGCATTAGTAGGCCTACAACGGTATAAAACTTACAACTGTTTCGAAGCTATTTTAAACTAAAAAATCTAACATATTTTCGCATTTTTCAATAGAATTCAATCGATGATGGATGGGGTCAGCTGTCAAACGTGTCAAACTGTCTTGTCAATTTTCTTTGTTTATTTATTACAGAGAGAAAGGCAAAAGGAATAGGTCTAAAACTTCAAGATTTATATTTCCATTCCTCTTACATAAATACATAAAATTTGTTTGAATAAATCTATAATATAAGTACAATTTTGAGTAATGTTTTGTTTAAATAAATCTATACCATTTTAACTAAAGAAAATGTTACTGAAGTTCGATAACAGATGCCGTTAATGTCAAGTCAACAAAGACGGTGAATTAGTTACGCTATTGCATACTAGAGGGCGCTTCTACTCTGATATCGGGTTTGTACTATTATTTTCTTCTGTCTGTGCTGATATTAAAGGTTTCGATAAAAATATCTTTTCACATTTTTTTATTGGAATTTCTACAAAAAAATTATATAATGATCGTGAGAAAAAGCTATTTTTTCGCGGTAAAGTCACCCTACAATTTTGATCGATTGATCCCAAATCACAATTGAAATTTATAACAAACAGACATTCACCAAATTGTATATCTTCGGGTTTTCACTAAGATATTTTCTGATGGTGAGAAGAAGCCTTTGCCCTTAAATTCCCCATGTGAGACGTTATTCATTCATCCATCACCTAGATTTTGTTTACGCAATCCGTTCAGTCAATAATTTGAATTCGCGTTTATTGTTCATAATGAAGATGTATTGTTCAGCAGTTTCATCAATCTGAACAAAATTTTACATAATATTTAGGTATGTGTACGTAATGGCTAGCGCATAGAAATAATCGGAGTAAAGCCCGACCAAAGAAATAAGTAACCTCGCCATTTGCGGAATTTGTATGGAACTAATTTTATAAGGGAAATTGTTGCCATAGTCGTAAAAATATACACGTGGCGCCCCCAGAGCAGGTTTCATATTTCTTTGGTCAGGCTTTAGATTTTATAGAAATGTCACAGAAAAAAATTAATGCCGGGTGAGCTACGGCACCGTAGTGTAACTCCATCCATACAAAAGTGTCATTTTGGCGCGCTTCGAAATCTCTGGTTACTTCAGGCTGCAACAGTCAGGGGTGTAGCGCGCTCTTTCAAACGGGCGTAAAATAGCTATCTAAATATTTTTGGCGCAATTTAGAGAAACAAATAATAAAACAATGCCAAATTACAGGAGATATTGTTCTGTGTTTGGATGTTTATATTCATCAAGAAATAAACCAGGATTCTCGTTTTTTATATGACCAAGTGAGTCTGTAAGGTTAAGATTTATTGTTTACAATTTGTGTATTAGTATTTTGAGATTTTTTTAAACGTAGTAACTGGTAAATAAGAATATACCTACCTACTTCTTGTAGTACAGGTAGTTAGTTGTGACTTTATTAAAGTAATCAGAGTCAGAGGTACATATTTTTCTTCTGTGGATAAAGCGCGAGAGATTGAAATACTGTGTTTATTTCGATGCTGTTGTATTCAAAGTAAATCATTTTAATAAAGCCCGACCAAAGAAATAAAAAAACCTCGTCATATTTCGGGATTTCGATGGAACTAATTTTATAAGGGAAATTGTTGCCATAGTCGTAAAAATATACACATTGCGCCTCCAGAGCAGGTTTTTTATTTCTTTGTTCAGGCTTTACGTCTTTATGTAATTATTTGCAAAATTAACAAGTGGTCAAGAAAAACAGTCAGTGTTCAACCCTACAGCATGTCATTCATTCATTCGTTCAATCCCAGAAAACCGCGAAGTTATCCTACTGTATGTACGTAGTACATACTATATTTATACTGTGGCTACGGTGTCGCGACGAACGCGAAACATGTACATAGGACCACAGTAAGTGGATTCAATTATAACAAAATCTAGGCTGTATGGGCACAAATTCATTGCCTACTCGTGATCACGTAAAAAACTAATGTAAAATCTATGGCATTCTAGAAGTATTCCCGCGCCGCATTGAAGTGGTCGCTCATCGAGAAAGTTCATACCGGGAAGATGTGGAGGACGTTGCATCGGAGTTGCAGTCGCCCCGCCGGACAAATAAGCTAAGTCCCTAATTGTTAAGATTTCCCAAATTCGTGTTATTTCCTTTGTTGATATATTCTATTTACTACAGAAGCGTTTACCTCCCTTGTCCACGCCAAGGGAATCTGGCCAGATTCTAGGATGACTTGCGACGATCAATTTATGTAGCGTACATACTTATATATATAACTATCTATATATTTACACATATAACTTAGGAAGTAGGATATCGTCGCGAGTTGCATCCGTCCAAGATGAAAGCAGGTGTCATGAAGCTGCCTCCAATAGTCCCGCAGAAGGGTGAGGGAGGAGTTCATGACGCGGCTAGTGTGTGAAGGTATGTAACAATAAAAGGCATAAAAGAAAGTGGTGATTACCCTCGCCTATGAATTAATACCTAAAAGTTATACCCAGTCTAGCTAACTGGGTGCTCCGGAGCCAATTTACTGATCTATGTGTTGAATACTAAAGTCCTTAAGGCCCCAACATTAAAAGTATTGGGGAAGTCTAATGTGTGTGTGTGGTTGGGACAATGGAGGTGTAGAACAATGTACATGTGTAGAAGTTGATAAATGTCGGTATAAAGTAAAACATTCATAAAGATAATAAATTGAGAGGTAGAAGTAAAATTATTGATAAAGAGGATGGGTTTTGAAGTTATAATTGAAATGATGTGTAAATCCATAAGCAATTCTTATAACACAAAATTAACTATATTAACCAGTAAATTCATAGTAAAAGAAAGATAAAAAATGTAGGACGTTAGGGATCTTAGTACGCGTGTGGTTGCGTTATACTTACCTATAATTACAGGAGGTGGATGTGAATCCGATAGAAAGATCTTCCAAGACCTCTCAACATGACAACACAGGAACCAGCCTAAGGAGCTTTCATACATCAGACAGCTAAAGCGAAGCAGATAAAGTAATCGGGTGAGTTTTTCTCCCGATTCAATTACGTTTATCGCCAACATCCAGAGGGATGCGTTGCGACATGGTGGAGAGATGTGCTGGGATTTGAGGAGCACAGGATACGAACTTGACCTGATGGTGCAAGCACACCTAGGAGATATAATTCAATTCAATTTTTCATGAAGCAAGATTGAACTACTATGAACTGAAGGAAGACAAACATGAAGAAATAAGAACTCTGAAAGGCTCCTTGTAATATGGTCTTGTGATGTCATGTATGAGAAGGTTAACAACAAATTTTTCTACCCTTTTTAACTGTGTTTCATCTGTTAATCATATGTCTTTTTCTTTAAACAAATTTAACAGTTCTAGTGGAGAATTGTCAGTGTTATTGAATAGCTAGTGGACCACAAGCGGTTATACTACCTTAATTCAGAATTTTCCTATGGAAAAGACACGTTTTCCATGGTAATAAGTAGTCATACGTTACAAAAATTCCCACTGCCTTATATTGTTAGAGAGGAAGTATATAACAAGGATGGTTTGAGAATATTATGTCTAAGAACCTGTAATAAAAAGAGTGAATCAATTTGTGTACTCATTTGTTTCTTTCTAGCCCCATTAAACTGTGAAATATGACTTTGTAGATTATTTTTTGTAATTTAGGTACGGTATCCAGATTGTTTTGAAAGATTCTTTTTTTTTCTCTTTCTGTTAAGCTGTCACGAATATGTACGGACATGTAATCTGCCCTGTAATAATGCGCAACAGTAAAGAGTATGGTCGCCACCCGCAGATTGTCTTTATTTGATGCTTTTCATTCTCGTAATAGTTATCTATCATGATAGAATTTTATTGCATATTAACTTATAGAATACGATCGCGGTGATTTATGTTATTTGTAGCAAATTTCCAAATAATTCATGCAACTTGTGATGATAAATAGTCCATATGATTTTTGTCTGAGTTGCATGGTTTGCCATGCTTAGTAACACGTCTAGTAGCTAAACGCAAAAAAAAAAAAAAAAAAAAAACATTCGTCTTGTCTTTGTTCGTTCGCGACGCAACTTTTCCTTTGAACTTACTTGTCGTGAAAAAGGAGTTTTCAACCGCGATTCAACTGAAATTTAGCTTACGGAGAGAAAGAAGTTCTGCAGGAGCTGCAGAACCTATAGGTGAGTCAATTTTCGAACAATTTTGTAGGTGGGCGGTAAAAAAGTGTCGTGTGGAAATCTTTTTCAGATCTTGTGTAAAAAGTTAGTTCTCACACTATTTCTCACTTAATTCTGGATAAATATCAAGTATACTTAGTCAAAAGTAGTTAATATCACCTTGAGACCAATTTTCTTGCCAACGCCTACCCACATAATATTGCTAGTAACTTTTCAAACAACTTCATAATAATAACGAAAAGCGGACTTGATTGTGTTGAATAACAAGCTGAAAACATACTACAACCTTATTATTACGAATCTAATTTATTCTAAATCATTAATTACTGCGATTGGTAGTCATTTTCTTGCTGGGCGGTTACAGATTTGTATGACAAATACCTACTTGTTGGTTGAGTTTTGACAATTATCAAGTTGATTCAGAGCTGACAAACAAGTGATAAACAAGTAAGCTTTCACTACTATTAAACGTTATTAGAACTTAAAACTTACAGCCATTTACCTATGTTATGTTCAAATTTGAGTCGACCAGTTGTGCCTGCCTAATGAAACTTCCATTATATTAAGTGGAGTATTATGCTGTTGCATATTATTACCAGGGGAGGAATTCTTTATAATAAAACTAACTCTTATGCAAATACTTTATCTAAAATTAATATCTATTACCATTTATTTCGATCAAAACTTAATTGAAGATTAGCATATTGTACTATATTAATCTCTATAATTAACAGTAAAACTAAATAAATACAAAAGGTTAATAACTGCTTTCTTCAACAATACCTGAAACAAAATGAAAACAAATAAATTAGATAACATGAAAAAATATTTGATTAAATTAAATAAACTAAATTCTCTTAATTTTTCTGAAACTAATTGCATAGTCATATTGCTAATAATTTTATGAGTATATACTAATAGAGGGCTAGCATCTGGGAGTGCAGATTGTTTCAACTCTTAAATAATTCTTGTAATAAAAATAAAAATTAAATATTTTCTTTTCAAATTATTTTTTTTTCTTTTTCAATTGTAGGCAGCAATGGAAGACATATTCATCCGTCGACTACAAATAGTAGCCAATGCTATTATAAAACACACTGAGCTCGCCCTCACAATCATAAGTAAGAGGGAACTCGAATCCTCTCAAGCAAAGGAAGCTGAATTAGCCAAATTACAGCTTGACACTTCAATTAAACGGTTCAACAATGAACTCACTGAATATTTTAGGAGAAGTGAAAATCCTTCTCCGGATGAAATTTCCCGTATGAGTGAAATTCAACTACAAGGTGAAGAAGCGTTGAACAATTTCAAGGAAACAACAAGATACATAAATAACAGATACACAGTATGTTGGCCTTGGAGTGAATATCCACCAGAATTGTCAACAAACTTAGGTTTAGCCTATGGGAGACTGACGAATCTAGTAAGGAGACTAGATGAAGTAACTTTGAGAACTTATGATCACACCTTAAAGGAACAGCTAGATAAAGGAATTGTAGAAGTCGTACCTGAACCATATGAAGAAGTGAAGGATTATCCTGTTCATTATTTACCACATCATTGCGTCCAACAACCAGGAAAAGCCCTCCGCATTGTTTATGATGCCTCAGCGAAAGTTAAGGGGAATAAGAGTCTCAATGAATGCTTACATCGTGGACCGATGATGCTTGAAGATCTCACTGGTTTAATATTGAGATTCAGGACCCATCGAATAGGTTTAACGGCTGACGTGGAAAAGGCCTTTCTACAGATCGCGTTACACGAAAAGGATAAGGACGTTACCAGATTTCTATGGCTTCGTGATATCAGCAAGGGACCTACCAAAGAAAACATACAATGCCTTAGGTTTTGTCGTGTACCCTTTGGTATTATCAGCAGTCCATTTCTTCTCAATGTTACAATCAAACACCATTTGATGCAGGCGAACGCGGAGATCCTGAAAAGAGTATCCCACGATATATACGTAGACAATTTGGTAACCGGCACGGAGACTAAAGAACAAGCGCTCACGTTATATAAGGAAACCAAGAAATCCTTTCAAGAAATATCGATGAATTTGAGAGAATGGAGTTCAAACTCAAAGGAATTCTTAAAAGAAATACCCGACAAAATTAAGACAGAAAACATCAAAATCCTCGGTCTTGAATGGAATACGAAACTGGATATCTTAAAAATAAGAGATAAAGATATAACAACTGAAAACACGATGAGAGGAATATTAAAGATAACTGCATCTGTATTCGATCCCTGCGGATTCGCAGCCCCTTTGTTGCTGCGAGCGAAATTATTAATACAACAACTTTGGAAGGAGAAAAGAAAATGGGATGAAATTCTGCCACAAGAAACTCTAGAAAGTTGGTATCAAATTACTTCAAGTTTTAAAGCTCTAAACCAAATAGAGGTTCAGAGACCATATAAAGGAATAGAATCAATAGAAGATAGGATCTTCGAACTTCATTGCTTTTCAGACGCTTCTATCCTAGCATATGCAGCGGTAGTGTATCTGCGAATACACCAGAAGTCAAACAAAGAAGGAGAAATCAGTTTCGTCATCGGTAAAACGAGAGTTGCTCCAATAAAGACCCAACAAGACTTGCAGATACCTAGACTTGAATTGTTAGGAGCTCTGATTGGGAGTAGATTGCTACAATATAGTGAAGAACATCTACATCTCCCGATTCAAAATAAATACCTGTGGATCGACAGTGAAATAGTACTGAGCTGGTTAAATACTCTCAAGATATTACCACCATTCATAAGTAAAAGAGTTAAAGACATCAAAAAGGTAAAAAATCTGATAACGAGATATGTACCTACTAGTCACAATCCAGCTGATAAAGGAACCAGAATCGACAACGTAGCAGAAGGTAACAAATTATGGATCCAAGGACCGGAATTCCTAACAAAACATTCGGACGAATGGCCAAAGACAAAACATATACATACAGACACCAATAATAGCTTCTGTGCAGCATTTGTTGTCGCTGGGGAGGATCTCACGAAAGACGATACTACTAGAAAAATAGATAGGAAAAAAGATCAGACATTTCCAATAGACAATAAAGTAAAAGAGATAAAACAACTGCAAGAAGAACACTTCCCTGAAGAGAGTAACGGCAGAGAAACTAATTTAAGCAGAAATTTAAAACTATTCAAAGACAATGATGGAATACTAAGATCAGAAGGAAGAATGAAATATGCAGATTGGTCATATGACAAAAGGTATCCCATCCTAATTCCAAAAAATTGTGAATTCACTAAAAAACTAATAGAAAAGATACATCAAGATAATAAACACGTTGGAGTAAATCACACACTCAGCGCTATACGTCAATTGTATTGGATTCCACATGGGAAAGAACAAGTTAAGAAAGTGCTAAGACAATGTGCGAGCTGTATCAAGCACGGTGGAGGACCGTTCAAGTTACCACCAACTCCAGCTCTACCTCCAGAAAGGGTGAATTATAGTGCACCATTCACGTTCACAGGCATGGATTATATGGGACCCATATTAGTAGATACAGACAAAGGAACACAAAAAAGATGGATTTGTTTGTATACATGTCTTGCTGTAAGAGCTATACACTTGGAGATTGTTCGAGACTTAACAGCCGAAGAAGGTCTTCTAGCCTTGCGCAGAATGATTGCTACAAGAGGAGTACCAACACTCATCACTTCGGATAATGCGACACAATTTCATCTGATGGCGGAAATACTTGCTAAATCTTATTGTATTGAAAACAACATAAAATGGCGATTCATCCCACAGTTATCACCTTGGGTAGGTGGATATTATGAAAGACTAGTAGCTTTGGTTAAGAATTGTATGAAGAGAACTTTGCATAAACATCTATTAAATGATAATCAACTACTTACTATCGTTAAGGAAATAGAGGCTGTGCTTAATACGAGACCTCTAACACCTGTTGATTCTGAACTGGAACACGTGCTGAAGCCTTCTGATTTCTTGACGATGGGAAGATGCATCACACTGGAAGGAACTCTTCAAGAACCTGAAACACAAGGAACAATTACAAAAAGGGAATTAATAAAGGGCTGGAAAAGAACACAAAAATTATTAGAAGAATTCAAAGAAATGTTTATAAATAGATACTTACCCAGTCTTCGTGAACGCTACAGACACTCACCTAAAGAACCTAGAGTGAAATCCGATCAAGAACCACAAATCGGGCAAATAGTCCAAATAAAGGGTGACCATAAGAATAGAGAAAGTTGGAAAATAGGAAAAATCACATCTCTCAGAGTAGACAAAGATGGCCACTGTCGCGTAGCTATAGTTAAAGTAGGCGACAAGGAATTCATCAGATCTATCACGCAACTTTACCCTTTCGAGATCGAAGAAGAAGATGAGGTGAAGATACCTGCAGCGACATCTCGCAGTGAGTCGCCAAGAGTAGAACCTCCAAAGACAAATGATCCAATAGCTGTACCATATATGGAAGAGATTGAAGAGGCAAACATATCTCAAGATGAGATAATGGAAGAAGTTCCTAGAGAGAGCGGGCCAGTGGTGGAAGAAATATATCCAATGGAGAATGAAGCGATTGATGACATGGATACAGATGAAAGCATTGAAGAAACGAACAGACCGAGACGGCGTGCAGCTGCGCGAGCCATTGAGAAGATTCGTCAATGGACTCGCAGCTTAACAACCTTATTGTAAAATCTTCGGAGGCGGGAGTGTCGCGACGAACGCGAAACATGTACATAGGACCACAGTAAGTGGATTCAATTATAACAAAATCTAGGCTGTATGGGCACAAATTCATTGCCTACTCGTGATCACGTAAAAAACTAATGTAAAATCTATGGCATTCTAGAAGTATTCCCGCGCCGCATTGAAGTGGTCGCTCATCGAGAAAGTTCATACCGGGAAGATGTGGAGGACGTTGCATCGGAGTTGCAGTCGCCCCGCCGGACAAATAAGCTAAGTCCCTAATTGTTAAGATTTCCCAAATTCGTGTTATTTCCTTTGTTGATATATTCTATTTACTACAGAAGCGTTTACCTCCCTTGTCCACGCCAAGGGAATCTGGCCAGATTCTAGGATGACTTGCGACGATCAATTTATGTAGCGTACATACTTATATATATAACTATCTATATATTTACACATATAACTTAGGAAGTAGGATATCGTCGCGAGTTGCATCCGTCCAAGATGAAAGCAGGTGTCATGAAGCTGCCTCCAATAGTCCCGCAGAAGGGTGAGGGAGGAGTTCATGACGCGGCTAGTGTGTGAAGGTATGTAACAATAAAAGGCATAAAAGAAAGTGGTGATTACCCTCGCCTATGAATTAATACCTAAAAGTTATACCCAGTCTAGCTAACTGGGTGCTCCGGAGCCAATTTACTGATCTATGTGTTGAATACTAAAGTCCTTAAGGCCCCAACATTAAAAGTATTGGGGAAGTCTAATGTGTGTGTGTGGTTGGGACAATGGAGGTGTAGAACAATGTACATGTGTAGAAGTTGATAAATGTCGGTATAAAGTAAAACATTCATAAAGATAATAAATTGAGAGGTAGAAGTAAAATTATTGATAAAGAGGATGGGTTTTGAAGTTATAATTGAAATGATGTGTAAATCCATAAGCAATTCTTATAACACAAAATTAACTATATTAACCAGTAAATTCATAGTAAAAGAAAGATAAAAAATGTAGGACGTTAGGGATCTTAGTACGCGTGTGGTTGCGTTATACTTACCTATAATTACAGGAGGTGGATGTGAATCCGATAGAAAGATCTTCCAAGACCTCTCAACATGACAACACAGGAACCAGCCTAAGGAGCTTTCATACATCAGACAGCTAAAGCGAAGCAGATAAAGTAATCGGGTGAGTTTTTCTCCCGATTCAATTACGTTTATCGCCAACATCCAGAGGGATGCGTTGCGACATACGGTGAGGCTACGGCCTACGGCGGCGTAGCCGCGTAGGCATATCGTAGCAAATGGGAGTACACTCGTAGTCGTAGCCGACACGATGTGTCATTCATGGCTTGTGGTAAAGAAGAAAAAGCAAAACTTTTGTGAATTTTAATATCTGGATTGTAATTATATCAGAGTGCCGAGTGCGAGTTTTGCAACCAAAGTAAACGCGCTCGAAATCGAGAGCGTAAACGCGATTTTGTATGGAATTGGAACTACGCCATCTGTGGACAGTTAGCTGAACTAAAATTTCTCCATACTAAATGCAAGTTTACGTCGTCGTTAGCGAGCGCGTTTCGTGAGTAAAAAACTCGCACTTGGCACTCTGTCGTATTAAATAAGTTTTAAAGATGGGTAATTCCTGTCCTTGCCATCTCTGTCTGGATAATTACATTTTAGTGGCAGAAGATTTAAATAAAACAGTAACTCAACATCTCACTTTTATTAATAAAAATAATTAACAAAATAATAAAGAAAACATATTATGATCCAAAGTAATGTTATTGAGAAATTAAAATAAATGACTAACTTTTTATGCCTAAACGAACGGGGCTACTACAAAATGTGAGAAAGTCGAGAAGGTGTAAAAATGGTGACAGAACTACTATGACTTTATGTCACTATGTCGCGTTTTACACTTTCTCGAGCTTCTCGCGCATTTCAGAATTTGAACTGCCCCCGTTACATGAAGTGCTACGACACAAGTTAGTCGCACGTTTAACTGTCAAAAAGTTGTGAGAAACCCGCCGCATTGAAATATCCTCCAATAGGATAAGAGAATACGCACGACAAAATTATGTCTGTCACGCGTAGACGGGCATGTTAGAGAGAGAGCCTGTTATGTATCCGGTGATTCCTGTATAGTACAGTTCCATACTTTACAACTCAGTGAAACGTGCACGTCTACACACACATACACAAAAGACCACAGTTGTAAGAAAAAAAGTTTCCTTTTTCAATTTTAAAATCGACTGAATTAAAAAAAGTAAAAAGTGGGTGGCTCGGTGCTCGCTAAACAAGACAGCGTTAGGTCATTTTCTAGCCTCTTTTATTTAGTTAGACCCTTGTTAGTCTGTAGTTGCTTTGATACATTCAGGAAGCGGCGGCTCTTCAAATCTCTTTGGATACATTGCTATGCAATAGTAGATAATAATATGCCCTTTTTCGTAACAATTCATTACCATCTGTCGAATTTGTTCATATACCATAACAAATGAAAATCTTATATATAAAAATGGATTGCTGTTCGTTAGTCTGCTTAAAACTCGAGATCGGCTGAACCGATTTGGCTAATTTTGGTCTTGAAATATTCATGAAAGTCCAGGGAAGGTTTAAAAGGTAAGAAAAAAAGGAAAAAAAAAAAAACAACGCGGGCGTATAGCCGCGGGCGGACAGCTAGTAATAGTATAAAAAATGCAGTGAAGAACCATCTAACATTATTCTATGATGACACCGGTCGTCTAAAAAATCAATAATTTAAAGCCCGACCAGAGAAATAAAAATCCTCGCCAGATTGCGGAATTTCAATAGAAGGAAATAGTTGCCATAGTCGTAAAATATACACGTGGCGCCCCCAGAGCAGGTTTTTATTTCTTTGGTCAGGCTTTACGTTGATTCGTTAACTGGTTTCGATGAACGTTTTTTCTTGAACATCGTTTTTAGATAATATGTTATCTTGGTTGAGGAAACCTTATGGCTTTTTCGTTTTTTTTAGATTAACACCATTCTCATGGATGATGGGGAAACGAAGGCGAACAAAGAAAATCTTTTTTTGATAGTAAGGCATGAATAAATACAATTCTGCTTGGTGGCATTACATGAGGCGATGAAAATGCAGCCGTCCTTGTAACCGTAGGAATATCTAGGTACATTTAGCATAAATATATTAGCCGTTGATAGTACATAATAATTACTTCTTAAATTCTATTAAAGATTCAATAAAAAGAATAAATTTTAATACATAAATTGAGACATAAACTTACATACTCGTCAATATACAACAATTCAAAATATGAATGCCCTGAAAAAAATACGGTAAAAATTCGCAAATCACGTTAAATTATTTCAAGTTTTCCTGTTATCTACATTTACACATGTAAACTCGTCTGAAATCATGCCAAATAAGAACCGCCCAATAATACCGAAATAAAACGACCTTAAAAAATGTGTCCACGGCCACACGTACACGTAAGTAGGTTAGCAAGATAATTATGATAATGAGCTTTTCAGTTCTATTTTTAGTAATAAAAAACTGTAATAATTTAAGAAATACTGAAAAATCTTACGTGTTTTTGAAGAAGTAAAAATATTTACGCATGTAGATTTAGAAATTTTGTCTAGTTAAATAGCAAAATGGGAGATTTTAATGAAATATTAATTTAATTTGCTCCTGCTGTACGCGTCTTACGCTCATCAAATATTTTTGTTATATTCCTATTTATAATATTGGCGCATTCATCCTTATCTACTATGTCCACGTGAATAGCTTCTATTTGGTGTACCATAATATTACTTGTGGTAATTTTATCTAGACCATAGCATTCGTTCGTATTAAGTGTTAGTAAAGACGAATTTTTAGGGCGAATCAGAACTATCGGAGAGTCTATTTTAAACGATGTGTTAGCACTTAGTGCCATTTTGATGCGATTATATAACACTTTTATCATGCTAGTTGTGAATTGAATATCGTAATGAAGATTCATCATCGGAATTATATTGTAGACGAACTTCACTTGATCTTCAACGGTAGCAATTTTTGCGAGCTTTTCTTTCACATCTTCTCCTATACTGTAAGTAGGTAGAATTATTCCTAAGCAGTGGCAGAGTATGTTTATTTGGAGATTCGGTTCATCTTCAGCGTTAATAACACCTGCCGTCATCAGTTTCAGGTATTCTGGTGCTCCATCCACACAAACCACAAGACCTTTGCGTCCTGAAACGAAAATTGTAACAATTGAAAAAATAACGTTCTATCTTCTTCTTCTTCTTTTCGAGTCGACAGCAAACTCAGACAGTCTCGACCCAAAAATCAGCCACACGAATAGCGTCGTTAGTTATAATATTGTATGTATTAAATTGTATAAAATTATAATTTATAATTTTGTAAAATATTTTGAAAAGATGCAACGCCTGTGGAGTTTCTTCCGGCGAGGACTTCTCTACAGAAGACAGCCAAACTGAACTCGCCACAAAAGAATATGTAACTGACTTAACTAAGTGATGTAAAATCCTAAAGTTAATTAAATACTTTGAACATTGAACTATCGGCGATTGGTTTGCCTGCTCCTGAACTGCTTTCAATGACATAGTGGAAAAGATAGCGCGTACCTTCAGCTTCCAGTTTGGCTGCCACTTCCAGCATCACGATTGCCCCAAAGCTGTAGCCAACTAAGAGGAAAGGTGCTCCGGCGCGCAGTTTGCTCGATATAAACTAAAACACAACAAAGTACGAATAACCAAGTGAATCTAGCAGAAAAAGAACTGATTAGAAAAAAAACCGGTCAAGTGTTTTTTTGAAAATGTGAAATATGTAACTCAGGAATGGTAGCTTCATGGTAGCTTCTCAACAGTGAAATTATGTTTGAAATTGGGTTAGTAGTTTTGTTCGGAGCCTATTCGATGCAAACAAACAAGCAAACAATCAAACCTTTCCTCTTTATAATATTAGTACCTATAGGTAGTTATCAGAACTCACTTTGTATTGCCTATCAACAACTTGTTCTAGTAAGGTTTCCGTATCGTCCAACCCTAACTGTAACACGCAGGTTTTGGCGTTCAGTTTACTGCACAACGTTGTCAAATGATTCGCCCAGCTCTCCACGCCAGGCAGCAAGAATATCTCGTGCACTTTTTCAGCCAAACCATTGCTCTGAAAAATAATATCGAATTCCAAGTGATGTTTGAGTTCCGAGATAAGCGGTAAGTGATTTTGGTGAAATTTATTTCTAATGTAAATAAAGCCCGGCCAGAAAAATAAAAAACCTCGCCATATTGCGGAATTCAGTTGGAACTAATTTTATAAAGGAAATTGTTGTTGGACGTTAAGGGTCTTTGAACGATAAGGTATATATTTTTAACCCCCGACAAAATAGTTTTTAGTTAGTAGTTTTTTTCGTTTGACGTGTGTGTCTGTCTGTCTGTCTGTGGTATCATAGCTCCTAAACGGCTACGCCGATTTTGCCTTCGTTCGCATAATATTATATTCTCAAAATATGAGTATCTTAAAATATTAGATTATTTTTTGTTGTGTGCAAGGAGTCACAATCGAGAGTGTTCTATATATTTTGATGTCAATAAAGTGGATAAATTATGTATTGTATAAGAAGAACATCTTTATAACTTAATTACTTACAGCAGTGACCTTCGAGTCCAGATACAGGTACGGTTCGGAAACTAGTTTCACGTCGCCGATGGTCCTCAATACCTTATCGAAGCTTTCATTCCACTTCGAATCCTCAACTTTTTGGGTGGGCAGGTCGGTGCCTGTTGCGTTACTGGCTGCTAACTCTGCTAACCTGGTACAGAGAATGGTGAAATAATGCTTATTACAGTTTTCTCATAAGGTATCACAACAGCAAGTAGGTACATAATGAAACATACAACAGTCGATATTAAGGGGCTCTACCAAGCTAAGTGGCGCCGCCACCCTTTAAAAAATAATAACTCGGGAAATAATCAATTTTTCAATAATCTGGACGACAGAACTGGAGTCGGGGTGCTGTAGGATATATAGAAGCTATTAACTTTATTTATTGTATCTCGCTGTATAGACTACAGGCCCGTGTTAAAAAAAATATGGGTCATTTGAACCACCAGATGATCTATGTAGAACGATATAAGAGCATAAAATAATAAGATTCAGCATTATGCCGTCACTTGTAAGCTGTCCAACTGAGTGCAGGTGAAAGAAAGGGGGTTGCAACCCTCGGCTTTTTCCCCTTGTCGCATGATTTTTGTACGGCGGCGTTGCGAAATAATGGATTAGAAGCAGTATTGAAATAGTATGAAACTGATGCCGTACAAAATTAAATGACCAAATTCACCCTGGTAATTGTCGAAAAATAAAAAAAAAATCCGACTTTTTGGCGCACCATTTTTTTACGGCACTACGCGTTTTCTTATTATTTTTCATGGATCTATCGATGGTAAGAATGCCGTACAAAAATATATGACCAAAATGTACTCACTCTACCTACCTACTTTTGAATTCTCACCTGCACTCAGTTGGACAGCTTACAAGTGACGGCATAATGCTGAATCTTATTATTTTATGCTCTTATATCGTTCTATATAGGTCATCTGGTGGTTCAAATGACCCATAATTTTTTTAACACGGGCCTGTAGTCTAGTAGTAAGAGATAGGAAATTTGCGAAAAACGGCCACTTTTCGCATTTTTTCTATCTATAACTACATTGAACTATAATAAACATAAGAAGGGTACAGGGAAATAACGATAGATGTCACTTTTTTATTTATTTTTTGGTACTGGCAACATTTGAAAGTCCATAGAAAATAGTTTCGTTTTCATCAGAATACATGCAAATAACGCTACTTGTCACTGAATAATTAACCCTTAAAATTTGAGGCACAGGCTAAAAACGATGAAAGTTTTATAATACCGGCGAAAAATGATGGATGTCAGTAAAAAAATGATGTAGGTTGTTTATGGTATGGTATGGTTTTTTAACATTTATTTTTAATAAATTTGATTTTCTGGTAACTTTGATTTTAATTCTAACCATGACAATAAATATGAACCTATAAATTTATAATATATTTAGTTTGAGGTTAGTATTGAATAAGGGTACAATGAGTCTATGAACCTAAGAATCTAATTTACTCTAATTAAGGTAAAATTGACACTCA
Organism: Teleiodes luculella; assembly: GCA_948473455.1. Lineage (NCBI taxonomy): Eukaryota > Metazoa > Arthropoda > Insecta > Lepidoptera > Gelechiidae > Teleiodes > Teleiodes luculella. The sequence goes on along the minus strand of OX419589.1, from coordinate 2,022,825 downwards.
TCATTTTTCCCCTGTACCCTTCTGTGATTGCTTCTATATATCCTACAGCACCCCGACTCCAGTTCTGTGTTCCGGATTTTTGAAAAATTGATTATTTCCCGAGTTATTATTTTTTTCAGGATGGCAGCGCCACTTAGCATGGTAGAGCCCTAGAGCCCCTTAAGCTTAAAATCTCTTGTTGTCATAACATTGAGCGTCGATGGTCAAGTAAAGCTGCGGCCATCTACCTTGCAAATGTCAACATCCGTATCTCATGCGCAGTGAGGAATATCTCGTAGTCCCAGCGTCTGCTTGATCTCCACCGCCATCACGCTGTCCATGCCCATCTCCAACAGCGGCGCTTGCTGGTAGATCGTCTTCATGTCGGTTATACCTGTTGAATCTACCTTGCAAATGTCAACATCCGTATCTCCTGCGCAGTGAGGAATATCTCGTAGTCCCTCTCCAGCGTCTGCTTGATCTCCACCGCCATCACGCTGTCCATGCCCATCTCCGACAGCGGCGCTTGCTGGGAGATCGTCTTCATGTCGGTTATACCTGTTGAATCTACCTTGCAAATGTCAACATCCGTATCTCCTGCGCAGTGAGGAATATCTCGTAGTCCCTCTCCAGCGTCTGCTTGATCTCCACCGCCATCACGCTGTCCATGCCCATCTCCGACAGCGGCGCTTGCTGGGAGATCGTCTTCATGTCGGTTATACCTGTTGAAAAAAGTTCCATTAAAATTGACTGAACTAGAGTGCGGCTTCGTTTCAGATTGGGCACAATGATTTCGTATAATGTGTCTAGCTCTCTTTTATCCTCTAAAGTCGCATATAACCCATTCTAAGTGAACACTTTAAATAATACATAATTACTTTTAATCAATTATGCTATGTAGGTTTACCAAGGATTTTTTCTAGGATTGTTGGTATGTATAATAGTAAGTAAGTAAGTAAGTAAAACGTTTATTGCTTCATACAAAACACACATAGACATAATAATACTCGCATATAGACCTACAGCACATAAAATAAGTTTAGTTTTCCATCATCTACTGTACCAGCAGCGATGTTGGCGAGAACGCGAGGGTGAGGCACGACGTCTGCAGTTGCCGTTCATTCACCGTGTGCTACCTCGTCCCCGCCAACGGCTTTACCCCGTGGGCGCGATACGACGTTAACAAACCAGAGTAATATGCCGTCGCTTACCTATAATCTGGGCAATCACATCGACAACTCCCTTATCGTTGGAACTGGCGGCTCTCTTCTCGGCTACAACGATCGAGGACACTATTGCCGCGTCCTGCTTCAAGAACTTGTCCAGAGCTTGGAAGCACGACGAGATCCTCTGCTGCAGAGTGCCTCCGATCTCCAGCTGGACGTTGTCTTCCTGCATGTCTGCTACCAAACCGACCTGAAACAACATTTATTGTCTTTATTGAGCGTACAGATGATTATTTACTACATGAAAAAGAAACTAAAATCAGAAAATACAAATAAAACGTACATGACTTGTCTTGTAGTTGTAGTAGCCATTATTGTACTATTAAAAGCGCGTCAAGCTGTATATGCGTCTCGCAATTTTGTGTCTTATCAATGGATATTAGAAACGGTGCTTAGCTTGATGATATTTTTACTACAACATACTGTCCACTGTAAGACTAAGGTTTTCCTTTTGAAATTAAAGTGTTGCCATCATCCTCATGCTTGGCAGGCAGGTACTCGTAACGAACTGCAGATTTCCGAGAGTTTTTACCGAAATTTAAATCATACTTGCGTCACCGATTGCTCCCCACTGTATGGCCAGGGCCGGCAGTCCCTCCTTCCTCCTCTCCTCGCAGATCCTCTCCATCAAGATCTATACTCACGTCACCGATGGCTCCCCACTGTATGGCCAGGGCCGGCAGCCCCTCCTTCCTCCTCTCCTCGCAGATCCTCTCCATCAAGCAAGATCTATACTCACGTCACCGATGGCTCCCCACTGTATGGCCAGGGCTGGCAGTCCCTCCTTCCTCCTCTCCTCGCAGATCCTCTCCATCAAGATCTATACTCACGTCACCGATGGCTCCCCACTGTATGGCCAGGGCCGGCAGTCCCTCCTTCCTCCTCTCCTCGCAGATCCTCTCCATCACCGAGTTGGAGAAGCCGTAGTTGGTCTGACCGGCGTTGCCTCGCCCGCACGACACCGACGAAAATATTACAAAGTCCCTGGAAAAAAGAAAATTATATAGGTATATAGGTATTAAATACAAACTTAACTTTTTCTTTTTTACATTTCAGTGTCAGAAATAACTTTCTTCCACTAGCTACGAGCTACGACAAGACGATCCAAACACACTTCTTTAACTTCATACTGAGTTTTACTTCTATCCTGCATTCAATTTATTGTTATCATTAACTTACTAACAACCTCCAAACAACATCAAAAGCTCGTCTGACGTTACAGAGGTACCAGATTCGAATCCTGGTGGGAATCCGTCGAACAAATATCACTTTGTGAGACTTTCCCAGTTTGGTTAGGATATTGCAGGCTGAATCACCTGATTTTCCGAAAGGCACTTAAAGCCGTTGGTCCCGGTCCCGGCTACTATCTAGTATCTACGGATGTAGTTGTGTTGAAAGCCGGCGGCTCAACAATTCCGACACCAGGGTTTATAGGTTAACCTCGAAACCCACTCGATAAGAAGAAGATAAACTTACTTCAATTCTGGACACAATATTCTCGAGTGTTTGTCCAAATAAATGGTCGCCATGGCCTTCGGTCCGTACGAGTTGGCGAAGGTCTCTGGCGTCTGGTTTTGGAAGATAGCGTCGTCAAGGACGACAGCCAAGTTGAATATGGCCTTGACGGGGCCCATAGCGGCGGCCATTTTGAGCAGACCCTCGCAGCCAGCCTCGGTTGTCACATCGTGAGTGGAAATCGCCACTTGGGCGCCGTAAGACTTCCATATCCTGCGAAACAATGATCAAGGACATAGTTAAGTTTGGTGAAATATTAGCTTCGCGCGCGGCTGTATACTCGTGTTTTAATTTTTTAACTCGATATATTAAAGCTAAGTAAGCACATATGTTAATAAAATTTAGTTTTAGCACAGGATACAAAATTTAGTTTTTTTACTAGGTATTGTGCTTGAGTGTAAACCTGTGTCTATCATAGAATTGATCCTTTGGTTAAAGCTATATTCCCGTGATAATAGGATAACCTGTTTCGTTATGACATTCATACATTTTCTTTTAGCGTTTAGTCGTGAAAGCATTAGCATTTGCAGAGTTATCGTCGAACAAATATCACTTTGTGAGACTTTCCCCAGTTTGGTTAGGACATTGCAGGCTGAATCACATTGTCCGAAAAGAAAGATGAAAAGGCACGTAAAGCCGGTCCCGGGTACTATCTACGGATGAAGTCGTTATTGGAGCCATGCCTGAAGCCTGTAGCCGGTTCTATAATTCCGATACCAGGGTTTGTGAGGTAGGTTAACCTCAAAAGCCACACGATAAGCAAGCAACTAATAACATGGAGTTAGTTCTGGAATTCCAAATGATACGCTCACAAGTGGGCTCATACATACCGTATGCGCAGCGATTGGTAGCCATTAGAAACTCCCCTCCTCGACGACAGCACTATCTTCCGCGCTCCTCTAACGACGAGCCAGTCAGCCAGTTCAAGACCAAACCCTCCAAGACCTCCCAGTAACACATACACTTTGTTCTCGTCACATGTATATCTGAAAAATGCAATATAGGATTGAGATGCATCATGTCATAGTACAGAAGCCAGCACATGCGGTTGGGCATTCGCACTACGATATTCACCCCTACCGCTACGAAATAAAGGCGCTCTCAAGGCTACTGTACCTACATTGTTTTAACTCATTAATGGAGCAGTCATTTCAGCAGACAACGTCCAATGCTGGATCAATAGTTACTGAAATGACCGCTTCATTAAATTAAAGCCTCGGTCACACACATTGATTAGTCGCTGCGAATTGGCACTCGCAGTAAGAACTAGCTCAGTGTGACAGGGCTATTAGCTGCGAATTGCGAACTGAGCGTGTTAATTTTTATTCGCCGACTATTCGCTAAATGTGACCGAGGTTTAATGAAATTACCACTTCACGGAATGAGATGCCAATGCTGGATAAAGGCTGAAAGCTTGGCCCGCATCCATCTGTTCCCCACAGTCTTTTACTTTCACTCTTTTCATCCAAAAATGTTTTAGAAGTTGCCATGTCACACGCATTCTTTTATTCTTCCTGAAATAATGTTGTATATTTTTAATCCATTGTCAGACTAACCTCGGTACAGCTTTGATCAACAAGGGTTTGGGCTCTACTATGGTTCCTCGTGGCTCCTCCTCGCGAATCTTGATCACAATCTGTATAAAGTAAAACGCTAACATTACTTCCTATTCAACACCAGCAAAAGTACCTACATATTGATCCATGTGGGTAACACATAGAGCATAAAAGCTTAATCCAGCTGCTCTCCCTACATTACTGAGACGCCTATGTTTAGGGAGGCACCATTTACTAATACCTAACCTACCATCGCTTTAATATAATATAAGCTAATTATAACAATCTCCGTGGTCGAGTAGTCATAAGCTCGTCTGACGTTACGGAGGTTTCGAATCCCGAATCCCGGTGGGGACTCGTCGAACAAATATCACTTTCTGAGACTTTCCCCAGTTTGGTTAGGACATTGCAGGCTGAATCACCTGATTGTCCGAAAAGAAAGACGATTCCGTGCTTCGGAAGGCACGTAAAGCCGTTGGTCTCGGCTACTATCTCGAATGTAGTCGTTATAGGAGCCATGTCGGAAGCCTAAGGCGGCTCAACAATTCCGACACCAGGGTTTGTGAGGCAGGTTAACCTCGAAACCCACTCAATAAGCAAGCAATAGGTAGGATGATATCACCTTTCCAATGTGTTTCCCGGCAGCCATGAACCTGTACGCTGGGAGCACGTCCTGTTTCTCGAATGTGCAGTGGGTGAGGGGTCTCACTGCTCCGGTTTGGATCCCGACTATCATCAGGTTTGACAGGGTCTGAAATTTAAAAAAAGCTGGTTTTATAAAGTCCTCATCTGTACTTCTATACTAATATTCTAAAGAGGAAAGATTTGATTGTTTGTTTTTCTGTTTGCATTGAAAGGCTCCGAAACTACTGAACCGATTTTGATTAAACTTGCTTTGGTACAAATATAGCCTCGTAAGGCCCAACCTAATTTTAGGTCAGTTTAGGTGACGACCCAATGTACTAATAATAGGTTCAAGTGCTTCCGGCCCAGAACTTTGATTTGCGAAAAGAGTCTTTAAATGTATTGCTATTGATATCATTCTTTTATGAGCTATGTTTAGTGCCTAAAGCTGACTATTCCATATGAAAAAGACGGCGAAATCTTATGTACTTTTTTTAGCACTCCGGGACATAGTAAAATAAAAATTTACTAAATACATAAGTAATAAATACCTATAACTTTGTTTTAACTTGTTTTTATTTACATTATTTACTTAATTGTTTAGGCATTAAAAAAATCAACAGTAACTAACAAATATTTTTCAAAATCAGTACAATTTCTAGGAATAAATTATTAGTAGCAATAATAACGAGAGCGTCGGTGGCCAAGTGGGTAGGGCCGTTGGCTTCCATTCGTAAGTTCGCAGGTTTGTACCTCGGCAGTCGGCACGTACCAATGTGTTTTCGATTTTCGAATTCATATTACGTTTATTCGACGCTCTTACGGTGGAGGAAAACATCTTGAGGAAACCTGCACACACCTGCGAAGTAATTCAACTGTTGTGTGTGAAGTGGACCAACTCGCACTGGGCCAGCGTGGCCATCTTAGGCCTATACACCCTGATTTCAGGGTAGACTCGAGCCCCTCGGTGGGGAAATTTATGAGCTGTTGATGATGATGAGAACCCAACGACCTTATTTTGGGACGAAAGTTTTCTGCTTCGTGTAGTATTTGACTAAAAATTGTTTACGAAAAAATTTGCGCGTACTGGCAAAATATAGCATTTCAATAACCCTTTACAGTAAAATGCATCATTCGTAATGCAATGATTGCGCGGATAAACAAGGATTTAATGTCCTACTTTTAGCTAGGACCCCGTTCCACACAGTTAACACGTGAAAAAAGCCAGTTTATTTGTTCTATCTGTCAAAACTGCCAATGAGAAGTTCGGATACGTTCAAGGGTTGCAATTTTTTATAGGTGAATTGGAGTTGGCGGGACTATTTGAAGTGTGAAATGGGTTACAATATTATGTCATAATTTTAGAACGCTGGGTCGCAAATTTTTCTTTTGGATAAACATCTTGGGCCGGAGCAGCCAAGTATTTTTTTCTAAAAATAGGACGCTTGGGCCTTACGAGGATAGAATAGACCTTAGAAAAGAACATAGGCTACATTTTACTGTGAGGAAATTTCTCAATCTCACGGGAAAAACTGTAAACGTGGGCGGAAAGATAGTACATACATATTTTAATTTTTATTCGAAATCAGTTTCGAAATCAATCTTTTTAATTTTAGTAACTTCAGAGTTATAGATAGAATTTAAAAACATTGAATAAAAAGAAAAACCCCCCGCCACAAAACCGTAACTTGATCTTTTCAACAACTAGAAAAGAGCTGATAATCTTCAAATTACTGAAGATAATTTCTTTGATCAAAGCTAAGAACACTGTCGATTGTGACACCTTGCAAACAAAATAAAGCTAAATCTAAATCGGTGCATCCGTTTAGGAGCTACGATGCTATAGATAGACAGACAGACACTCACGTCAAACTTATACCACAACGCTTTTTCGTAGGGAGTTAAAAAGCCATTCTAGTAAGATGAGTAAAAGGTAGAATAAAAAACGCTTCAGGGTTTACCTTAATCAATTGTTCACAACCATCTCCAGTTAAGTAGTCGAACATGACGCCATGGAAGGAGATGTCATCCTGAAGGAAGCAGGTTTGGATCTGTGTGTTTACAGTGATGTCATATTTTCCAATCTCGAGGAACCGTCCATGGCGTCGTAAGCATTTTGCAGAGGCCTGCAGAATAAAAACATCTAAAATTCAAAATCTGATCAGCATTGGAAGAATATAACTGTCCTCAATTTAAAAGCAAATAGATCAACGATCATCTATGATGAAGATAGTAGAAATGCAAGTAAAGAACAGACGTATCGTTATTCTATCTATATGACAACTTCAGCAGCATATAATTCTGAATATTTGTATTTTTAACTCACCTGAAGCTTGTCATCTGACAGAGAATTCAACACCACATGGACACCTAGACCATTAGTTTCACGACGGATCATAGCTTCAAATGACGAATCTCGTGAATTTCCAATGTGACTATCTGTAAGAGGATGAGAGATTTAAAAGTATTTATAGTCATTGTGTAACGTTGTGGCAGTCCGTGACGCGACCAATAGGACTCACGGAAGACCAGCGCCGTAGCCCAGCCGGGCTGCGGCTTTTGCTGAGTGGGGGCCTTTTTGTGTGGGTGTCGCAACACAGGGAAATATTTGCACGTAGTTCTAGGCATAGGTTCTAGAGTGTAAATTTTATAATGTAGTTTTCTTTTTTTTGTCGAATTTTGTATTATGTGTTGTGATGTCCAGGAAATAAACATATTATTATTATTAGATTTAAACGGGCTGGCGAGAGTTTGATTTAAAATAAAAAATAATGAAGTAAAACGTTCCTACCTTTCACTTGCGGGAAGAGTCTTTTGATAAAGGCTTTCTTGGCAGGGGTACCGGCAGTGGTAAAGACTTCAAGCCCGTGATGCAGCGCCACCCTGATCGCAGCCTGACCCACCCCACCGGAGCCAGCGTGGATAAGGATGCTCTCCCCGCGACGGATCTTGCCTATCATCACCTTGAAACAAAATTAAAAGTAGCACTAGGTGACTACAGGCCAAATTAGATCCCAGCATACACCATGCGAGTATGTTGGATTTTTTGGTATCATGATAAAACTAGGTAAAGAGGGTCGCGGGAGGGAAATCGGCTGGAAGCAGGTTAAGCAAAACCGATTGTTAAAGATATTCCACATGATGATGATGATAACCAATACCGTACCAAAACAAATTGAGTTTTGTGTAATATTAAAACAAAACTTACCAGTGCCAAATACACAGTCCCGTAAGCTACAGGTATAGTAACAGCTTCATCGAAAGTCCATTCATCTGGTATGGGCCACGTTGAGTATATAGAGCCTTCGACAATGTTACTGAGCGAACAGTTGCCAACACCCATCACACGAGTACCACTGCAAAATACAAATAAGTTCGAAGATATTAGATTTTTCAAGCGTTAACAACGGGATCCAGTAGGTATATACGTTTATTTAATAGATTAAAAGGAAATAACGTCATTGTAAACATCATGGTCGAATCCCACTCGTCCAATAATTAAAGAAGATTTTTTTAGTGTTGTAAAAATAATTCTTAACAAGTAAGTAACTCAGCATTGATTTCGTAGGCGGCCGGAAGGGATGATAATATGAGCAGAACGAATAGACATGAAGAAGATACGAAGAAGAAGATGATGATGAAGATACGTACTTAGCAGTTCTTCCTGCAAATTCTACACCTTGAACACACTCCTGCGCCAGTCGGCCCTGAGCCACCGCATCTAGCGTCACGCGGCCTAAAGCTGTCATCACATCGCGGAAGTTTAACGCTGAAGAATACACCTGTAAATTTGTTGAATTTAAGCAACGATGATAATGCAATCGTACAAAACCATCATGATATAAGGTAGAAGAATACCGTGTTGAGATAATATAGCGATAATGCAGCTATGGTATACTAGTAAAGTACTTTCTTTTCAACACATAAATGCGACATTTTAATTTTAAGTAGTCTCAATACATCAAGTCCTTAGGTCCTTTTTTATCATAACTTATTTTCAAGACTCGGACGAAAGTTTTGTGCTTATTTATATGCTAAAAATAGAGAGAGAATACGAAGATAGCTTTTGCAACATAATATTACATCATATAAATGTTTATACCTGAATTAAGTTGCATTTGGAATCTACAGGATTTTCGGAGTGCGGACCTTCCCACCATTTTAGGGAGTTCAAATCTCCAATAGTCTCCACGTTGACATACGCATGCGCCGACGGGATTGTCTCCAATTCTTCAAGTAACAGATGTCGGTATGTTCCCCATTGGCCCTGAAGAAAAAATCAAACAGTACATTTAAACAAACAAGTCATTTAATTTAAAGTAAAATTTTACCATTAACACTTATACTAGTACTTACGTCTTTAAATACATTCACAGCTAAACCTTTATCCAGATGTTCCTTATAAAGTTTACATTCTGGATCGAAAGATGGAGCTGTTGGGTCTGCTATCAGAAGACCAGAAACCATTTCTCCACCAGGTTCTTTCCTCAAGCAATTCACCAAACCTAACAAACCGTTAACAGGCTCATGCTGACTATAAAGTAATACTTTATGCCCATCCTTCAAATGATTTTTGACAGGTTCAATCCAAGAATAAGTTTGGTCTTTGCTATCAATTTTCAAGTATTCAGTGGTTTCAGGTTGTCCTCTTTCCCGGATCAAAGCGATGTATTCTGAGCCAGTGAAATGTGTCGTGAGAATGACGTAGTCAGCTTTCTGTTCTGATACGTTGGGAATTTCACTTTCACGACTCATGATGAAACATCCCGGTTTTAGTGTAGCTAAAGCTTCCCGTAGCAACTAAAACAATGCCAACAATACTTATTTGAAACCAAATGTATTTTCATAAATATACCGTAAAACTGATAGAAGAATATTTTTTTGATTAAATTTATGTACCCGGATATTTTGTGTAAAGCAAACTAGAAACTATTATTAGAAAACTGAATAACGATAGCTTTATTTATTTTATTTTTACTTACGCTTTGTCTCTTCAGCAAATTTGCACCTATTACAAGCACGTTATTAGATTCACCAGAGAGCTTTTTGTTAGCAACTGTAATGTTGGATGGCATCTCCATTTCTTCTTTGCTTAAGACCAACATTTCTGCTTGAACCAGTGGAAGATCTCCCAATACATCACCAACTTTCTTAATAATAGGTTGGAGATCGTTCAGTTTATATTCTTCATCAACTATTTCAACATTTTTGAACTTGTATGTCTGGAGGTTTTCGTATATAAGTTGAAGGTCGCAGCGAATTATATTGTCCACCTTAAATAAGAAATGTTCTACTTAACACCAGTTTATCTGTGATACATTACTTAAAAGACTCACAGATTTTAGATCATAATATCATCCCACTAATTAAAAATTCAAAATTATTTTATTCATTATAGACTCCCTTAGAAACAACACTTAATGACGTCATTTCAAAAGTTAAAAAGCTTTGCTCAAACCAAGACCGGCTCTCGTCTCAAACGAATGTAGAAGTCTAAGCAATAAATAACGTCGTAAAAATATGTATCTAAAATAAAAAAGGCTGATTAATTTTCATAGCAAATAGATATACCTAATAGCAGCAAACTTACGGTCATTTCCTGTATGTTGTAGTTGGGTATGAACATGCTTTTTTCAAATACTGGAATACCTTTGGGAGGCTTCTTGGATATAGCTACAACATTGATTCCACGCAACTCTACACCACCGGCTCTAAAACATTTTAAATACAATAGCAAAAACATAATTAGTAACAGGCGTTTTTAATGGGAGTCGAATGATGTTGAGTGAGGTACCTTACGGGCGACATCACTTGACTTCTAAATCCCAAAAACTTAAAATAAATTTCAAATACCATATTTAGGAAAACGATTTTTTAATGTTGTATTATAATATTGCAAATTCTGCCCCAATTTCTTACAAAATCAATTGAAATTACTTTAGATAGGTTAAGTTAAATACCTTGTCAACTGAATGTTTGGGTTGCACGTGAAGTCAAATAAATTGTTGGTAGAAGTAAATTCGGCTATCGCGTTTTTGTGCTTATGGGTGTCGATAGATATGTTTTTGATGGAAGTGGGTATGTACAAGAGGCGGGTGTCTTTAAGCACTATGCTAGTTTGGAGCAGCGTGTCCAAAAATGTCACCCAATTGTTGTCCCAGGATAACTGACCGTGGGTGCAGTCTACAGAACAGCTCTTTACTCCTCGGAAAAGACCCCTGAAAAAACAGTCAACGGTGAACTTTCGTGTGCTCGTAAGTGACAAATCTTTATAATTAAACTGTAGGGGTGGAAAATCTGTACAAACAAATGCTTAAAACCCAGTTAGGGGATGTAAGAAGTGATGTAGAACATATCCAGATTTTCTGTCCCCGTGTCTTGGGCACCTTTGCTCCGGGAGCGAAGTTGGGCGGGCTTTTAGGTTAGGTTGACTTTGTTATTTGTTATTGTACTTATTGATTTTATTTGCATTTCGATTTTTTAAATCTATATTTCATACCTTTAACATTTGGCAGCAGTGGCCTTTGTCCAGCAGTGGACGTCTTTCGGCTGAGATGATGATGAACATTTGGCAGTTCAAAGGTGGCGTTCGTCTGTATGGTGTATACATAAATGTACTTATGGTAATAAAAAATAATCGTCTTGTACTCACTTGTACTCATATCCCCTGATATTAGTTTCCTTGTAGAAGTCCTTACAGTTCATGTAATCGGTGGCAGTTAAAGTCTCTTTAGTTTGCGTCTGCGCATTGTTCTCAAAGCAGATTGGTTTCACTTTAACGTCTTTCTTTTTCTCTCGAATGTACCCGGTCACAACAGAGATGTCACCTTCCGTGATCTGAGGTTAAACTTAATTAATGTAAAACTTATCTTTCTGACAGTTTTTCCCATGAGTGCGAATGACACCTACCACACTGCAATCCATTCAGCCGTTTAGATGTGACATGACACAAAGTCGGATTTATAATTTACTAGCTTTCCGCCCCGCGGCTCCATCCGCGTTAACAGGTTTTCCCGTGGGAATGAGGTATTTTCCCGCGGTAAAAAGTAGCTTATGTATTAATCCAGGGTGTCAGCTAACTCCATACCAAATTTAAGTAAAATCGCTCCAGCCGTTTAGACGTGAAGAAGTAACAAACGTATACACTCACACAGTCACAAACTTTCGCACTTATGGATTTATTTTAATTTTAGTTCGGTAGATAATCAACATTTTCTGTGAAACAGCAGACTTTTATTCACGATTTCAAAGTAGTTCATATTCATTAATAGAATTATTCTCCAAATTTTTGCGGAGCGGAGTTTAAGCTAGTACTATTATTTATTTTATTCTGTGGTTTAAAGATACCGTCTTCCATTCCATAATGGGACAGTTCTAAGGAACCGAGCCGACGGGAATAATTTTACTGTATATATTTACCTCGAATTTTCCGCACTCCTGAATAGTCACGTTGAAATTAACAATGCCGTCTTTCGGAATGTACGTTGCTCTTTTTAGGTACACGTCACTGAACTCGACCGACATTTGTGGGTACAACAGACCCCTCATCAATGCTAGCGTCTCCCATACCATCACTATGTAGCCGGTACCAGGGAAAATGAGACGGCCTGGGAAGATGTAATAGAATAGATATATTGTTTTTATCGTGTCGATTTGTATGCAGATTTTAGATGACCAGATTTCCACTACAGCGAAAGTCTTAGGATAAGCTGGGCGTTAGTGAGCCATTGTCTGTGTGTGGGGATACCACGGGTAAGCTTCATCCGAACTATCTATAACCTTGTAACGACTTTTGCGGTCGCACCTCTTTCCTTCCTCTCTTGAATCGCGCGTCGGAGAATTTAAAATTTGAAATTTATATTTCAAACCTTCAGTGCTATTCTGTAAGGCCGATTTTTAAAGCTCGAAGCTGAATCCCCCGTGAGTTTACAAATCGACATTCTTGTTCTGACGATTAATTCATTAGTTTCTTCGGCGAGTTCTTCTCCACAGCGGTGCAAGGGAGTAGGGAGGCTGTTTGATGATAGCGCAATGGGTGTTGTTGTGGGATATTCTCCTTCCATGTTTGAAGCCGGGATTGGGCAGGTCAGGTGTGGGGAGGTCAAATTTCCTACTTTACGGAGAGTAGGTACTATTATAAACTTCGCTAACTATAGGGTGTAAAAGGTATACCTTACCGTCAATCGCGTGTCCAGATAGGTACTTTAGGTGCTCATCGTCTAAAGAATATCTCACTTCCCTTCTTCCAAATGGAATTTTATTGACATGTGACTTGTAAGAAATCACGTTCCTAAAAGAGTTCAAAAATTTAAATAGGTACATAGTCGCATATCTGGTGAATTTAAGCTTTTGACCAAAGTTTTGACCATTATAGGATCTAACAATGAATGAATCTATTGGCACAAACGAGTATAAACTAAATAATGATGAACCAAAACAAGTTTTTAACACGTTTGGTGCCAAGTACGAGTTAGTTCGTAGTATGAGATTTGGAAAGTGGTACTTGGCACCGAACGTGTTATAACAACGTTGTTTTTATAACGTTGTTTTTGGATGGACACGTATTTTGTCCCCAAATGAAGTTGGTAACTACTTTTTTAAATTTAGAACGCGCAGCTGATGTAATGTCGAGTTACGCTTGGTACAGAGATCAACGCAGGCCACCCAAAGGCGAAGGAAGACCCACTGCTTGAATGAAAGCCTGATTGCCAATTTTGCAATAAACCAAGACGATAAAATAATTTGTAGTCATTATAATCGTAAATCTTTATTTACCAGTCATCTCTGTGGTTCCATTCAACCAAATGTGATAGCAATGGCGTGCTTTGGGCCACCGGGAACGATACTTCGGGGTAAATGTTGGCCACAATGGGATTCAATCCCAGCTCGAATAATCTGAAAAAAAAGTTAAAAACAAAAATTCTTTTTTTTTTTCGTGTAAGTTGTCATTTCCACCTTGGTGTCATAATTATTGTCGAGCTGCCTACATGACTATCGTGTAACGATCCGTAGATGTAGCAGGGATCAAACTAGACATTTTGATACATAAACTTACCTTCCAATACACGAAAGAAAGTAGTTCACGCTGTCAGTATTCTCCTCACACAGCGAGAGAAAGGACACATTTTTTCTGATCAATGTTAGGTTATGTTTCGATTGCACATCCTCTGGTAAACCTATTTCAATAACGACCGTGTCCTGAGTTGCTGCTATCTTTGAATTCAGTTCTTGAGATTGTGACAGTTTGTTTGTTTGTGCAGCTGTGTAAGCTGCTATAATGGCTTGCTCTACTGTTAAATGACCATCAGCAAAAGTGCTGCATATAGCTCCAATATCGCTAGCTGTAAAGAAGGTTATTATTGATTCAGTTATTACATAATGCATTAGCATCACGAATTAGGAAATGACTGGTAGTTTTATACATTTTTGCCCTGTGAAAGGGGTATTTTCCTTGCTGTAAAAGTAGCATTAGTATTCCTTTTAGGATTTATCGTCCTGTAAATATTTACCGTAATCGTTTCAATTGAGGCTTGGAAAACATACAGATACCATTATTTTACTGATTCCATTTTCGAAAGTGTGAGTAGTAATTCGTAACTCACCTATGACATAGTCAGGTGTGACTCCAATACTCTTGAGGACATCCGTTAAGCCGAGATACACGACGGCTGCTCTCACGTGGCTTAGACGCGCCTGCGCCAAAGCACCGTCGTCCAGCAACATGCTCAGGTCTACACCCTTCTCTTTCAGAGCCACCAGACACCTGAGTCACAAATAAATAGTTTGAAGTGTGTCCGTTCCGTAACAAGTTAGTCGCAGCAACCAGAAAAAATATTCTCCACTAGTTCAAAAAATTGTAAACTAAAAGATTAGACTGCTGATTTCTTCTTAATTTATTTCAAACTAGCTTTCCGCCGCGGCTCCGCCCGCGTTAAAAGTGTCTACCGTGGGAATGAGGCATTTTGCCGTGGTAAAAGGTAGCCTATGTTACTCCGGGGGGTGAATGTAGCTTTCTAATGAGGAAAGAATATTTGAAATCGGTTCTGTAGTTTTTAAGTTTTTTCATTACAAACATACAAACACACACACAATCCTCTTTATAATATTAGTATGAGTATGATGTGATAGTATGAAGTATAATAAATTACCTGTTGTAAGTGGCGTTAAAGACAGGCAGGATGCTGAGCTGCTTGGCAATAGACAACCAGTGTGCTCCCAGGTCGGTGTATTTGAACCACACTGACAGCCTGCTTCCAACAGAAGACGTGCGCTGTATGTCGTGATCTAGCCGAACGGTCTTTGATGTCGAAGAATCTGTGGTGCATACATTCCAAGATTAATACAGAATAAACATTTTGACAATACAAGTGAAGTAATCATCGTCCTCTAAATTGTATATGAACGAAATGCGAGGCGGATCATACCCGAAGCTGGCCACGAATCACGATCCAGGAACTTAAGGGCGATAGAGACAGAAAGAGATATTTCAAAACTTTTAATAAAAACTCTCATAGCAACTAAACGTGTACAACAAATTTTCTCACCTAACAAGATGTATCCTCTAATACCATGCCCAGTGACGTCCCTTTCATGAATGGCCTGCCACAAGCGAACCTCCTCTGCGTCCACTGGTCTCGACTCTAGATCGTCCAGAATCTTCGCAACAGCCGACGGGGTTCGACCGGACACACACACCAGTCGAGGTATACCGTCTACTGGTGTGCCATTGTTTACCTAAATAGGTAAATAAATAATTAAACATCACAATATAGATCGTGGTGGTATGGTTTCAGTTGAATTGAACCAATGTCAGTTCTTCGTCCAGCAGTGGCATTCTTCAGAAAACACTAATTCAATTCTTCCGTTGGGTGTTGTATGAGATATTAAAATAGAAACCCAGGGAATGGACATCAGTGTTCACCTGTGTAACCAGCAATAACTGCAATCCTACGCCAAGAATGGGGTTTTTGATAATACCTCTCGAACAAGAGACAGATTTTAGTCCAGAAATGGTTTTATACAGGATGTTTGATTTGTTACCTTTTTCTTTCCCGGAATATTTTCCAGAAGTATATGCGCATTGGCACCTCCAAAACCGAAGCTGCTTATAGCACACAGGCCTCTGTTCCAGGGTTGCTTTTCATGTACCACCTGTAGTCGACCCTCGACCAGACTGGGAATATCCTGACGAGGATTCTCGAAGTGTATGTTCGGGGGAATATATCCCGTATTATAGGCAATACACGCCTGTAAGAGAAGACAGGAATAGTAGAGAACACTATCAGACACTAAAGTATTATCTAAGCGCACGGGAGTGCGCAGGCCAAGTTCCAGCAACAAGCCGCGCGCATGCCGTGCACAGGCCAAGTTCCAGCAACAAGCCGCGCGCATGCCGTGCACTATTTACACGAACCGTTTCGACCCACTTTTGACCCCCCTGTAGCTCAGTGCCTATTGCAAGTACAGAGATAAAATTGTACCTACGTAGTTATATACTAGTACTAAAGCAGTATGCCAAATTTCATAGATATAGCTTCAGTAAATTCTGAAATATAACCCTGTGAAAATAGCTAATTTTGGCACTGACTGACTCACTCACTGACCGGTAATCAAAATGTTTAGGCCACTTCCAATTGTCCTAGCCTTATGAAATTTGGCACACAGGTCGTGTGTTATATGTAGATTAACAAAAAATTAAGAAATTTAAGAAAGTTGGCTTAATTGAATATCGAATTTATAATAAAAATATTTCTAAACAAGTGGTACAATGAGAATACGATGAGGAGAGGGGGGAGAGGGCAGGTGGGGTATAAAATATATTGTCATGTATTCATAATAATACACTGCGCTTGTTATAAGACGTGATAACCTTGTCACATCGTGCAATTTTTATTATTCTTAATTTATCGAAAGAGACCGTTGTAGAAAGATTAATAATGTGCGCTTGTATTAAAAAAACGACCAATCGAGCTCTGAATACTGTAAACATTAGGAATGAAGATTGGCTAAGTACGATATGTATATTATCTTAATTGTTGACAAAATTTAAAATGCATCGTGTACCAGCACATGCGGCTGGACATAATGACCTTGGGAGCGTCTTTATCCTGTAGTAGTAGGAGCGAAAATCGTGGAGCGAATATCCAGCCGCATGTGCTGCCTACTGTACCTATTTTATTTATATTATAATATAAATTTGACCGATGTACTGAATGTCATTTAATTTAACTATCAACTATTTAATACGTAAAATAATATTGCCCGCTACTCCAAAGTTGTTTCATGCAAACAAATTCGCGATCGCTACAACGCTGTCACTAAATTTTACGTCATGTCACTTACGTCAAGTGTAGCGACGTTTGTCATTATTTAGAAAGGTTTAATAAGACGTTGAGGTTTTTTATGACAAAAATCTATGTACCTACGCTACGCAGTATTATAGAAGTTTTTTTTTAATTTAATCTCGTGATAACCCTGACTTGCAGTTGTTTTTCTAAAAGAAGTAACTAGGTTGTCAAAATAAATTTGCTGCATGGAGTGTCCGGATGATTAAATATATTTATTCTGTGGTTAACAATGGACGAAGGCGTGGCACAAAAAGAAAAAAAAGGTACGATTTCTTCAAAAAAAGTATTCAAATCCCACCAAAAACATACCTGTTAAAAAGGGGGCGGCCAAGTTCCTATCGGCTAATTGTTCGCCTAAAAAAGGATTGAAATCCAATCCAATGCCAAGTTTAGATGCACTTTAAATTCGATCATAATCATCGTCATCAACAGCCTGATCCACTGGTAAACATTTGCCATTCCCAAGACTCGCAACCACATTCTAAATTTGAACTTGGCAGGTTAAATTAGTTTAATAAATAGATTAATTTAATTATTATATAAATAATAAATTGCTGAGTTTGCTGTCGACTCGAAAAGAAGAAATAATAAATTTAATTATACAAGTTAATTAAGTATTACGCACGAAAACCTGCCAAGTTCAAAAGAATGTGGTTGCGAGTCTTGGGAATGGCAAATGTTTACCAGTGGATCAGGCTGTTGATGACGATGATTATGATCGAATTTAAAGTGCATCTAAACTTGGCATTGGATTGGATTTCAATCCTTTTTTAGGCGAACAATTAGCCGATAGGAACTTGGCCGCCCCCTTTTTAACAGGTATGTTTTTGGTGGGATTATATTAAAGTAAGATTCCACACTAAAATACTTCATCTAGATTTAACTATGTAGCTACTGCTTTAAAGAATGCACTGTAGGTAGCTATTTGTAGACTAACCAGCTTAACCTAGCACAGTCTACAAAATATGCTTCCGAGAAACTAAAAATTGCCACCAAAAATAATGCTGCTTTGTTAAAAACAAGAACTCTAAAATGTAGGTATTGGCAGTTGCTGTATATAGTGCGCGAGTTTATTTTGTCGACTCATCATGCAAAGCACACTATCAATTTTTTATTATTATTATGATGACGAAATACTCACTTTGGCAATAGAATTCAAGCCCGAACTGCCTTCAGAATGTCCTAAGTTGGACTTGACTGAGCCAATCAAGAGCGGCCCATTCCGTCCTTTGCAAAACACACGGTCAATACCTGATAGTTCCTCAGGATCTCCTACTTTAGTACCTGTGTCAAAATATGCAGTTGTAAGTATAGGACTAAGTAGGTAAAGTTTAACAAATACATTATCATCAGTATCAGCCGTCCTCTATTCGACATAAGCCTCTTATTTTGTATACCACTTGGCCTGATTTGGAACTGTTGTCACCCATCATTTCAACCTGCCTAAAAATGACCTCTACTCAAAAAAACCTGCCCTAACATATCGACCGTACTGCACCAGACAATCATTTCTGGAGCGGGCCTACTCAGTGTCTCCCAAGAAAAATATACTTATAACTAATCTTACCTGTACCATGGGCTTCAACAAATTCCACTATGGAAGGTGGTATACCACATTCGGCGTAGAAGCTTTCAAGCAACAGTCGCTGCACGTCTCCCGAAGGGTACGTGATGCCTTCCGCCTTGTAGCCGTCACAGTTCGTCTTCGCGTGGACCAGCTTTGCGTGCACTCTGCACCAAATAGTTTTTATCAGTATTTTATGCCTTTCGTCGCGTCCTACGACACGCATAGAAAAGACTGTCTATCCTGAAGTCAGTGTAATAAACGAATGGTCGTCTTGAGCTTTACTTACCTTCTTGAATCCTTCGCCTTCTGAAGGTAACAGGCTACGATGGACTCGGATCGAACGTAGCCATTTGCGCGAGTATCAAAGCTCTTGCATCGTCCATCTTCCGATAAGACACCAACTCTAAAATTGAAAAGAAGAATGTCATTAATTTTATTCGTCTGGCAACACTGCCGACTGGATTGTAAACAAACCGTGTGTTAGAAATTTAATGTTTAAAAATATTTAAATCGATAATTCCAAGTTCATTGTTGTTGATTTAAGTAGAATAAGTGTTTTAAATAGTTAATAAGTGTGTACGATACTTATATTTTACGTGATAATTGATTTATTATTGATCGTTAGTAAAAACCGTTAGTGACAGTTCTATTTTCGAAAATTCTTTGTGTTCTTCTTACTAAATTCTTTAGTGGGCGAGAATTAATGTTATTTCAAATAAAGTTCATGTGTTGATTACGTTAAATAGTATTGGAATAGCAGAAGTTTCCGTCACATTTGCTATAATTCGAATATTAACTTGCTAACATAACCTCACTTTGAGTGGCTGTTTATTATTTGCGCACATATTATTACCTTGGCCTTGTTTTTTGCTTTGCTTTTGTTGTTTTCTGCTTTGTTTAAAATGCCTACCACTAGGAGTGCAACAATTCGTCAATTAGAAGATAATCTAAAATCAACTTTGTATGAATTAAAACAGTGCAAGTTACTTAATGAGCAGCTGCTCACAGAGAGGGAGGAAAATGAGAAGGAAGTGTTAATTATAGTAGAAAAAAACAAAATATTGAAATGTGAGTTGACAGAGTTGCACAACCATCTTCTGGATGTGACAGGCGATAGGGATCGGCTTCAGCGCCTGGTGGACAGCTTCGACCGGGATGGCAGCGAGTTTGAGGAAACCTTGGGACGAATCACTACGCTGGAGAAGAACCTACGTGACGCACGCGACGAGATTAGTGCGTTACAAACAACTATTCACCAACATGAGTCAGCGCAAACCCAGGCACTCTTCGAGCAGCTGGTCCCTCCACCGGTCGCATCTGTCAACTCACTCCCTAGTCAAATACCTGCCGTAACAATAGATCTCACGTGTGATAGTCCGAATAAATCACAATCAGTTACTACTATGAGCTGTAGCAAAAATAAACTTAAAAAATACGTAAAGTTAAATAATTATATTAAAAAGACACAAAAATTAGCAAATAAAAATAAAATATTCTGTAAAAATGTAAATTGTAGTAAAGAACGTGTCGAATTAATTAATGAAATTGAAAGTTGTAGATTATATTTAGAAAAAAGAACGGAAAAGTATGACTGTGACACACGGCGCCTTCAGTCGGAAATGTGTATTTTGAACTCGTCCTTGGAAAAAATTTCACTCAAATATACTTCAGCACAAAATGAGATCAAGGAACACACGCTGGCTATGGATAGTTTGTTGGAGTCATGTAAATATAACTATGACACTTTCATATCTTTAACCAACAATCAACATTACTGTGATTGTAAGGTAAATTCCGTTTCCGCTCCAGCCAGCTATACTGCGCCGGCGACGGCCCTCGCACAACAACCAAGCGAACAGCTGATTCCGACGCAGGCGCCGCCGCCGTCTAATTCCGATAGTGATAAGAATAGTAATTGTAATACCACTTCCTTCTCGCGAACAAAAGAAAAATATGTTATGTACAGCGATGAACTTGGAAAAAGTATAGGTTTACAACTCAGTCGCCGTTTGGGTCAGGCAGCTTTAAATAACTGTATGCCTGGCGCCACTTATTCACAAATATTAAATAAAGTGTTGTCAGCACGGTTTCTAGAACCAACAATATTAATTATAATGATTGGAAGAAGGGAAAACGCTTCAAAAAAAGATATTATAAAATATTTCTCTGGTTTAAATTCCATACAAAATGTAACTAAAGTTATTTTATTCGCATTTCCCTTCAGCCAGACATTATCTCAAAATGAGAATAATAAAAGACATTGTTTAAATAATTTTATTCATACATTGACATGTCGTCATTGTGAAAAATTTAATTTTATTGATACCAATGTATGCATTGGAAAATATTTATATTTGACTAAGGATAGGTATTATCTATCTAAGTTTTTTACAAGACAGATAGCAGAGTTACTATCTTATTTTATTTTAAAGTTTAGTCAACATAATATGACTAACCGGACATCTGCTTCTATTGAGCAGAGTAGTAGCATAAATAACCAATACTTGGAATCTATTCCTAGTATTTTAAACTAAACCATACGACAAAAGAGAGTATCTCTGGCACTGACTTGGGAAACAGTAGTGTAAATAATGTTAATTCAAATTACCCAAGCTTTAATATTTTTCCAAAAAATATATCACGCAGTAAAAGTAAATGTATTTTAAACGTGGTGCATCAAAATATTCAGGGAATGTTAGGTAAAGATTTAGAAATTGAATTGTTCGTTAACTGTAATAAAATTCATATTTTGTGTATAACAGAGCATTGGCTTAGAAAGCATCAGTTAATGTTCAACTTTAGCAATCACCACGTTGCAAGTTCGTTCAACAGAGAAAAAGCAAAATGTGGCGGCTCCTTAATACTCATTGACAATACTTATACTTTTAAAGAACGAGTAGATATAGTGAGCCTATCTGTTGAACAAACTATTGAAATTGCCTGTATAGAACTCGAGCGGCTTGTTGTAATGAGCGTATACAGACCCCCTGCGTCATCATTTGATTTATTTGAAAAGAAAATGGATGAAGCTTTGTCTAAAATTAGTGATAAAAATAAAGGAATCATTGTTTGCGGGGATTTTAATGTAGATCTGTTGGAGGTAAATAGCCTAAGTAATAGAATTAAATCGTTATTTTTGTGTCACGATCTTGTGAATCTTTTCTTGGAGCCCACTCGAATTACCGCTACGTCTAAAACGTGTATTGACAATATTTACTCGAATGTTCCTTACACTTACAAGTCAGTTTTAAATAAATTGGGTTCAGATCACTCCGGTGTGGTAGGATCCTTCAATATCGAGATTAAAAAGGAGCAAAGGAAAGATGTCACATGCGTGCCTATTACTGAAAACAGGCTTATGCGTTATAGGGAAAATATTATAGAAAAGTTGCCGAAACTACTTTATTGTGAGGATCCAAATCAATTATATAACTCGGTATTTAGTTTAGCAAAAGACGAATATGATGCTGTGTTTAAACCAAAATTATTAAAAGTCGGTAATAAAATGTCATTTAAAGATTGGGCTACAGTGGGAATTCACAGAAGCAGACGAAAATTGTATGATCTTTATGAGGAAAGATCATATAACAAAAATACTGCTTTTCTCGATTATGTTAAAAACTATTCAAAATTATTTAAACGTATTTGTGCCGTAGCTAAATCAAATTTTATTAACAATAAAATTCAATCGAGTCAAAACATAATGAAAACTACTTGGCAAATTATAAATAGTGAAACTGGAAAATCCAGCCAAACAAATAATAATTTTAAGCTAAAAATAGATGATCAAGTTTTGAGTACAGACTTAGACGTAGCAAAAGCTTTTGAAAATTTCTTTGCGGATATTCCTGTTTCAACTACTAATTGTTTAAACTCGTCTCCTACTGCAGCTGAATCTACTCTAAAAAATAATGTAGATAAATGTACAAATCATTTTAAATTTAGGCACGTCACTAGTGCGGATGTTATAAAAGCATTCAAGTCTTTAAAAATGAAAAAGACTCCCGATGTCCATGGCCTTTCAGTAAAAATTGTAAGTTCTGTAATAGACTGTATAGCACCTCACCTGAGTTTTATATTCAATCAATGTATAGATAGTGGCGTGTTTCCTGACATGATGAAGCTAAGTAAAGTCATACCTTTGTTTAAAGCCGGCAGCACATCAGACCCCACTAATTTCAGACCCATTTCGATACTGCCGACTCTTAGTAAAATATTTGAAAAGCTTGTGTTAAACCAGTTGCAGGGTCATTTTTATCGTAATAATTTGATGCATGTAAATCAGTTTGGATTTACACGGGGTCGCTCAACAGCTGATGCTGGTGTAGAGCTTATTGATAAAATTTTTGATGCCTGGGAAGACTCAATGGATGCTATAGGTGTCTTTTGTGACTTATCCAAGGCTTTCGATTGTGTCGATCATGGCACCCTTGTCAGGAAGCTAAGTCACTATGGTGTGAAGGATCAGGCACTCGGTCTTCTGAAGTCTTATCTTACGGATAGGGTTCAGATGGTCGATGTTAACGGACAAAGGTCTCCGGGGTCTAAAATAGGTATGGGTGTCCCGCAGGGTTCCATTCTTGGTCCTTTTCTATTTTTAGTATATATAAATGATTTACCGTATCTTATAAAGGGAAAACATGGGTTAGTATTGTTTGCGGATGATACATCTTTGATTTTTAAAGTTAAAAGGCAACAGTTAGACTATGACGACGTAAACCATGCTATCCATGACGTAGTTAACTGGTTCACAATTAATAATTTGCTTCTTAATGGAAATAAAACTAAATGCGTGAAATTTGTACTACCAAATGTTACTCCAGTAACAACTGATATATTAGTGAAGGGACAGAGATTGGACCTTGTGGCTTCCACTGTGTTTCTAGGATTTACTTTGGATTCTAAACTACAATGGGATCCTCATATAACTAAATTGTCGAACAGACTGAGTTCAGCAGCGTTTGCAGTAAAGAAAATTAGAGCTCTTACAGACATAGACACTGCAAGATTAGTGTACTTTAGTTATTTTCACAGTTTAATGACCTATGGTATTCTCTTATGGGGTCATGCTGCAAATGTAAATGATATATTTACTCTGCAGAAACGGGCTGTTCGAGCAATTTACAGATTAAAGCCTAAAATGTCATTAAGAGAAAAATTTAAACATATCGGTATTTTGACATTTGCATCGGAGTATATATATAATAATCTTCTGCATGTGAAGAAAAATGTATGTAAATTTAAAAAAAATAGTGACGTACATAACTTAAATACTAGAAATAAAGACAAATTGGCTTCTTATGATAGTAGACTGCAGAAAATTAAAAATTCTTTCAAGGGCAACTGTATACGCTTTTACAATAGGGTCCCAACTGATATACAAAATTTAACACTAGAGAAATTCAAAATTATTGTTAAGGAGAAATTGATTAAGAAAGCCTATTATAAAATAACAGATTACTTAGAGGATAAACATCCATGGGAATAGTTGCTTGGGTGACAGGCTTTTTCAATCGTACTTTACAAAACATTGTTATTAGTAATTATTATCATAATAACTGTAAAAATGTGTTTAAAAGATGCAACGCCTGTGGAGTTTCTTCGGCGAGCTCTTCTCCACAGAAGACAGCCAAATTTTTGAACTCGCCAGAAAAGATAATTTAAATTTAAATGACATAACTAAGAGATGTAATAATGTCCAAAAGTTAAACAATAAATTCTTTGAACTCTTTGATTTATTTATCTTAAAATTTCCTTAAAAAATATTATGTACCTAATATGAAGCCGTGTGTGAGTTATCCTCACTTATTTATTATGAGTATTTAGTGGTATAAATAATTATAAAATTACTTGGCAAATCCTAAAGACGTGTTAGGGTGAAGAGTTAGGTTGACTCCGCCGACGATGGCGGCGTCGCACACCCCGTCCTTGATGGCCTTGTATGCGTTTTCCAGAGCGTACAGAGAACTCGAGCAGGCAGTGTCCACGGTGTATGAAGGACCCTTCAGTCCCAGCCATTGGGACACGCGGTTAGCACACATAGAACGGCAACATCTAACGACAAAAATACGTATTGTATGGTTCTCTTAACAGACTATTTATTTACGTAAATCTATCACAATATTTTTTTTTACAATTCTTTATTGAAACCAGTAATAAAATAGGACAGATACATTTTCATTAGAGAAACAAGGAGTCAATAGGCGGCCTTATTGCTAAAGTAGCAATCTCTTCCAGGCAACAGCAAGAAATTACGAAAACTAATAAATAGCGCGGGTGGGTGGCACTAATGCAAATAAACTACATACAATACTTATTTACTATTACATAAAATACTTAAAACTCTTAATTTAATGTACACAGAAAATAAAATAATAACACTGCAGTTACACTCCCTTTATCACCTACAGTCAGTTTTTTTAAAAACAAATCAATGTACAGACACGCCGAATTTTACTATAGTATAATAGAAGAAGAAGATAGATAGAAATAGATGAAAGAAAAGCTTCCTCACAATATGTCAAACACCATATCCGTTTATTAATTCTTAATATTTACCCAGTGATTCCATGGTCGTTAACTTGCTTTTTTATGTAAAACCACACTCTCTCGGTCTCGCAAAAACAATGTCCGACAAAAACTCCCGTGTTCGAGTTGTGAAGTTCACTAGGGTTGGTTCCTGTCAGGCAAATAATAGTTATAAACAAATGGTAAGTTATATTTACCAGTAGCCATTTTTGCGAGGCGCCCTAAGCTCCTAAAAAATTACAGAACATTTGAAAATTCCGTTTCGGACGGTTGGTTCCACCGCTAAGTTCCACTAGTGGGTCCATCTGGATTTTCAAGTACTCATGTCTCCACTGTATATTATTGATGGGGCTATTTGGATTTGGAAATATTTATGGTTCCACTACAGCTATCACGAAAACTATTCGAATTGTCTGTGGTCGTCTTTTGGTTGAATGTTGTATCTAGACTATATTGAAGCTATATTGATAGTAAAGCCAACCAAGCCCTTACATATTTAATTTATTATTTACATACTATCGAAATAAGATAAATTATCGTGGACCCCCATTTACAACATGGGAGCCCCCATTTTCGTTTCACTTCAATGTAGGCCCATGGGACCTTGACCTTTGGGAGAACCTAATCTATTTTAATTAATACCAAAGCAAAAGTAGGGGGAAGGCGAACGGCAGCGCCGCTGTCAAATAATTCATCATCATGCCAACCAAAAGACGTCCACTGCTGGACAGAGGCCTCCCCCAAAGACTTCCATAACGATTGGTCTAGCGGTGCCCGCATACAGCTGCTTCCCGCGACCTTCTTCAGATCGTCAGTCCACTTGCAGACAGTCCAGTTGTAGGGATATTATTATTCTTGATTCAATCACGAAGGAAAACATCAAATATAGCCCTCTCCTTTGCTCGGTGACTTTGAGCTTACTTAAAAAGCCCATTGTAATTAATCACAGCTGACACATATTGGTCAAAAACCTTTGAATGAGCATAATATCATACTAATATGAGCATGTTATATTATATCATACCTGAGTCGATAAGGCACTCGTAAACCCTCTCCAGTAGCATTCTCACATTAGGGTCCATACTGTGGGCTTCTTTGAAGTCGACTCCAAAGAAGTTGGCGTCGAATTTTGATATATGGTTGACCTTGCCAGTGCGCTGGGGCACTTCGGCGTCTAACTTCTCCCAACGACGGTCATCGTCCGTTATCAAATCTTCCTGTGAAAAACAATATTAAGAGGATTACCAATATTGCTATTCATACAAGAGGACTTAGTCGACCACGCTGGCCCAGTGCGGGTTGGTCAAGTTCACACACAACCTTTGAATTTCTTCACAGTAGGCTTACTTCGTAAGAAGCGACAGGCTCGAGCAGCTGTCAAACGCGACATATTGACAGAACTGCTATGGTTCTAATGTCACTATGTCGCGTTTGACAGCTTCTCGAGCCTGTCGCTTCTTACATACTAAGCCTAAAGGTGCGTGTGCAGGTTTCCTCACGATGTTTTCCGTCAGCGTAAGAGCGTCGAATAAACGTAATATGAATTCGAAAATAGAAAACACAACAAACATTGGTACGTGCCGAGGTTTGAACCCGCAACCTTACGCAAAACGGAAAACAACAAGCGTCACAACTAAACCCGCACTAACACCAAACACGTGTAAATTATCAATCCTACACCAGAATGTTCGTTCAGTCTGTGGCAAAACCTCAGTGCTTAACTTGATCCTATCTGAACACAACCCGGATATCCTAGCCTGCAGTGAAACGTGGTGTAGAAAATTGGAGATAGAACGTGTAAGGTTATGTGGCTACGAGCTCGCGAACAGCTACTGCCGTACGCGCATTGTACACGGCGGCGTCGCGCTATACGTGCGAGCAGGAACGCTGTATCGCCAGCGCAACGACCTAATGAGCTTTGTAGTCGAATATCACTTTGAGTTTGCAGCTATCGAATTAACAAGTTATAATTTAATTGTAATTGTATTATATCGTACTGGTAAGGGTGACTTCGACATTTTCTTGTATAATCTGGAATTGCTATTGTGTAAATTAACTGACGATAATAAGAGGTTTATTTTAGTCGGCGACCAAAATGTGGATTATTTAACTGACAATTCTTCTAGACGGCGTGTAGACGAAATCCTGCACAGTTATCAATGTGAGAACTGTGTCGATTTTCCGACCCGCGTAACTCCGACCAGTACCACCTCGCTCGACTGCGGTGTGATTCCCAAGGGACAGGGTGACGTCGCAGCGGTGCCCGTGCACACACCTGTTAGTGACCACGGCGCGCAGTTATTTACATTACGTGGCTTATCAATATCAAAAACAAACGATAAACCGTCTTCATTCGTTGAAAAAAGGCTGTATAAAGATAGTTCATTTTATTCATTTTATTGTGACATAGAAAATTACGACTGGAATTTTATTTTTAACAATGACATTGATATTAACGTAAAATATAATAAATTATTTAACATATTGACATATTACATTGACATTCATTTTCCATTATCACGAATATATACCAAACAAAAAAAGTCGATACCATGGTTAACGGAAAGTCTATCAAATTTAATTATGAATTTTAACGATCTTACACAAATTAAACATCAGTACCCTAATACAGATATTTTAACAGAACGTATAAACAATTACGCCCAACAAATTAAGACCGAGTCACTGAACGCGCGAAAAACGTACACGGAAAAAAGGATCCTTGGCAGTAAAAATCCATGTAAAGAATTGTGGCGAGTAGTTAATGAAGAGGTATCCTCAAAATCTGTATCTCACACAATGCTGCTCAAGTATAACCAGTCGAATACTATCCCGTATCAAAAACTACCGGACTACCTTAACGAGCACTTTCTTTCCGTCGCATCCAATTACGTAATTAAGGTCGACACGTCAATGTCAAAACAATATTTAAAGGATTACTTATGTACTCGTAACAGTCATATACCAAATCTTGTGTTACAGCCTATCACCATAGAACGATTAAATCGAGTCCTACGTACCATGCTTAAAAAACGCACAACGTTAGATATTTACGACATAACAATGAATATACTTTTATGTATATGGCCGGTATTATCTTCCATCCTGGTCGTACTAATAAACAATATGTTTTCAAGCGGTCGGTACCCCGATGCGTTGAAAAACACTAGGGTATGTCCAATATACAAGGGAAAAGGCGAAAAAACATCAACAAACAATTATAGACCAATTACAATAGGACCTAATATTTCAAAACCGACAGAATCATTTATTTCACACAGTATAATAAATCACTTAGAACATAATGACTTACTCACGGACAGACAATTCGCATATAGGAAAAATATGTCCACCAGTCAAGCCGCTTATCAGTTATATAATTATGTCAGCACAGCCCTTGACGATAAATATAAGGTAGCAGGGATATTCTGTGACCTTTCCAAAGCGTTCGATGTTATAAATCACGATTTATTGCTTGAAAAATTAAAATTTTACGGTATACACGAAAAAGTTTATAATCTGTTGTCGTCCTTCCTCAAAAACCGGCGCCAGACTGTTGAAGTCCAATTAAATGGAAAACGACGTAGGTCAAAGAAAGGTAACGTGGAAATCGGTATTCCTCAGGGTTCAGCCTTGGGAAATACCCTATTTTTGATATTTATAAACGACTTACCTTCTTCTATTACCGAAGGAGACGTGGTTCTGTTTGCCGACGACACTACTGTAGTAGTGAAAGCAAAGACGTACGAACAACTCGAGAGTAAGCTATCTCGTACCTGCGACCAGCTGCAGAAGTGGTTCACGGCAAACGGACTTATTTTAAATGTCACGAAATCAAATATTATTTCATTCTCTTGTCAGCCACAAACCTCACCACCTGTCCGGTGTCAATTACCAGTCTGTCACGATATAAAGTTTCTTGGGTTTCATATCGATGAACACTTAAATTGGAAAAAACATACAAAATCACTTTGCGAAAGGCTTGGTAGTGCTGTGTTCGCACTCAGAAAACTCAAACCCCTAATGTCGATCAAAGCACTATTGCAGGTTTACCATGCATATTTCCACTCCATTCTCTCATACGGCATCATGTTATGGGGAAACTCGACAGACTCTGACAGGGTGTTTAAAATACAAAAGCGAGCACTACGCACCATGGCCGGGGTAAAGCCAAGGCACTCTTGCAGAAACCTTTTTGTTGAGTACAATATTCTGTCACACTATTCACAATATTTATACGAGGTATTAATGTTCACGCGTCGTAATTTGAGTAGCTTCGAGCGGATGCAAATACCTGGCAGAATAACCCGCCAGACGGGACGCTTGAAAACAGTGCCGCACCGGTTGGCGCTGCTAAATAAAAACCCGCGCGTTATCGGCCCTGCGTTCTATGAGGAACTACCCACCGACCTTAAAAACGAACAGACTGATGAAACATTTGGCCGCCGACTGAAAAACCTCTTGCTAGAAAATCCTTTGTACTCAGTAAATGAGTACAAAGATTTATGTAAAAAATTGTAAACAATTATAAATTTAATTTTTATTTTTGCCTGGACATGTTAAATTATTTTTTGCTATTATTTATATTATCTGGACATAAGTATTATGATCATTTTTTACCTTTTGACATGAGGTAATTTACCATCATGGTAATTATTTTTGACATACATATTTGGTTTTATTATTCCTTTGACATTAACAAACTTTAATATACATACTTAATTTTTATTTTTATACATACTCGTATTGACGATCATACTACGGATGTCCTTTTTATACTAATGTAAAAACGTGTGCAATCTTGTAGTATGAGATAAATAAAACTAAACTAAACTAAACTTATGAATGTAAGTCAACGGGCTTAGCCACTTGACCATCGACGCTCCTTTAAATTTCTAATTTAATGTTATTATAGTAATTGTCACCTTATTAAACAGTTTGTCCTGTAATTGTTTAACGGAGTCGGAGCTCGGGAAGTATCCCGCTATGCCGGTGATGTAGATGTCTTCGTGACAGGGCTTGGGGCCGCGAGCTGACATAGGCATCGCCTCGCCCATTGGAGTAGGAGCCATCTGAAACATATATCATCATCATCATCATCTCAGCCGAAAGGCCTCCTCCAAGGATATCCACAATGATGAAACAAATCAAAAAAACAAAATTGAAAATTTTAAAAAACCCACGCCGTATGTTAAAATATATTAGAATAAAAAGGATTAAATAACATTTTTGGAAATCCCCCGACCAGAGTCAAATAAGATAAGAAATATCAAATAAAGAAATCTATAAAAAGAGTGATTTCTCATGAAATCCGCCACACAAACAACCTAATTATGACCTTTCTTAGTCCTTACGTATACGTACCTACTTACCTTTTGGTTTCTCGTAGAAATAGACACAGCAATAATATTGATTAATTTAGGTACTATACATACTCATCTATCTAATAATATAATACAAATCCAATAAAACACGTCGGGGTCTGCCATTCCCTGCTCTGACATTAATAAATTTTATCATACCGTGAGTTTTACTTATTCAGAATCTACATTATATTTAGTTTTTAAGTAATATAAATAAGTAGTTACAATATTTTAACTGAAATTTCTAATAACAAAGAGAGCGATGATGGCAGCCCCCGACGTGTTTTATTGGATTTGTATTATATTATTAGATAGATGAGTATGTATGTATAGTACCTAAATTAATCAATATTATTGCTGTGTCTATTTCTACGAGAAACCAAAAGGTAAGTAGGTACGTATACGTAAGGACTAAGAAAGGTCATAATTAGGTTGTTTGTGTGGCGGATTTCATGAGAAATCACTCTTTTTATAGATTTCTTTATTTGATATTTCTTATCTTATTTGACTCTGGTCGGGGGATTTCCAAAAATGTTATTTAATCCTTTTTATTCTAATATATTTTAACATACGGCGTGGGTTTTTTAAAATTTTCAATTTTGTTTTTTATTTGAATATGTTTTAACATCCGGCGTGGGTTTTTTAAATTTTAAATTTTGTTTTTTATTTGAATATGTTTTAACATCCGGCGTGGGTTTTTTAAATTTTTTAATTGTGTTTTTATTTTAAACTTTTTGGAGAGTACGTTACTTTTGTTTGTTATCACTTAGCACACTAAAACATATAATTAAAAATGACGACATTTTGTTTTCTTTGTGTTTCGATATTGTATATTATGCTAGTACCTAATTAAACATACATAATTTATTAGTACCTATGCCTTCTTAAAACTAACTGGCGGTAATCAAAATGATGGATGTTGTTTGGATTTGGCAGAAATTTGGTATGTGCGATATTGAGACTACTAGTTACTTAGTGTCCATTAAATATCAAATGGCACAAAAGCAGTTACAAAACAAAATAACAACATAAGCTGGGAGTACCTCCGCGCGGTGAAGGCGGTAACAGTTTAAACTGGCTAAAACTCCCCTTTTTGAGAACTCCTGTAGTACGAACTTATCTGGCTGCTGCAAGGCTCCCTGGTGGGTGGTCTACCGCCTCAAAACATGTCCAACAACCAGTTCCAAAATGAAGCCTTTTGAATGCAAAAAACCGCATCGAAATAGATTCAGTACTTTTTGAGAACTCCTGTAGAACCAACTTATCTGGCTGCTGCAGGGCTCCCTGGTGGTCTACCTCCATAAAACGTATCTAAGAACCTGCTCCAAGATGAAGCCTTTTGAATGCAAAAACCGCATCTAAATCGATTCAGTACTCTTTGAGAACTCCTGTAGTACCAACTTATCTGGCTGCTGCAGGGCTCCCTGGTGGTCTACCGCCCCAAAACATGTCTAACAACCAGCTCCAATATGAAGCCTTTTGAATGCAAAAAACTGCATCGAAATCGATTCGGTAGTTTTTGATAACTCCTGTGGTACCAACTTATCTGGCTGCTGCAGCGCTCCCTGATGGTCTACCTACATAAAACATATCTAAGATCCTAAGTTGAAGTGATACCTTTTTAATGCAAAAAACCGGAACTAAATCGGTCCATTGGTTTTCGAGATAGAAGGTAACAAACAAACAAACAAACAAACAAACAAACAAACAAACAAACAACCTCTTACCCCAAACGCATATACCGCCTCCGTTCCGTTCCGTCCGTCGTGGGTAATAAATGAGCGGCAATATTTTGTCCACGCAGTCGATTCCCCCTAGGTCTACACCGAATGTCTTGCGTCGCGCACTTATAGTACTGTACTTATATTAACAGATACACGAACGCCGCTCAAAAAACGGCATCGCCAAAACTATGCCAGAATAGAATTTTATGCAAAGAAGTCATGTTATGGAAGAGCGAGGCACCTTGGCACAGCCATTTTTATCTATAGGAAAGGTTGGATTGTTTCTTTGTTTGCATCGAATAGGCTCCGAAACTACTGAACCGATTTCAAAAATTCTTTCACCGTTAGAAATCTACATTCACCCTGAGTAACATACCTTTTACCGCGGGAAAATGCCTCATTCCCACAGAAAAAACTGTTAACGCGGGCGGAGCCGCGGCGGAAATCTAGTATGCTTAAAAGGAGTCCTCTGCAAATCTGTTTCGTACATATAAGATTTTTCATTGAAATAAAATAATTTGTTTTTTTTTTGTTTTTATTGTTTCTGTCTCAGTCGCTAATCGACGGCGCAGATTGTCAGACGTTGATTGGACCTTGGAGTGAGAGTAAATAAATAAAAATGAGAGAGTAAATGATCTAACATAATTTGGACATAGTTTAAACGGTACGATATCAGTATAGGCATGTATGTATAAGTTGATAGTTGACGCGGTGCAGTGTTTTGCGTTTGATTTTGTACGAGAGCGTGGATCTACTTTTATATTTGATCTAAGCTTACGCGCTTGGCGTATCCATTTCATGTATTACTATTGGTGTCCAAGGCCTGTCAAAATAAAGATAAAATGGCTCCAAGAACTTATATTTGATATATTTGATTTTGTTGTACCTGATATTTTTTATATTATTACTTGACATTTATAAATCCATTAATCGAATAATTTAAAAATATAAAAATATTTTATGCTCAGACCTAAGTCGAAGTAGATCTCAATTCTATAATAATTATCTTCTTAATTATTTTTATACTTGCCAAACTTTCGTAAGACAGAGATAGAACCATTTTTATTTTTATACTTACAGGTCGTGACTCGCTTGATACAGTGTGACAAAAACCTTAAATTAAAAATACCAATCCGGCACTGAACGTCAATACACGTCATTTGATCGTGGCTGTAGTTAATTAATATTAATTATGGTAATCCATACATAGGCACACATCCAAAAGTTATCTACGTTAATCGTTAATTCGTTACTGAACCAATTTCAATTTTTTTTTCACTATTAGAAAGCTACATTCACTCTGAGTAACATAGGCTACCTTTTACCGCGGGAAAATGCCCCATTACCACGGGAAAAACTGTTAACTCGGTCGGAGCCGCGGCGGAAAGCTAGTTTATTAATATAGGGTTTGACGACTTCTAGCCTCCAGAACAAGCCGGTTTGAAAAGGCTATACCATAGACCACATTCACACGCTGCGGTAGGTTATACCAGAGAAGTGGGAAAAAGCCGCGCTACGCTTTGGAAATCTTACAGAACTTTGTGTTATACAAAAGACCGAGTGCTTGTGACCACTCGTTGCAATCGACCAATCCAAAAATGCCGTTTTTCGTTAGACGAGCGTAAATCAGTAGAAATCGAGCGATCTTAGCGACACGAACGTTTGAGAAATAGAGCTCCTGCAACTTTTTTATTTAATAGTCGACATACAAATTATAAGTATGCAGGCACCGAGCTGCGACATGTATTGTATTGCATAATACGTTTTTAATTGAATAATATTGAAATTTACGTAGGTACAGTTATACAATAAATAATACACTTGATGTCCAGAAACAAAAATAGCTGATGGATTTAAAGATTTTCGTGGCCTGCTCGTGGCAGGCCGGTAAACTATTGACCGACCAATTAAATTTATTCGTGTACAAAAATACGAATATTTAGTTACCCATTTAAATAACACCCTCACTTAACGAACTTCGGATTACTAAATTTCAGCACAGGTTACAGTATAAGATCAAAACATATACAGTACGCGCGCCAGTTGAATGTAGAGTACGTTTCACTTAATTTTGCTATCACTTCACTTAGCTATGCGTAAGATTTTAAAATAAAACTGACTATACACTCACACGATAAGATACAAAGTTATACTTATTTTAAAATATCTCG
Source organism: Teleiodes luculella (assembly GCA_948473455.1). NCBI lineage: Eukaryota > Metazoa > Arthropoda > Insecta > Lepidoptera > Gelechiidae > Teleiodes > Teleiodes luculella. Next base: position 1,988,225 of record OX419589.1, on the reverse strand, counting down.
AGAAATAAAGTGAAACGCACTCTACATTCAACTCGCGCGCGTACTTTATCTTGGTCTAAGTAGGTACTAGTAAAACGTGGTAAAACTTAAAAATAAATATTACAGAAATTAAAATATGTCTTTACCTTTATTATAATTATTGGTCAAAATGAGAAATGATGAATTCTACCAGACGCAGACGTCGTGGCAATATGAAACATGAAAAACCACTAAGCCGAAAATTTACGCATTCTCTATAAAACTACGCAAACAAATTAAGTGATTCCTTCATAAATATGCAGTTCTAACTAGTGGAACATGTTTAGAATAGTAAATAATTCATGTAATGTGGTAATTATTTAGGGTTAAATTGCTTGATGACTTAGTTAATTTGTTAAAATAATAAAACTGTTGCGAATTTTACCATCAAAATCACATGAAACGAAATGGAATGAAACATGTTTTATTCGAAGTAAGATTTTTACACATTCCTGTAAATTCAAAATAATAAACACTGTGTACAGTATTTTATAATAATGAAATGAAACCTCTAGCATGTTTTTTTTTTCAAAAGATTATTTTATTTAGAGAATTAAAATAATAATCTGAGATGCTTTAATAAGGAAATAATTTAAAAGAAGGTTATTTTATATATAATTATATACAGTGAGTTAAACGTTTAAAAAAAATACAATTAGCAATTCTGATTTATTATATCATAAAACTAGAAAATATAATATGTGGTGCTTAACATAAATGAACTAGGTAATTCGTTTTAACAATAATTGAATTTGTGCTTTCACGACTTCAAAAATATTTAATTTTGTACCATGTTGGTAAACCAAATCTGTATAAAAAATCTGTATAGGTATATTTAAAAAATGCTAAAAATCGAGTCAGGTGGATGTAAGAAATGATATAGAGATATCCAGATATTTTTCAAATTTTGGTTTCTCTGTTTGTTTGTACGGGCGAATCTCCAAAACTGTTGGACTGATTTTAATGAAATTTTGCATGGCGGTACCTTATATCCCCGGTCAATGTCTTAGATTGTTTTTACCGCCGGAAAATATCTCATTTCTACGGAAAACTGCAGGGGAGAGTCAACATACAACGTGGCCGTAGCCGCGGCCGGACAGCTAGTAATCATACTAATATAACTCGTATAAAGAGGAAAGATTTGTATTTCTGTGTGTATGTTTATCACTACATAGTATAAAACAAAGTCGCTTTTTCTGTCCCTATGTCCCTCCCTTTGTACGCTTAAATCTTTAAAACTACGCAACGGATTTTGATGCGGTTTTTTTTAATAGATAGAGTGATTCAAGAGGAAGGTTTATATGTATAATACATGCATAATATGCTTAAGGATAACCCACAATAACATTTTCCCGTGCGGAGCCGGGGCGGGTCGCAGTAATGAATAAACTCAAGAAAGCTACAATCACCCTGAGTAACATAGGCTACCATTTACCGCGAGAAAATACCTTTTTGCCACGGGAAAAACTGTTAACGCGGGCGGAGCCGCGGCGGAATGCTAGTAGTAAATAAATATAATAAATAAATAAAAACTTAGCCCACCATTGGACTATGTTGCCTTGGTTGGCCGCACGCTTGTGTTAGAGACACGAGTTTGTCCATTTATTCGCTGGGAACCACTCGGCGGCGCAAGAAAAAAATCTAACTCGTACTTGACTAGTAAGTACAATATTCATTAAGTAAATAAACCTGTAAATTACCAACACTGTCGTAAACATTGCAAATGTACCACGTCACTAGACTTTAGTCTACGTGTGGCTTTTAGATGTTTACTAGTTTTCCGCCCCCGGTTCCGCCCGCGCTAACTGTGTAATGTGGTAGTCCTTTAGGCGAGCTTGGTCAATTTCTCAGATAGTCAATTTAGAGGCACGTCATATTCTTTGTACGTCATTTTCTAGTTTAGTCATATTCTAGGTAGGTCAACTTCGAGGGACGTCATTTTCTAGGCTAGTCATCTTCTAAGTACGTCAACTTCGCAGGACGTCATTTTCTGGGTTAGTCATCTGCTAAGTAGGTCAACTTCGCGGGATGTCATTTTCTGGGTTAGTCATCCTTAATTAGGTCTTTATCAAGAAAGTAAGTAGATATTAAAATGTAAAAAGAAAACAATGATTTAATTTGATATTTTATGTAACTTGAATAATTTAAAAACAATCGATATCGATTGAAATCACTTGGAATATTTGTTATTTCTTATTACATTTTAATACCTACTACCACACTACAATCGTTTCTCCTGTGGGAATGAGGGATTTTCCGCGGTAGCCCTTGTGTTATTCTGATGTATAAGCTATATTATTGTAAAATTTCATTGAAATCCATTCAGTACTTTTTGCGTGAAAGAGTAACAAATAACCAAACATCAATTCTCACAAGCTTTCGCGTTTATAAATAGGATAAATGTTTATTTCTTTCTTTATTTATTTGTTCATTCGTTCGTTAATAGTTTATATATCGAAAGGTTCGAGCCTACCCTAACATCAGGGTGAATAGGCCTTAGTCGACCACGCTGAACCTGCGCGAGTTGGTCAACTTTATACACAAACTTGGAACTATTTCGCAGGCGTGTGCAGGTTTCCTCAAGACGTTTTCTATCACCGTAAGAGCGTCGAATTAAACTTAAAGCCTGACCAAAGAAATAAAAAACCAGCTCTAGGGCGCCACGTGTATATCTTTGCCTCGTTTTTACTTCATTTCTCATCTCATTTACCATTTCTTTCTCTAAATTTGAATATTTAATTTTGGAATTCATTCAAAAATCATCCGTCAAATCATCCATTTTTATTTTCACTTCTTCCTTCTTCCTCAACCTGTAAACAAGGCCCTTTTACCATGTTAAATCTTTAAATTCAATAAACTCTGTAATTCAACTGTTATTTGTGAATAAATCTGTGTACTCAGTGCTAGTGGAAATTTGAGTTTCATTTATCAATCGCTCAGGCAGGAGCTCCTAGCTCCTCGTCCCTTCCTCGTCGAGTTTACCACTTCTTCAAGAGTTCACGCCGCAGGCTCGCCCAGGAGCAAGGCGAGCCGCGGGCGTGACATCTTTATGTTTATGGCAACAATTTCCATTGGCGAAAAGCCATTACTGAAGGGCGTACTACCCATGACACTGCATGGTTTCAGCACCTCGCTGTTAACGAGACGCACGTCTTAAAAACCAGCGAGGTCCTGCACCAACTAACTCGCAACATAAGTGCTCAAAATGCGGTCGTCTCTGCCGCTATTATTTTGTATATTTACGGGTCTTTACGCGATAATTGTAAATAGGTCTAAAGGGTATGTTTTACTATACCTTATTCGCCAAAAATAACATACAATTATCGCGTAAAGACCCGTAAATATACAAAATAATGTGTACTAAGCGCGAAAGCCTCAAACAAACGTCTTTGCCGCTCTCGTATTGGCTTAAAACATCTGACTAGACGAAAAAAGCTCATGATTGATTGATGGCAACAATTTGCATTATAAAATTAGTTCCAATGTAATTCCACAATATGGCGATGTTTTTTATTTCTCTGGTAGGGCTTTACATATGAATTCGAAAATCGAAATCATAATTGGAACATGGTCAAGGAAGTCAACGGCTCCAGCCACTATATTTCTCTACGCCACCGACGCTTTTTTATAATATTTCTTAGGAATTCACTCACTAGCTTTCCACCGCGGCTCCGCCCGCTTGGCATATTTCCCGTGGAATTGAGGAATTTTCTGCGGTAAAAGGTAGCTTTTGTTCTTTCTCAAAGTCTATAATATTTATGCTTATTTATTCTATAATATTTATTCTTCTATCTTTGTGCCAAGATTCATCCTAATCGGTTCAGTAGTTTCGGAAGGAATATTTAGGAAATTTTTCACCATGGCATGGGTTACATTATTGGAGTTTCAGTAAGAATCACAATCTTTTTTGAAAATAGAGTATAGCCTATGTTACCCAAGGATAGTATAGCTATCCAACAGTGAAATAATTTTTAAATCAGGAGTTCGTGGACTACGCGGGTAAATCTCATTTTCAACAAAAAGCGTAGTTCACTATTTTTCCAATTTTAGAACCTAACAAACCTAAGCGTAACCTTAGCGTTTAATTTTTTAACCGAATGATATACTGTCCTGTAATTTTACAGATTTTACTATCCTAAGTTGTCACTTCTGTGGACTTATGTCACATTCGTATACTACGCGACCAAAACAATTAGACACATTTCAAACATGGCGTCACGGCCGGTCACGGGGATTAGTGCTGGGAATAAGGGCGAATATTGTACAAACCGCATACCTGTCATGTGTCTAATTGTATTGGTCGAGTAGTACCTACTACTTTAAACCTCGTCTAGCGGTCACATCGATGTGGATTATTTTATTATTAACTAGCTTTCCGCCCCGCGGCTCCGCCCGCGTTAACAGGTTTTCCCGTGGGAATGAGGTATTTTCCCGCGGTAAAACGTAGCCTATGTGTTAATCCAGGGTGTCAGCTAACTCCATACCAAATTTTTTTTTTATCGCTCCAGAGCAATTTAGACGAGAAGAAGTAACAAACATACACACACACACTCACAAACGTCTTTATAATAATTAGTGTAATTTATCAATATGGAACTTCTACTCGTAGTTAAATGCGTTATGCAAAAATACCTAACTGCCAGGTACAAGACCAATGAATTGTTCTTTGAAGTTTTGGTATAAAAAGTCACTTCCATGCATTTTCCAAGTATCCCTGTATAGTATAAATTTTACTCTTTTAATCACTTCCATGTATTTTCCAAGTACCTATCCCTGTATAGTATAAATTTTACTCTTTTAATTGAGGCTAGCTCAACCACTATTTATTCATTTACAGGGTATGGTCTGCATGAAGGAAGAAAAAATTTTACGCGCTCAAAATTTTATGGGCGTGGAATTTTTTTTTCCTTCATGATGGTCTGTCTACTAAACAAAACCTTTATCATCATTTCAATAGAAATTCAAAAGCCTGTAATATTAACCTACAAGATCGTTAGTAAGACGATTAACGTACCTATTGTTATAAAATCAAAATCAATCAGAATCAATCAAAATTATTTTAATTCGAAATAAGATTTCAAAATCACTTTTCGACGTCAAATTTTATAGTTACGTAGCTTCGTCAACGCTGCCCAGCTAGGAAGGATGTAGAAAAATAAACATGCAACTTCATTTGCTAAGAATTTTAATTTTATAAATAATAAAAACTAATCAACAATGTAACTAATAATATATTAACGATATGTACAGCAGTCAGCACATGCGGCTGGATACTTGCACTACGACTTTCGCCGCTTCTGCTACGGGATAAAGGCGCTCTCAAGGTCAAAATGTCCAGCCGCATATGCTGCCTACTGTACTATTACTCAATCATAAATAATAAATATACAACACAAAAAATATTTCATTTCAAGAAGTCTCATATTTTATTTAATAAAATACACTACCATTTCACCTGCCATTTTTTAGTAAAATATAAATGGACAGAGTTATTTTCACATTTATAATATTATTAGTTAGGATGGATTGACAAAATTGTTTATTGTATATACTTTTTAAAGCTTTCTCGGTTGTTTTCGAACTATTATGATTTAAAACAGGATATATAAAAACGGTTAACGTGGTTAAACCTACCACGGCAAATATCCCGTTTTAAATCATAATACTTAGTTTGTTATGTCGAAAAGGCTTAATTAGCAAGTATGCTTCCATCTTCGGCTAACGAATAACTTCAATAAGGCACTTAGGTCTTTAATATTTTATAAATAATTATTAACTTAGCCATAAAACTAGTAAGTATTACATCAAATAAATACTTATAAGTAAGTACATTTTCTCTTGATATTTGTCTCTTGCTCATGCCTTTTAACTCCTACTCTTTATTCACTATAATTTTTCTCACAAATGTATTGAAAAGCTTCGTACGATACACGGATCTTATGTTCATATCGTTATGACTACACCCTTAGAGCAACGCCGGCCTTCCGTAGCCGGCGTTGCTCTGACTACACCACATAGTATGAAAAAAAGTCGCTTCCCGCTGTCTGTCTGTCCTTATTATGCTTAGATCTTTAAAATTATTCCACAGATTTTGATGTGGTTATTTTTAATAGATAGAGTAATTCTAGAGAAAGATTTGTACATGCATAATATAGTAGAAAAACACTGATAACTTTAAGTAAATAAATAAACACATTGTATGTGATGTCGCAAATAAACACATTTTTTGCGCTTACAATGCAAACGCTGGCTGAACCCCACGAGATAAATCAAAATAATGTATTATACAGTATTATACACCTTAAAAAGAGGTCTACAAAAAGTCGCCGGTGGTATTGTCTATCTCCTAGGGATAAACCACAATATAATATATATGTCCTTTACTTTTTACCAGAGAGAGAGAAGAGATTTTAAGCAACACAGCATTATGTACTTAAGATATCCAATTATGTACCTTAAATACACTGTTCATTGAATATAGATCAATTTGGCCCTTATAGCATGTAATTTAAATGAATATTTACAAAGATATTACAGATTTAAAAAGCAGAGACATAGCGGTTGCCGACATTCTATAGTATTCGTAACTAGCTTTCTGCCCCGCGGCACCGCCCACGTAATCAGCTTTTCCCGTGTTAATCCAAGCTGTCAGCTAACTCCATACCAAATTTCATTAAAATCGCTCCAGTTGTTTAGACGTGAAGAAGAAACAAACATACGCACTCACACACTCACAAACTTTCGCCTTTATAATATTAGTATTCGTAATATGAGTATAGCACCTAAGCGAAGCCGGAGCGCGTCGCTAAGTACTTATATACAACTAGCTTAAGATCCATGTATCACTATTGAACAGTAGCCAGCACATACGGCGGGACATGTTGACCTTGAGAGCGCCCGTATTCCGTAGCGGTAGGGGTAAATTTCGTAGTGCGAATGTCCAACCGTATGTGCTGCCTTCTGTACTTTATGAAGAACCATAATATAATAAACCATAATATTGCTAGGATTGTAAATTTTTTAATAATTTCTATTCATTATGCCGGCGGTTATCCGGCCAGCGACTGTGCTGTAAGCGAACCACCGCCGTCATAGCGTTCGGAACGGATGTGCTGTCAGAATAAATCTAGAAACTTCTAATCTGTAGCCGGCATAAACACTTCACAATGGCATTGAGACTTGTAAGCTTCCTGAAGAGTCGCGCTGAGGTTAGAATTAACAATGGTAGCCACCAGAGGATGTTCCATCGCGTGTGCCAATTCCACGCCCACTTCGTAGATTTTAACAGGTTCTACGGATAAAGCATTGACGGCGGGTTTGCTTTTCATTGCCGTATCTGTGTTGATTAGGACTACCTTTGATTTGAGGGGATGGGGTAGTGGATTGTAATGCAAGACTTGTTTGATGCGCAAGTACGCACCCTCGATGACCGATCGCGCGTACAGGGTTGTTTGAGGAACATTCTTCATCAAAGCATAAAGACTATTATCTATCTTCTCCTGTAACGTCAATCCTTTAGTCAATAGAGTGTCAACGTTTTCTACAGTGCCGGTAGACATAAGCGAAGTCATATGGTAGATTACAGCGTTCTGCAGCTTGTCTTCCGTATCTAAATGTTTAATTGTACTTTGTACATGTGACATAACTTCTTCTGGACGCCCACCGACACAGAACACAGTGCCTGTTAAACCTACGAACAGAATAAAAAAATGAAAGCCAGAAGTATACAACAATACCTATCTAACTATCACTCTTTAAGGCATTTATAAAGCTTTGTACATAGTACTGCTTATCCAGCCAAAAGGCAAGCAAAAGTATTTCAGTATAAGTAAAAACACAGAATTTTGTAAACAGGTAGTAAATTGAACACTCACCTTCTTTTTCTAAAATGGCAGCCATTTCGATCGCTATTAAAACTCCAGATTCGTAGCCTAGTAGATAGAAATCTTCATGTTGCTTTAGGGTTGCTCTGGCTTTAAGGACCTGAAAAATTTAAGAAGGTTGTTAGTCAATTTGGCCACAATAGATAGATATAAAAAATCTGAGCTAAGATCCTCATTAGTGCCGTGGAGATACAGCAGTAGTGATATTCTTGCGTACCTTGACGTATTGTCTTGCTAAGTCCTGTATGGTCAGCTGGGACTTCTCTCCTGGCTGAAGAACTAGCGCTGGCAGTTGGAGTCGCGAGCACAGTGTACGGAACCTTTCATGCTGCCCCTCTACTCCTGGAACCACCCATAGGTACTGGAGGGCCTTGTCGATCTCATCTTTATTCTGTGGAAAGCCAACAATTCAGTATCACCCACTCGACATTTTAAATATTAAAAAAATATTCGATTCGATTAATGTTTAACATCTTTTCTACAGGTTTTCAAGCACATATTAAATGGGAAGGCTTCCACAAGGTAGACCGACAAACTGGCAAACGACACGGGAAGCCACTGGAATTTGACCACGCAGGACCGATCTTCGTGGATAATTTCGGGGAAGGCTTCTGTCCAAAATTGGCTGATGATGATAATGTTGATGATGACGATGAGGTAGGTAATTGAGCAACTTACAACATTAAAACTTTTAAACTGAGTCGGTAGGACGATCAAACTCGTAGAACCTCGATTCTCATATTTATCGACGTTAGATATGAGAGCCGATAAACCGGACGTTTTTTTGACGTATGTTTCTCTTGAGCTCTCGTCGATCTTTTTCAGGCTGAAACATTTAGACGAAACTATAGTCAAAAATGGTTAAGAACGGAGTGTGAAGCGTAAAGAAAGTAGTTCTACTATAATTTAATACATCAAAGTCAAAGACATACTTAGATTAATGGTTTTACTGAAGAATTGCTATTTTTGGAAAATTTAGGAATAGTCTTATAAGTAGTAATTCATTATAGCTGGTTACTGTGTAGAACAAGCAGAACTACTTACGATCCTATAGTTAATAAAGGAATTTCTTCATCAGGTATTGATATGTGATAAGAACATTGAAGAATAACCCCAATGGCCTTTGCAAAACTATTGTCCAGTCCTAGCTCCTGAAGGGTCGTTTCTTCTGTGACCCTTTTCGGTATAGTGATACCTGAATCAAACACATAAAATAATAATATAACATTAATGTACATTAAACTAAATCGGAAAGTTATCTTCATGAGTCCAATAAAATTTGCTGTAATTAGTTAGTAGTTGGTATTATATTGTTCTATTGTTTTTTACAACATTACAATAGTTACAATCAACTAAAATATAACAGAAATCGAAGCATCAGACGAAAGAGTTTCAAAATGGAAACGTTTGTGACCACTATAATTGGTAAATTTTAGATATTGTTAATTTACACTTTCTTTCACAAATTATCATAACAATGATACATACCAGCTTTGTTAGCAATCACATCTACTAGAGATGTCTCTGAATCCAGCTTAGGTACAACATTTAGTATCCGATGCGAAGAGCAGAGAGCACGTTCAATGGCATCCATTACTCCACTAATAGGAATCACATTTTGAGCATTTAGCAGTTTTTCTAATGAAATCATCGAAGTTGGGTACTGAGCTTTTAGACAGTTTTCTGTGACCGTGTTCATTGTGGTTATAATGCCGAAGTGTCTGCAAATTAAATAGAGACGTCAGTTCCATGGAATTAATACCTATATTATCGTATAATTTAACTTATTTATGTAAGTCTATTTAAAATTCCCCATTTGACAGTCTCCTAAAATGGTCAACGAAGCGCAAGATTCTTTTTGCTCGTTTAGATCTATTCAATATAACGGACGGAATGTGTCGGTGTCGTACTGTGTAATAATCTAACTTGTTCAAATCATACTCACTTTAGATTGGGATCAACAATTTGCCTCAAATTCCCAATAATTGAGCGATCTTGTTCATTTCCTGGACAGATGACAAATATTCCTTCAATTTTCTTTCCTTCCACCAATGCTCGCACTTGACCGACGTTACTTAAATCTATTAAAGATGTTTTCACGTCCACACCTTTACTCTTCCATGTCCTTAAATCATAATAGTAAGTAAATCATTACTTTTATTTAAACGAACGTGTAATAAATAAAGCAATTTTAATACTTCTAAATCATTGCATGCAATATAGTTGAATGACATGAACCAAAATAACTTTAGCTTTATAAAATAAATTTGAAATTGAATATCTGCATAAAAAACTTACGAAATTTTATGCAGTATCAGTGGTGGAGACTGGGTTAAGTGTAGTATTATTTTCTTTGCCCCGCGTCTTATCAGTCTGTTCACGAATTGAAGGCTGTACTTCTGCTCTCTGCACACAACCAACTGATATGGAACTGGCGAGCACTGCAGCCTGTAGGAAGTAAGATAATATAAAATATACGTATGTAAAAGACAGGTGTCCACTAACTGATAGGATACAATCAATCAATGGGTCATTCATAAATTTTGTAAACATCATTTTGAGAACAGGAAGATAAAAGCTATATAGAAGTCATTTTTTATTTTGTTTCGAGGGAAAAGTTTATTTAGGATAGTTGATTAAATCTATTGACTTTGTGTTATATTAGTTAGATGGAGGAGACTTGTCATTCAGTGTTTAGTTAACCAAAAATATGTTGGTAATTTTAGCTATTATATAACAATATTGCAATCTAAAAATGTGAGCTGAGCATATAATAGTACTTGTGTATGTCGGAGTCAAAGAATAGAAGATTTCGTTAAGCAATTTTAGGTGCGAGACTGACCTGGCGTGTGAAGGTGTGGTGGAGTGTTTGAGCGTGAGCAGCACCCGGCCGCGGTGCTGGCTAGCGGCCAACAGGCGGAAGGCTCGCAGCCACTCCTGCGCAGCGAACGCCACGCGCGACAGCGGCCGCACGTACCCGCGCGCTATGCCCTCGCTCATCATCAATTGCAAAGACTGCAACGACATTTTAAATAACACTAAATTAGTAACCCCCGACACAAAACCGTTACTTGATCCTTTCAACAACTAGAAAAGAGCTGATAATCTTCAAATGGCTGAAGATATTTTCTTGGATCATAGCTATGAACACTCTCGATTGTGACACCTTGCAAACAAAAAAAAAACTAGCTCAAAATCGGTGCATCCGTTTAGGACCTACGATGCTACAGACAGACAGACACACACACACACACGTCAAACTTATAACACCCCTCTTTTTCGTCGGGGGTTAAAAATAGCCTCCATTGCTCTAATCTTCTAAATCGATCATAAAGATACATATTTCTAGAAAAACTTCAATCCGCAAAGATGGGAAATCAAAACAAATTGATTAGTCGTCAAATTTTGTGTTAATGAAAATAAATTAGTACAATTTTGGTCTCCAAGTCTTTCACTACCTATTCTTGCGCTCGAAGGGTTGAAAGCAATATTTACCTTTATGCAATCGTCATTCTCAAAGATACTGAAGAAGTTCACTTGGGCGTATGACCTCTGCTTGGTCATAAACTGCATGCCGTAAGAGTAAGTGTCCTTGAGGTGCGCTTGGGCAATGTCAAATGTGATGCCACAGAAGGCAGCGCACTCTAAAGTCGTCTGCAATAAAAGACAATCAAAACTTTAACAGAGATTTGTGTGGGTTGACCTACCTCACAAACCCTGGTGTCAGAGTCATTGAGCCGCCTGTGGCTTCTGACATGGCTCATGTAACGACTACATCCGTAGATAGTAACAACCAACGGCTTTACATGCCTTCCGAAGAACGGAATCATCTTGCTTTTCGGACAATTACGTAATTTAGCCTGCAATGTCCTAACCAAATTCTCACAAAGTGATATTTGTTCGACGAATCCCCACCGGGAGTCGAACCCGGAACCTCCGTAATGTCAGGTGAGCTTTTGACCACTCGACCACGGAAGCTGTAACCGAGATTGATCTACCTAATTAAAACAACAGGATGAAAAAGAAATACTAGTACATCATTATCTGGTTTGAATTAAGATTAATCAAATAAATCAAAACCTCCAGCCTTGTGGGTGATTCCTGTGTTAGAAACTTTATATTCTATAATACATAGATTCCGATTTAGAATCTATGCGGTACATACATTTTTGAGGCTTCCAGAAGCACATGATATGACGATGTCGCATCCATGACCGTTCGTCGCCTGCAGAACTATATCGGCAAAGGAATGATCTCGAGAACAGCCGATAACTTCCTCTGAAAAGAATAATTTTACGTTATAATTTTAATTTTGTTTACCGTAATTTAATTATTATACGTAAGAAAAATTATAAAAGAGAAATTAATTCAAACCGCTGCGCATCATAGTATAGGCCACTTTTTACCACCGGAAAATACCAAATTCTCATGATAAAATATAAGATAGCAAGGAGTTTTGGTGCAAATCTAGTAAAGTTTAATTGCATAATATTGTTTTTGGCTTTCTAGAAATCTCAATCCTGTGTAAATATCGTACCAGTAAGATCAGGGAACAATCTGAGAAGGAATCGTTTCTTGTGTTCGTCAGCCACTGTGGTGAAGACTTTACATTGGTGGGCGAGAGCGATGGAAATGACAGCTTGTCCCAAAGCGCCCGCTCCTCCATGAACAAGGATCTTCATGCCAGGATAAAGCTGAGCTTTAATTCCCTGTAAAATGCAGTTGTGTTAAGTAGATAAAATACTTCTATTGCCCTCAAAAGGCGTACTATAATACATAGAAGCCAAAACACGTAACATCTTTCATCATTATAATTTTTGGGTCATTCTTCAACAAATATTTTCGCGTCATTTCCGTGACTTTATAATTAATATACGATAAAATTCAAATATGAGACCAAATCTAAAAAAAATAGAAAGTAATATATTACAGTCTATAAATTAGAATTACGGTTACACTGCAAACATATTAAATTCTATGCCATGAAAGTGACAAACGTATAAACATGTTACAGTGTGGCTTAGCTGCGTGCAGAAAGCAGATGAAGAGTTAATTGATTTTATATCTTACAAGACAGTAGAAAGCCTGCGCGTACGCCAGCGGCACGGTGGCAGCGTCTTCAAGCGTCCAGTGTGCGGGCACCGGCCACGTGAGGGCGGGTATAGCACGCACGCGCGTACCCGCCGCCCCGCCCCGCATCAGCCCCATAACGCGGCAGCCCCTGCGAACAAGGATACTGATCATGCCCCTGCACTATTATAAACTCCTGGTAGGTACTAGTTGTTTGCTCTAGATACCCAGTAGGTTAACCTAACCTAACCTATTAGTCCACATACACCTTCCTGGTCTTCTGCCTACTCATATTGTTAACTATGATATAAATCTTATCGTGGTTCTATTCTAAGATTCACTTTTCCAAGACATTGCAAATACTATCCTATAGGGGTAGCCAACTGAGGTCATCATTCGGAGAATTAAATATCTAGTATTATGTAAAATGTCTTTCGTGCGTTAGTCATACTTCCAACTTCCTTGTCATTATTTTCAAGCTATGCGATATACATACATTCATTTAAAGTACTTTTTTGTTTTTATGTTAACTTACCTTTCGGTGGTACCACTGTATTCCATGCCAAAAATGTTCTTATTCAGATATCCTCGTTTTCGACAGTACACACCTAAAGCAACATTAACATCATACGTGCTAATTCCAGCATATTGAACCTTAAAACAAAAAATAGCATTAGATTTATCTTAAAATCATTTTTAAATTTTATTTTTGTGAAAACGGATTCGAGAATTCGATAGTGGAGCGTATAGTTTTGTCTTCCTTACCCAAACATGTATAATTGAGGGAGATGGTGCCATCATAATATTATTGTCAGTTGCTACCCACGACAACGAAGTCAGATCTCCTATGCAGTCGCTTTGTAGTATAACGTCACGATCATCCTGAGAAAATATACGATCTAGAGTGACTAGGACATGTGTAAAAAAAAACAAAGGGCAATTCTGAATTATTGTTTATTATTTTAAGCTACTAGTATAAAATGTAGAAACTGTAATCTTACATTGGCAATTCCGTCACCAACGGGTTTCTGTTCCAAAGTTTGCAGTTCCAACATGTTGTTCTGGAGTGAAGGGAAGTCTAGGAATTGTACTTTTTCTATAAGCACCCCACCACATCTGGAATAAAAACATAATGTCAGAACCTACTACAAAAGCTTAAAATAGGAAGAACTTTTTTCAGTGTATATCTATTTTGTTCTTAGTGAATGAAACTTGTGAGCTCACTTACTTTGTAAAGCTATGTACACCAGATAGGATGGCTGGGATAATAGTATTGTCGCCGATCGAATATTTATGACAAGCGTTGTGTGTTTTAAGATCAACCGTGAGTCTATGGATGTGGCTGGGCTGTGATTCTATGTCATGGTCTCTTCGGATGTTGTTAAGCTGTAGCAACCCGTCGATGAAAGTCACCCAGTTGTTATTCCATAGTATCTGGGCGTCGGTGAATGAGTAATTCGATTTAAGGATGCTCTTGAAATCACCGCTGTAATAAAAGGGTAATATTTATATAAACGCACCTCCATAATTAATGGCCCTCAGGTTCATAAGAATTTAAAACCAAAATATATATCACCTCAAATACTCATTTCAAAATCGAATGCTCTATCATCTATTACATTATTCTATCTATAGATGTTTTACGCCTTAAGTGCCCTTAAGTTAGATTTAAAAACCAGTTGAATTCCTCTACAGATAAACCCGAGTTAGGTTAGGTTAGGTTAGGTTAGGTCATAGTCTTGTTTGACGTCTTCACCGTTTATTATTGGAATAGTAAAAAAATTGCTTACGAATATGAATAGCCTCGTTCTTGGAATATTTTGTAGACATCGTCTGAGCTGAGCACAGTGTTGTCATCTGTCGCATTTTGGTATTGTGGGAACTCTTCATTGTATTGAATAATAGTACCTGTAGCTACTTTGGACAAGGATGTTGTAACCTGAACACAATATACTTGCTTTTAATTAGAAGAAACATAAACAAGTAAGAAATAGACCTTACTAAAGAATATTTTGTAAAAATTAAAAAAAACACACACAGGTAACGAATCAGAATCTCCTCTTTCTTGGAATGCTAACCAGAGAAAATATGGTAACACTTCTAGACATTAAATCATCAACGTTCTATTCAATATTTTAAAAACCACGAAAGTGACGCATTAGTTAGTTACCTCGAATTCACCCGTGCCAACGTGAACGGTCACTTTAACTTCCAAGGGTCGCCGATCGAGCAGCGTGGGCTGTGCAAAAAGATGCACATCGGAGAACTGCACCGATAATTCCTCTTTGGGCACCCGAGAAGCCACTGCGAACGTGTCCCACACAGCCACTAAGGCCGCCGCAAACGGGTACAAGTTTTTACCTGGACAAAACAAATTACTCGTTTTCAAACCCTACAATGGAACTCACAAAAGAATATAGTCCTATTTTTAACCCCCGACGAAAAAGAGGGGTGTTATAAGTTTGACGTGTGTGTCTGTCTGTCTGTGGCATCACAGCTCCTAAACGGATGCGCCGATTTTGATATAGTTTTTTTTTGTTTGCAAAGGTGTCACAATCGAGAGTGTTCTTAGCTATGATCTTTGATGATTGTTGTAAGGATCAAGTAACGGTTTTGTGTCGGGTGTTACTAATTTTTTAAATTTTGTGTTATTAAAATTTAAAACATACCCCTTATAACATTTCCCTTCAGATATCTGTTGTCTTCATCGTGCACTGAAATACTTGAATACGCAATGGGACCGTATTGCTTCTCTTTGGTTTTCTGCAACGCAAGGCGCCTAGAAAAGATTTAAAAGTTTAATAATTTGCAATAGGTATACTTAAATAATGTAATATTATTATGTTTTTGCTCCTCTGTGATTGAGTTAAGGTTCTGCTCACTCCTTTTAGGAAAATATCATATTGTAATACCTAAGCTATATCGGCCTCATAGCCTAGTGAGTATGTATGTTATGTTATATATGTATATATGTTATGTTATATATGTATGTATATCAGCTGTCTGACACTCATATTATAGGCCCTGCCTAGTTTTGGGTCAGAAGGCCGTGTGTGAGATGTCCTATAATATATTTATTATTATTTATTTATATTATTGTAAAGTTTTAGATTTTTGACTTTGTGTAAAAAAATAATTTATATTGTTAACTAATGTAAACTTACCACTGATCATTGTAATTGAACTCTACCAGGTGAGAAATGACAGGCGTCTCCGTAGAGACAGGAAACAGAACTTCTGGATACATCTTCTTTACTTTTGGAAGATATCCTTGCTGGTACATCCTGATAAAGAAAAATAATGATTTGGCATGGAAGGACACGAAGAATTTTTCGAAAAAATAATTCATTCAACATGAGGCATTATATTAAGACCAAGAATATTAGAGCGTCGTCGGTGGCCAAGTGGCTAAACTGTTGACTTCCATTCCGAAGTTCGCGGGTTCAAACCTCGGCACGTACCAATGTGTTTTCGATTTTCAAATTCATATGTACGTTTATTCGACGCTCTTACGGAGAAGGAAAACATCGTGAGGAAACCTGCACACACATGCGAAGTAATTCAAAGGACACACCAAAGTGAAGTTGACTAACCCACATTGGGACAGTGTGGTCGACTAAGGCCTATTCACCCTGGTATCAGGGTAGGCTCCAGCCCCTCGATGGGGACATATATGAGCTGTTAACGTATATTAAGACCAAATGGATAAAAATATAGAGGCCAAGTTGATTTGCACAGCGCAGTGGATTATTCTGTACAGTTTTGGACTTTATACTCGTATGTAGGTACTCTTGCCAACAGCCTACAGGAAGAAGAGCGCGTTGTCGGCGTGTCCTCGCTTGGTCAGCGGGATGTGTCGGCAGTCGGGGTGCAGCGAGCGCTTGAGGATCGCCTGCAGCAGCCCGTGGGGAGCCACCTCCACCAGTTCCTGTACACTCACTTGCCAACAGCCTGCAGGAAGAAGAGCGCGTTGTCGGCGTGTCCTCGCTTGGTCAGCGGGATGTGTCGGCAGTCGGGGTGCAGCGAGCGCTTGAGGATCGCCTGCAGCAGCCCGTGGGGAGCCACCTCCACCAGTTCCTGTACACTCACTTGCCAACAGCCTGCAGGAAGAAGAGCGCGTTGTCGGCGTGTCCTCGCTTGGTCAGCGGGATGTGTCGGCAGTCGGGGTGCAGCGAGCGCTTGAGGATCGCCTGCAGCAGCCCGTGGGGAGCCACCTCCACCAGTTCCTGTACACTCACTTGCCAACAGCCTGCAGGAAGAAGAGCGCGTTGTCGGCGTGTCCTCGCTTGGTCAGCGGGATGTGTCGGCAGTCGGGGTGCAGCGAGCGCTTGAGGATCGCCTGCAGCAGCCCGTGGGGAGCCACCTCCACCAGTTCCTGTACACTCACTTGCCAACAGCCTGCAGGAAGAAGAGCGCGTTGTCGGCGTGTCCTCGCTTGGTCAGCGGGATGTGTCGGCAGTCGGGGTGCAGCGAGCGCTTGAGGATCGCCTGCAGCAGCCCGTGGGGAGCCACCTCCACCAGTTCCTGTACACTCACTTGCCAACAGCCTGCAGGAAGAAGAGCGCGTTGTCGGCGTGTCCTCGCTTGGTCAGCGGGATGTGTCGGCAGTCGGGGTGCAGCGAGCGCTTGAGGATCGCCTGCAGCAGCCCGTGGGGAGCCACCTCCACCAGTTCCTGTACACTCACTTGCCAACAGCCTGCAGGAAGAAGAGCGCGTTGTCGGCGTGTCCTCGCTTGGTCAGCGGGATGTGTCGGCAGTCGGGGTGCAGCGAGCGCTTGAGGATCGCCTGCAGCAGCCCGTGGGGAGCCACCTCCACCAGTTCCTGTACACTCACTTGCCAACAGCCTGCAGGAAGAAGAGCGCGTTGTCGGCGTGTCCTCGCTTGGTCAGCGGGATGTGTCGGCAGTCGGGGTGCAGCGAGCGCTTGAGGATCGCCTGCAGCAGCCCGTGGGGAGCCACCTCCACCAGTTCCTGTACACTCACTTGCCAACAGCCTGCAGGAAGAAGAGCGCGTTGTCGGCGTGTCCTCGCTTGGTCAGCGGGATGTGTCGGCAGTCGGGGTGCAGCGAGCGCTTGAGGATCGCCTGCAGCAGCCCGTGGGGAGCCACCTCCACCAGTTCCTGTACACTCACTTGCCAACAGCCTGCAGGAAGAAGAGCGCGTTGTCGGCGTGTCCTCGCTTGGTCAGCGGGATGTGTCGGCAGTCGGGGTGCAGCGAGCGCTTGAGGATCGCCTGCAGCAGCCCGTGGGGAGCCACTTCAATCGTCACCGCGCCAGCCGGGACCAATCGCGAGGTTTCTTCGAACAGCACGGGATTCTGGACATAAGATGTATGACTACGTTTAATATCCATATTTCTGGGAGATCTAGGAGAGAGTTCTTACGTTAAATAAATAAGAAAAACGGGAAAAACGTTTAGCGCCAGCGAAGCCGCGGGGCGGAAAACTAGTAGTGTAAATAACTACTTCACTTAGCGCGAGTGAAGTAGCTGTTTATATAACAACAACAACAACAGCAGCAACAACTTGTAACGAGGTGCATTGCATGCTACCTTGTTGTCTCGTTTCTACTTCATTTCTCATCTCATTTACCATTTCTTTCTCTAAATTTGAATATATTGAATTTTGGAATTCATTCGAAAATCATCCGTCAAATCATCCATTTTTATTTTCACTTCATCTCCAGGCCTCTTGCTACTCGGCTATTCTATAAAATGTAACTTTATATACCATTACTTTATAAAACCTTGTTAACAAAGTCTTGCTGTGTTTGTGCGAATATACTTTAAAATTTATTAGTGACTATTGAGTTTTCATTTCGTCGTTTTACCAACCACCTCATCAACCACACCTTCGTTTCGTCGCTTTGCAGGCGCGCCTAAGTCCTAGGCGTGCCGCGGGCGTAACAAACTTACGAGCAGGTTGTTGGTATGGTACCAGGCGGAGCAGTACTGCGCGTTCTCCTCACTCCACCCCTCCTGCGGCACCGACGTGGACAGCCACCGGTCGCTGCGCCGCTTCGGGTTCTTGATCACCTCAGTTAAATACTCCAACAGCTTTGGACCTATAGTTATAGAGTTGTAAATGAAACAGAAATTTCTATCTTGGACATGATTTGAAGTCTTCTTCTTCTTTTCGAGTCTTTAAGTACCTACTTCCTTGTTTGTTTGAACCACACTTGCTACCAAAATGATAGTATTATTTATTCTGTGCTGCTACTGGCTGCTACGAGAGTGACTTAGCTTGCCGAAATCACGTGATTTCGACAGGATTATTTTTACTTATTTTCCTAGTATTTGGTTACTACTTACCTGCTAGTTTTTTACTCTTTCAAATGAGGTCTTATTGAAACAAAAGTGCCAATTGAATTGTATTTTTTCATGGGGTAATGCAGGTTATTCATTACTAATTGTGCCCAATAAAACCTTCATTGCTTTTTACTTGCACTGGGACTGGCACACCATTACTAACCAGCTCAGCAATAAATTGTGAATGAAATATAATTGGTCGAGACTCCTTTCGCGGACATGACTACTTACTACTACTTCAAATACTTTTCAGGTCAATCTGACTCACCAGCCTCTGCAATGTACCGAGAATGGTAAGCGATGTTGGAGCATGGAACCTCCTTTGCGAAAATGCCCTGTGCAGTCAGTTTGGCGACGAATTCCTTCATCTCCTCGGCAGGCCCAGAAATGGTGCAAGACTCTGGTCCGTTGTGGCACGCCACTTGTATCTCTGGAGGACAGAGCTTTACAGCCTGGGGAATAATAGAAATCCTTTATACTACTAAGTACTACTACTAGAGTGGCTCAGAAATCCTTTATAGATAGATGGTATTCTGAGGCACGAACAAACAACCTACTTTTGAAGAACGACAAAATTAAGTACCAATATTTTTATATAAATGTGGAGAAAAAACCATTATACTGCTAAATCGCTTTCAAATATTATGTCCATTAAGAGGGAGAGAAAATAGTTCTTAGGTATATATTTAATCCTAATTCAGAAAAGAACAACAAAAGAATATGGTTTTGACTGCACTGGGCCAGCGTCGTCGAATAAAGCCTATATAACCTGATTCATAGTAGGCTTGAGCCCCTCAGTGGGGACATATTTATAAAAGCAAACCTTTGGGGACATATTTAAAAAAAAATTATAGGGCTTTATTATAAAAGCAAACGTACTTGCTGGTACCCAATGCCGACTGCAGCCATGGACCCTTTGATGAACTTGGTCTGCATGGAGACCAGCCCGCGGCTGTAGGCTGACAGGATCATCTCCTCGGCGGTGAAGCAGCCGTCGGCGTACCCGCAACCCAGCTCGCCCACGCTGTGACCTGCGATACAGACAGAGCTTCGTAATCAGCTTATTTTTAACCCCCGACGAAAAAGAGGGGTGTTATAAGTTTGACGTGTGTGTCTGTCTGTCCGTCTGTGGCAGGCATCGTAGCTCCTAAACGGATGCGCCGATTTTTATCTAGTTTTTTTTTGTTTGCAAGGTGTCACAATCGAGAGTGTTCTTAGCTATGATCCAAGAAAATTTCTTCAGCTATTTGAAGATTATCGGTTCTTTTCTAGTTGTTGAAAAGATTAAGTGACGGTTTGGTGTCGGGGGTTATTTTTTTTTATTTAGTGTTATAGTGCTTTCAGACGAAGTTACTAAGCACCTTAACCAACAAATATTTGACCAGCCTAACACGTTTACCAAGCGTAGAGATCACAAACCTAACGAAGAGAGAAGTCTTACATGTGCAAATTGTGCAATAGACTTCAATAGTAATTAACTGATTATGAGACCAAGAAACGCACCAATAATATTATCCGGAACTATTCCCATTTCTCGAAGCACATCAGTCAAGCCAATCTGCACAGCAGCTATACCCAGGAATGAATGGAGAATATTGTCAAAAATGGTCTTGTCAGGAGCACTGATGATGTGCTTAATATCCAAGCCTTTTGGTTTCAGCACCTTATCGCACCTGAAAGAAGAGAAATCTAGTGATCGAAGAAAATAATCAAGTGTTTTTATTACGGTACGTCTGGTGAACACGCAAGGTAAGAATCTAATTATATGCATCCGCATAACCTAGCAGCTCAGCCTTTAGAAATTATAAAGGCACCTGCATGGAACACACTAACACCTGTATAGCCCTCGCGATCAAGCAGATATACTTTTACTTGTAATCAGCCTTTTTATTTCGTGTGTAGCAGCCGCAAAATTACGCAACTGTATGCAAAGAATGATAGGATGGCAAGCCTAAACATTTTCTTGGTGTCGTAGTAGGCTGGCGGCACATAGCTCTCGCAAAGACCACCTTACAGTAGACCAATTAGAACCAACCGCTGTGTTGATGCTTCGGCCACCATTTCGTGACGTTTTTTGACTGAGTATACACTAAAGAAATGAAATTACTTGTCAATAGCAGCAGCGAAGGCTGGTATGCGCATGAGATCTTTGCCCATGCCAGTCCACTGCGAGCCCATACCGCTGTACACGAACCACAGAGGGCGCCGCATGTCGTCGTAATACTCCGCGCTCTTAGCCACGCACACCGTGCTTCCTTCCTCATTCGTATCTAGAAATTTATTACAAGTTTAGGGAAAAGTAAAGTTTGCTCCGCTGCGGAACAAGTGAAAGAGAATGTTATAAAACTCCCTCAATTTTTAAAGCTGCAACTGGTCACCAAGATTGTAGTCAGTCATTGAGAATGTATGGGTATGCTCAAGTTACTCGTTTGTGATTTAAGTTTAAAGCCAGTTCTATTCCAAAAAATCCATATGACCCAGGACTTAGGCGACTAACTCAAGGTACCGGTGAAAAAACAGAGTTTATCTTGCTAGTAGAGAAAAGTTGAGAAGGGAATAATAAAAAAGACAGAAAATGTCGTACACACAGAGCAGAAAATCTCAACGGCTGTGCAAGAGTTGAAGACTTGTCGTACTCTAAAGACGTGTAGGAGGTATTTACCAAGTATTACATATCCCCTAGCCAAATGCCCCGAGTTCTTCTCTTCGTGAATGTTGTGCAGAAGCGCCAACTCCTCAGGATCGATGGGTCGCTTGCTGAGGTAATCTATTATATGCTCCACAGCAAACTCCTGCCTTCCAGAAATTGTGACCAGCCGTGGAATGCTGGTTTTGTAATCTGATACAGGCCTCTGAAATTTACAAAAGAAGATGAAATGAAGAAATAAATATATCTAATAAGATTTTCTGAAGCAACTTCCTCAAGAACGGAACCCGTTTAAAATCACTCGTGTGCGTCGCGTCGTAGGTTCGTCCATCTGTCACAACCAATTTCCTCCAAAACTACGGACCTTCGAAATTTTGTACAAGTATATGGGAAGACTAGTTATCTTGCTTGGAAAACATTTTCAAATATTGTATGATTACAAACGTACTACAATCATAAGGCTACTTTTCAAAAAAATACCGCTCAACTTTCTAGCATAAGTATCCAACCTTTGGCTTGTAAACTCCTTTCAGCAAAGCGTGTCCGTTGACGCCGATGACGGATAAGCCGTTGACGGCTGCGTAGGACCTGGTGAAAGGCGCGTGGTCTTCAAGGATCTTCATGCGACCGTCCTTCAAAGCCGGCACGTCCAGCCGTGGACTGGAGCAGTGAAGATTCGCCGCCAACATCCCTCTACGGTATCCTAGTAGCACCTGGACAAAAAATATGTTATTGAGAATTGAGACGAAGTTATAAACATTCTACCTTAGCAAATGGGGGAAATCTTTACCTTAGCAATAAGCTAGGTAGCAAAGCAAATTTTGAAGATTTCTTCACAAAAATAATTGGTAAATATTGTATCTTTATCCATCAAGTCTCAACTAGAAAACGGCCTTACTTGAAGATCCCGATCCTGGTTATCCCGCAGTTAAGTTGGTTCTACCAGGAACTGTCACAAAAACCCCTTTAAAAAATCTTACCTTGCATATGGAAGTCAGGCTAGTGGAAGCCTCGGTGTACCCAACGTTGGATGTGACGCTGCCGATCAGGAGTGGTCTGCTTCTGTTCTTACAGAACACTTCTTCAGTAGCCTTCAGTTCCGCTTCATCTACCTTCGAAATACCTGCAATTTTACACAACGGTATAGAAACAGAACAAACGATATACGAAGGACCTAGGATTTATTTTGTCAAATTGACCTACGCTTGTGTCGAAAAATTGACGTATCAAGCTTTACCGGACTTGAGGGGGAGCAGAAGGCTCTAACCCAGGGGAGTATCCCGTACTGACTAATCCGTGGCGGAAAACCTGCCTCTTTATATCCTCACCCATGGTCTAACTAAGAAAACATTGTCTTCTATTCCGACCACGTAACTTGACACAAGCCTACGTCATGCTGTTCATCCTTGTCGAATGCGTGTTAATCGACAAGGATGAACAGCATGATGACGTAAGTTTATGTCAAGTCATGTAGTCGGAATAGAAGACCTTGTTTTCTTAGTTAGACCATGATCCTCAACCATTGTTAGTCGCTCGTCACGCCGCCACAGAAGAAAATAATAGTACTAACAGAAAGGACACTCACCCCCCGCGCCAAAATAAGTTTCCCACCCGATACAGCGCCCCACGCCCCGCACCGCGGGACTCCGCCGGTGGTGTTCGGAGGTGTTTTACATAGCGCCTAGCGCCATTAACTTGTAGTTGTTATTCAAAAAGAAGTAGCTTGTCAAAACGCGTTTTCTACATGGAGTGACCGCCCAGTGCTAGGGGGTATCCTGCACCGATCCGTACCGACCCGCACTGATAAATCCGTGGCGGTAAACCCGTCGAATGCGTGTTAATCGACAAGGATGAACAGCATGATGACGTAGGCTTATGTCAAGTCAAGTAGTTAGAATAGAAGACCTTGTTTTTTAGACCATGATCCTCACCCATTGTTAGTCGGACAGCTGCGACCAGGGGGTGAAGAGATAACTTAGTGACGAGAAGGAAACAATCTTACCGATACCAAACCCTTCGAAGTGTTCCACCTCGCTTGGCGGCACTCTGGCGTCCTTGTAGAAGTTGCGCAGGAACAGAGCCAGGTTCTCAGGTTTTCGGTGCAGGCCGAAGCACTGCTCGCCCGCCGGCGTGTAGTCATACTCAGTCTTCACGTGCACCAGTTCCGCGTATATTCTAAACAAATGACAAACATAAATAAGATTTACTTAAAAAATATATTTCAAAGCCTGACCAAAGAAATAAAAACCCTGCTCTGGGGGCGCCACGTGTATATTTTTACGACTATGGCAACAATTTCCCTTATAAAATTAGTTCCATTGAAATTCCGTAATATGGTGAGGTTCTTTATTTCTCTGGTCGGGTCGGCTATAGGTCATTTTAATTGTCTTTAATAGGTAGGTATTATATTTTAGTCTGACAAAAGAAATGTAAATTTTTATTATAATATAAAAGTTGACTTATTCAAGCTACGGGTGCTACTACGGGTATCTTCAGATTTTAATTTTGTATGTAGCTCGTGGCAGTTTCGTAGCAATTTTTTTTTTCGTATGCTTGTAGTATGTTTTTTTATTTTCTGTCTTTTCTAATTTAAACTGAATTTAATTCTTATAACAATTCATTAGGAACGACTGAAGTAACTCGTTAGGGTTATACCGGTTTTTTCAAATTTTATCTTTTTGTGTAGCTCGTACGTAGCACTTTTTTTGTAGCTAACTGTAGCTATATTGGTTTTTCCAGTTTTACTAATTTTGACTGAATAAATTAACCATAAAAATTTAAGTGACTAAATTAACCTGTTTGTGTCTGAATAGTCTTAATTTTTTAGTATGACTCGCAGCAATTACGTAGCGCATTCGTAGCAATTACGTAGCACATTCGTAGCATTTGCGATGCCGATGAAAAAAATAAAACCTACCAAAACTAAAAAAGAAAAAACAGAAGAGATCAAAAAACAATTTAAATTTTATTTTATTTTTATTCTTATTTTTAATATTATAATATTTTTTTTAAAGTGACTTTATTTCTTTTTGGAATCAACTACAAGTTCGCAGAAAAATACTGTGGTCAAGCAAGCAGAATAACTTATTGATACCTTGTATGAAAGCTTACCTCAGTGCATCTCGTTTTTTCTGTAGGAATATTACGTTGATAGCTTCTGATTTCACGCAGCCATCGGCACCTTGGTCGTATGACTTGGTCTTGCCGTCTTTGCATAGTTCTATGAGTCTAAAATAACAAAATAAATATACAGGGCGTCCCACGGCTATGCCACATGGAGGGAAAGTTTAATTATTGTAGACTAGCGACCCGCCCCGGCTCCGCACGGGAAAATGGTTATTGTGGGTTATCCTTCAGTATATTATGCATGTATTATACATATAAACCTTCCTCTTGAATCACTCTATCTATTAAAAAAAACCGCATCAAAATCCGTTGCGTAGTTTTAAAGATTTAAGCGTACAAAGGGACATAGGGACATAGGGACATAGGGACGGAGAAAGCGACTTTATTTTATACTATGTAGTGATAGAACATTTTACAGAAAGAAGACTTTATTTTAATTCTAAAAACTATTAAAACTTCGTTCATACAATTTTTAATAATTACATGGTTGAACCGGGAATCGAACCCGCTACACGAGAGAAGAAAAAAAACCCTGTAGTTTTATCATACCGATCGATAGGCTTCATCATAAGGATTATTTTTTGCTAAATAACATAGTGTCAGAAATAAAAGGAAGAATCTGCTTCCCGGAAACATAGTCCAATTTTCTTTTACCTACCATTATGTAGTTTGAAAGCAAAAACTTTAGAATAAAATATCTTTTTTTTAATTGACCTATGCTTGTGTCTAAAAGGTACGACCAATCAAGCTTCACCGGAATTTTTATTCATTACGCGGAATGCCGTAAGCTACACGATGGTGTTTGGCATTCTGTGACAATGGGGACTACTATTTGGTATTCTGTGACAATGTTACCCTAGCTTAATAAGCCTAGAGACTGGCGTAAGGGGCGTACCTGCCATAGTGGACGAGGGTTTCCGGATGCAGCGTGATGCCGGCGCTACCGACTAGGGCTGCGTCGCAGTCCCCCCTCCTGATGGCCAGGTAAGCTTGCTCCAAAGCCACTAGGCCACTCACGCAGACGTCGTCCACCGACATGGATGGACCCCTCAGATTCAGCCAATAGGAGACGCGGTTTGGGAACATAGCCTTGCTGCACCTGTTTTTATGTTAGTAACATTAGCTTCTATTGTCCGCAAAGAAAGATATTCCGTTCTATAGAAGAAAGAAAAGAGAGAAAGAAAGACTGAATGAATCGAAAGAAGTATGTCTAGTCTAGATCCTAGAAAGTGGAAGGAAATGGTCTCTGCTTACCCCTCCGGGAAAAAGGCGTGACTGTATGTATGTGTTTAATCCCTTTTAACCCTCGGTTCCTTTCGTAGTCCCCTTGAAGGAACCAAGGAATCACATTTGACCTCAAACCCAAACTAGAAATTTATTCATAGTTGCATTGCCGGCCCCGTAGGTTAGTTGGTGGTACGCCTGCCTTTGAAGCACAGGGACACAAGTGCAAATCCCGCCCAGGGCAAACATTCGTGTGATGAGCACTTGTTTGCCCTGGGCTTGCCTTGTGACTAGATGTTGTTTATTTAATAAGGATGTATATCAGCTGCCTCGACGACACCCATAGTACAGGTTCTGCCTAGCAGCTTGGAGTAATGGCTACGAGTGAGGAGACCCCACATATTTATTTAATGAATTGTAATTGATATCGTACCCGGGCAAAGTCGAACTACTAACGCGTCCGAGGTCGTAATAAATAACCTTTTCTGTCTCTGATAAGCTTGATCCAAAGTAGACTCCGATGTTTTGTCCAGAGAGGCTGTCCGCGCTTAATCCTGACGAAATAAACAAACAGAAAGAATAATCCATAGTAATATTATGAATGCAAAAGTGGTGTTTGTTTCTTTGTCCTTCTTTCACGCCCTAACTAAGCAACCAATCGACTTGATTTTCGGCATAGAGTAGTTGAAAGGAGAGTGACATAGGCTCTTATTACCGCGGGAAAATACCTCATTCCCACGGGAAAAACTGTTAACGCGGGTGGAGACGCGGGGCGGAAAGCTAGTTCAAAATAAAATTAAGTCATTAAAATGTTATAATGCTGCTCAAACATAAAAACAATCGCTATAGAGTACACATTGGAAAAAACAAATGTATAGCAATGTTTGTTATTTACCTATTGATGGCTAGTTGTCATACTATTATTATTTTAATTGTTCAATACCCTGCCAACTTTACTGCTAAGTATTACTTGACAAAATGTTTTATTTATTATACTATTAGCTGTCTGCCCGCGTTGTTTTTTTACTTTTCCGTGCAGTTTCCAGGAATGAGATATAAACGGCGGTAAAAACTATCTAAAATGTTGACCGGGGATATAAGGTACCACCATGTAAATTTCATTCAGTCCAACAGTTTCTGAGATTTTTTTTATGGTTCGAGCTCAGAAGTCCAAAACCTTAAGAGTAAGAAAAAAAATGTGTAGTTTATCAGTGTAGACTCGAAATCAAGGATACTTAAAACATCCTTGCTCATTTTTTTTTATTATTATGCTTACCTGCGTCGTAAATAGCTTTATAAACGTTCTCTTGTAGTTTCCGCGACATGGGGTCCATGCAAGATGCCAGTTGAGGGTTCACTTTGAAGAACTGCGTGTCATATCGATCCAAGTCTGGGATCATGCCGGCGATTGGAGGTACTTCTACGTTGCTGTTCTTCCAGCGAAGTTCGGGCTCCACCAGGGGGTCGATCTGCAACAATTTATGTTTTATGTTTCACGAGTTTTCTCCACGATTTCGTTTTAAATTGAGCTTACCGATTTCGACCGAGTTACATCGATCATGGTCACGGCAGAACTGGTGACGCGGCGGGAAAATGTGTGTTAGTGCAGTTAACAACCGCGAAAATCTAAGAATGTTCAATTTATGTTTTTTTGGTTGGAAATTATTATTAATTGATTCTTAGTAGGCAACTAGTTCTAAAAAAGAATAGACTTAACGTTTTTGGAAACTATTTGAGTAACAAGAACATCTTTTCTTCTTTGGCAACTGGTTGCGAATATCAGTTGCCAATGTGGCCATAGGTTTTTTAGCGACGACGACGTGAAGAAATTTGTGTGGGTCAGTCTTCCAAACTTTTGTATATTTGTAAATACTTGACACTGGCACAAAGAATAACTAGTGCAATAATCACAAAAAATGTAAATAAAGTAGACCAACTTGCAATGAATCAGCAGCAGCGTGACCTGTTAAACTTCGATGGAACACCGAACGTGTTAACAGTTTTTAGTGATGTATATTAGCTTCCTGACACCCATAGTACAGGCTCTACGTAGTTTGGGGTCAGATAGCCGTGTGTAAGGTGTCCCCACCCACACATATTTATTTATGTTAATAAGTCACCTTGTTGTAGAGAATGTCTTCAAGGTCCCTCATGTGGTGACACTTGGGGTAGACTCCCGACATGCCGCTGATGACTATAGGATCCTCGTCGAAGCCAGGCCTGATGCACGCCATCGCATCTGCTTGCTCTTGGGGTGAAGGAGCCATTGTTGAATAATGCTACCCAAATAAAGACATACCTACTATTATGATTTAAAACGGGATATTTACCGTGGTATAAACACTTAAAAACTTAGATCAAATATAAAAGTAGATCCACGCTCTGGTACAAAATCAAACGCAAAAGTGTTGATACGGAAAAACATCGTGAAGGAGAAGACGCATGAGGGGCTCCGTCTCTGATTACTAGTTTTGATTTTGATTTTGGCCGCGGGTTCCGTATTCGCCGGCGAAGGCGCGGCCAAAATCAATTGTTACCAGCCCCCGTAACATGCAGTGCTATGACAAAGGTTTGTCGCACATTTAACTGTCAAAAAACCCGCCATATTGAAATATCCTCCAATAGGATAAGAGAATACGCCCGACAAAATTATGTCTGTCACGCGTGGACCGGGCATATTAGAGGGGCTGAAGGGTGTTTTTTTTTCGCGACAAAAAGGAACTTCGCAGAACGAGCGAGCGCGAAGCGACGTTACCAGCAAGTCAAGTTATACACTAAATTTCGATTATCATTAGTTCGATTTATTATTATTATTCTTATTATTTTTTTTTTTTCATTTTTTTTTAATTTTGAGTTTGTATCTTATGCAACGGACATAAAGAACTGTGCATAGCCCAAACTGTATTTTGCTGCTCTCTACTGTATTACGCCAAAGGAAGAGGAAGCTAGTCCTCTTCTAAGTCCAGAACCACATTCCACTTACGCCTTATTAAATCTCAAACAATTTTTTTAAATAAATCATGTTATATACCAATAGAGTAGAATAGGCGATACTTGATTGCACATTGCAATAACAAGAAATAAAGCCTGACCAGAAAAAAAATAGCCTATTTGCTATGGTAGCAGTTTCCACCAGGCAACCCATTTATACCCGGAACTAACTTTGGTTTCCTTACGAATTATTTTTTCTTATGAATAATTGAACATGATAACACGTGAATGCTCACCAAAATCAATTTAAATGGACACTACCAACACCCGACAGATTTTAATTTTGAATGAAGGGTAACGGGCGCCTTAGCTGTTTACTTTAAACGCTTATATGCCTTCGGTTTATAAATGTCGCAGCCATGTGGCGAAATCTGTATTTTATACAAGTAGCTAAAATTAGAAACTGAAGCATATCCGGATACGTCATACTATCAATGCATTTCAATTTGTTTGCCATTTTGGATAACTACTGCAAGACAGAAGCGTAAGATTGGTGATTTGAATGCGTGAAAGAGCAAGCTGCATAACACACGTATGTATGCTTCCGCAATTAGTATTGTTTACCGTGGGAATGAGATAATTTTCCGCTGCAAAATGTTCATACAAATCTTGTCCTCATAATTACTAATACGAAAATAAAAGAATTCAGTATGTTACATGGGTAAATACATTCTAAAGTAAAAAGAGTTTCAAAACGGTTTTAAGAAAAATTGGCACTGAAAAAGCCTTGCTAATAATATTTTATGATAATTTAATTTGTCAGTAAAATAGTGAAGACGTATAGAAATGGCAGATTTTCTGTAATGCCAGCAACATTGAGTAATGTATTTAAAATAATTAATTAAATACGTTAACTTACGAATAATTTATACGAATACGAATTAATTACAAATTTTATTGGTAGTCTACGCACATGTTACGTTTTTCAGACTATTAAGACGTCACATAAGAATTTTGGGGAACTAATGCTGGCGTAAATGCTTGGGATTTTAATCGGCTTTGACAAATTTTCACATGTTTATTCAGTAAGTAGAGTTTTTTTGGGAAATATCATCTATGTTTTTTTGCTTTTTCATCGTGACCAAAACTTTATTTTGTCAGACACATTTTTAGTACCTAATCTAAAAAGCAACAATATTCGTACATCTAGGATGTTAGTAGCAGCTAAACAAATACTGAAAAGACAACTTAGTTAATGGTGTTGTGTAAATAGTAATTTGACAGTTTGTATAGAGAAATTATTTCTTTTTCTATAAAGACAAAAATTACAATTTCCCCTACAAAAATACTAAACTTCCGAAAACTATCCATCGGTTTATTATTTTCTGTTAGGTTAGGTTCGAACTTAATTGGAAGATATATTTTTAAAATAACCCAGAAACAATCACCATATTATCTTTAAAACAACACTTATTTACAATTCTAAACGACTTCCACTTGCAATGTCATTTTGTTTGCTGACGTACTGTTTTTGACTGAATTACCTACTAACGATTGATAACAACGTGGCTTTTTTACATACTCTTACCAGTAGTAGATACGCTACGAGTTAGTAGCGAGCTACTTCGTATTCGGTCTTCATTCCGTTTGTCCCCGAGAGGCTCGAGCCTACCCTGAATTCAGGATGAATAGGCCTTAGAAGACCACGGCGCCGGCAAGCGGCCCAGTGCGGGTTGTGGATGGTCTTCATTCCAGTTAAAGGTATTTAGATTATGACTTAATTTTAGTATTTTTAAATCTAGACTAAATTTAACCTCTACTTTTCCTTCCTATCCTATGTCCAGCAGTGGACAGATATGGGCTGAAGAGATAGATACCTTTTCACCCCGCGGCGTTGCCGTTGTAATAAGATAATAATTCGTTTTAAAAATAACCGTGGCAGTGACCGTTTAAACTCTAGTAACCCTAGATTTTTTATGACTTTTTAAATCATATTCCTGAACTATATCATTATTTGTTCTGCTTATTCTTTTAATTCCCTCTTTTTGCATAAATGTAAATATTGTATTAATCATTTCACAGTTTTTTTGACAACCTTTATTTATAATTTAGTACGAGTATGTATTATTACAGAGAGTTTGGCGGCTCTTCCAAACTCTCTGAGAAGCGGCTCTTCCAAACTCTCTGTATTATTATTTGCGATTCGAAAAGACATAAAAATCTCAAATAAATATATTCGTGTTCTGCAATGGTAGATATCGAAATTATGTTTGAATTTCAATAGTTTAAATGTCTAGAATCCACGTTACCAGCCTACTTTTAATCATGTGGGATTTTATGACTTTTGTAGATGGCTGCTACTCCAATGGGCGAGGCGATGCCCATATCAGCTCGCGGCCCGAAGCTCTCTTACGAAGACATCTACATCACCGGCATAGCAGGGTACTTCCCGAGCTCCGACTCCGTTAAACAACTACAGGACAAACTGTTTAAAAAGGTAACTCTACTACGGTATGTGACTTATGAAGCCTATTTTTTGTGTGGAAGAACTCGCACAGAGCACGTGAGTACACCATTAAGATCGGAAGCAGTCAGGTGCGCAAGAGATATTCAGGTGCACAAACGTACGAGCAAACCCTAGTGCACACACTCGTTTTCCCTTCCTTGACCCAGTGGAACGGAAAACCGATCCGACCGGAGCATGATCGCCAGAATCAGAGTTGCAGCAGTCGCCGTGGCCGAAATCGGCCAAGAATACCCCCTTGACCGATTTCGGCCACGACGACTGCTGCAACTCTTTCTCTTTCTCTCTTCAACGTAATACCACAGAATACCAAATAGTAGTCCCTAGTAATACCACAGAATACCAAATATGGTAACTTACTTTATTTACTACTAGCTTTCCGCCGCGGCTCCGCCCGCTTTAACGTTTTTCCCGTGGTAATGAGGCATTTTCCCGCGGTAAAAGGTAGCCTATGTTACTCAGGGTGAATGTAGCTTTCTAATGGTCAAAGAATTTTTGAAATCGGTTCAGTAGTTTTTGAGTTTATTCATTACAAACATATACACACACACTTAAAAATACAAATCTTTCCTCTTTATAATATTAGTATGATTACTACGTTAACTCTACTACGATAAACAGTCAAATGCATAGCTCGAGCTTACCCCGAATGGCCCAGTGCGATAATGATGTTTTCCTGCATCGTTAACAGCTCATATATGTCCCCACCGAGGGGCTCGAGCCTACCCTGATACCAGGGTGAATAGGCCTTAGTGGACCACGCTGGCCCAGTGCGGGTTGGTCAACTTCACACACAACCTTTGAATTTCTTCGCAGGTGTGTGCAGGTTTCCTCACGATGTTTTCCTTCACCGTAAGAGCGTCGAATAAACGTAGGTACATATAAATTCGAAAATCGAAAACACATTGGTACGTGCCGAGGTTTGAACCATCGAACTTCGGAACGGAAGTCAACGGGCCTAACCACTTGGCCACCGACGCTCTACGCTAGTTTTCCTGCATAACGTCGAATAAACCTCCGAATAAAGATATTATAATGCTTGCTTTCCAACCACGGATCACCTACCTTACAAAAATATTAATTCGATATTTGAAAACACATTGGTACGTGCCGAGGCTTCAACAAGCCAACGAAGACTTGTTTATCCGCAACATAATGCTCTACATAAACTCATAATGCTCTACATAACATAATGCTCTACATAAACTCATAATGCTCTACATAACATAATGCTCTACATAAACTCATAATGCTCTACATAACATAATGCTCTACATAAACTCATAATGCTCTACATAACATAATGCTCTACATAAACTCATAATGCTCTACATAACATAATGCTCTACATAAACTCATTAAATTGAACAACTTTCCCTAAGGAACACAGGTTGAAATCTCAAAATTAAATTATACTTTTTATTCAATGTGGCCGGTCACGTGACTGAAGTTTATATAAAACTAGCGACCCGCCCCGGCTCCGCACGGGAAAATGGTTATTGTGGGTTATTCTTAAGTATATTATGCATGTATATACATAAAAACCTTCCTCTTGAACCACTATATCTATTTAAAAAAACCGCATCAAAATCTGTCGCGTAGTTTTAAAGATTTAAGCATACATAGGGACGTAGGGACATAGGGACAGAGAAAGCGACTTTGTTTTATACTATGTAGTGAAGGTAAAAAACTTAGAGTATAAATAGAAAAAATTCTGTGAGGGATAGAGTACGCCTAATCGAGTATGAACCGTAAGCACCGATATGAACAGTCCGAATATCTTCAGCGCGTTCGTTTAGTATCAAATGGTTATCGGAGCTGATTATTTTTCCCGGTGATAATATGAAATTTAATAGGAGAACATTTTAAAATGTGCAGTGATAAGTTGCAAACATGACTCGAGGAACAAATAAAAAAATAAAAATGTTATTGATTTCACCGCCCATACAAAATCTGCCAAAATTTGCTTACGCTTGACATAATGGCAGCGGAGCGATGCGCTGAGATTACAACCGAACGAGTCTCTCGAGTTTGGACTCATTTGATTTGACTTTGCGGTAGGTACCTCATATTTCAGCTGGTGAATAACTGCCTAGCTAGCCGGTGTTGAATAATTTTATGACTAAAAGCAGTTAATATAAAAAAAATATTGTTAAAAAACTGTGAAAATCGGACTAAAGAGTGAAAAATAATCCATACTAATATTGTAAATGCGAAAGTGTGTTTGTTTGTTTGTCCTTCCTTCACGCCCTAAATAAGCAACCAATCGACTTGATTTTCGGCATGGAGTTAATTGAAAGGATGGAGAGTAACATAAGCTACTTTTTCCCGGGGGAAAATACCTCATTCCCACGGGAAAAACTGTTAACGAGGGCGGAGCCGCAGGGCGGGAAGCTAGTTATTATTATAAGCTAAAAAAGAAAAAAACAATAAAAACACTAGCATTATTATGTAAAAGTCGTGGGTTGCTCTATCTATATGTATACGAAAAACATGGTAAATTTTTTAAATAACTTTTTTATCTCATTTATAGTCTTTTCTGCCTGCTGGCCGTCAAAGCAAAACGGTCGCAGGGTCGCACCTATTATACAATATTTATTTGCAAGTATATATTCAGACACGTGATTTTTTCGTAAACAATTAACTTTGTAAGCCGGCACGTAACTAGACGTAACGTACTGTTTATTTTGAAGTCTGATTAGCAAGTTGTCTAATAGACTTGCTAAT
Organism: Teleiodes luculella; assembly: GCA_948473455.1. Taxonomy (NCBI): domain Eukaryota; kingdom Metazoa; phylum Arthropoda; class Insecta; order Lepidoptera; family Gelechiidae; genus Teleiodes; species Teleiodes luculella. The sequence continues at coordinate 1,953,768 of OX419589.1, read as the reverse complement.
TTGTACCAGTTAGGTGTTAGGTTCTGACCTCTTTAACCCTATTATTTAGTTGATAACAAAGTTTGACGCAATTTAAGTGCGTTGATTTAATAGCATTACAGTTATTTCCCGTATGACGTTGTCGTTCAATTGAATAATTCAAAAGTTTGTTGTGAACTGCTAAGCTGATTAGGCTCCAAGCAATTCAAGTTTGCCTTTTTTTCTATGAAATTTACGAACGTTAGTTGTAAATCACGACGACCATCAAATTTAATAGTAGCAGACTGTACTATAAGTGTCAGACATCTGATATACACATTAATACTACATATTTGCATACCTATTAGTTGTCTGTTATAGTTACATAATTATTTTTGATAGTTGTCTGCCCGCGGCTACGGCTGCGTTGTTTTTTGATTTATAAATAGATAGTAAATATACGCTAACAGACGACATCTGTTGAAAAAGTAATAAATTTTATAGCAATGCAGAAAACAGCTTTTCAGATATAAGGTTGCATTGACAATTTTTACGTGAATGTGTATTCTATCAGTTTTTTCTTTTTGCATTTCAGAACTAAGGCATCAAGAATTGTCGGAATTAAGAAATTCAAGATAATTGTTCAGTGTTCATTCAGGTAGAAAAGAAAGAATAAAATACAAAATAGAACTGTTTTTGTAATCCTTTATTGTGTTACAGTTTGTTAGCATAAAGAATTTAAAAAAAGTTTTATCTAGAACTTCTTCTTGTCGAGTCGATGACAAATCAGGTCGTTGTGGCTCAAACTTGGCCACCTCGACTGCATTATTTATGTCATCCATCAGGTCCTGCTGCGAGCAGGAGGCAGGGCAGGCAGGGCAGGACACCAGGTGGGCTTTAAACTGCACCGTACTGAAATCAAAGAACTTGTTCTAGAAAATGTCTAAGTAGGTCTAACAGACCCCACACTGGCGGCGTCTACGCAACGTCAGCGCTACGTTTTTTTGGAACACAATTTTTTTTGCGAACACAACTTTCATTTGTTTCACTCGTTTTACTATGATTGTATGCACGATGGCCAGCGCTAGCTTTGCGTCGACGTCGCGACGACACCGCGTTAACGTTGGCACACGTTGGCGCGACAACGACGCTGGAAAGTCGCTCGAAAAACGCCAGTATGTTTTTGGGGGGTTTGTAAGTTGTTTAAATAGAGTGCGTGTTCAAAATAAACTTTTGCTAGCGCGTATTTAGACTATTGTTTCATTGTAATAATGATGCTCATGGAGACTTTTCTCTTTCAACCTTGAGGTACGTATTGATAAAGTTTTTTTTTGGATGCAGTCTGTTGTCCTTGCTCTATGTCTGTCTTACTGTAGATATTAATTCAGGACTCCCTGAGTAGGAATGCTTTTGCCTGCTCAAAGATCCTACAAAATGTTTACAATTTTTATTAGAATAGAGTAAAAATATGCGCGGGAGACATCCCGTTAAAATGTCAGTTAGTATTTTAGATATGATCGAAGATTGTAAGATAGGAAAATCTTAGATGTGATTATTAAAAAGTGACTCAAGCCACTTTCTGTTGTGTAGTCTGCTACACACTTGTACAGTCAAAATCAGCTATAGTACTACCACTACCGCTGTGCACTCCCTTAGGTATGCGCGCGGCGAGAGGGGGGGGACGCGCTCTGTCAGCCCGCCGTCAACGCTCGTGGCGGCAGGTAGTGCCATTTGTTTCTGTCCGTCATGTCCATACTCATGCACTTTTTTCCCCGGCTCCCACCTCATACCTCATACCTAAGGGAGTGCACAGCGGTAGTGGTAGTACTATACCTAAAGCTGAGCACGTGCATCGAGATTTGCTCATTAATTCCAAGAATCTATACTAATCATACTAATATTATAAAGAGGAAAAATTTGTATTTTTGTGTGTATGTTTGTAATAAATAAACTCAAAAAGTACTAACCGATATCAAAAATTATTTCTTCATTAGAAAGCTACATTCACCCTGAGTAACATAGGCTATCTTTTACCACGGGAAAATGCCTCATTCTCACGGGAAAAAATGTTAACGCGGGCGGAGCCGCGGCGGAAAGCTAGTATATTATAAAAAGAAAAGATTTGATTATTTTTTTGTTTGCATTGAATAGGCTCCAAAACTAATGAACCGATTTTAATGAAACTTGGTATAAAGATATAATAGACCTTAGAGAATAACATAGGCTACCTTTTACCGCGGGGAAATTCCTCATTCACAATCAACTAGTATAAAATAAAAACGGTGAGATGCCCGATGTGTTCAGCTTGAACTGCTCTCGGCTGTACTTTGAGCTCCACTCAAGATAGTGGTATAGTATGGTTCTTCATATAGCTGCATTGGTATTGACACTTAGTTGAGTGGTAGTTGTTTACTTAAGCATTTCCATTGGGCCCGATTTCAGTTTTAACGCTCTAACTTCAATTTCAAAACAGTATGTCCGACGATCTGGTGAGGGTCGCGGGAAGCCGCTGGATGCGGGCAGCGCAGGACCGATCGTCGTGGAGATCCTTGGGGGAGGCCTTTGTCCAGCAGTGGACGTCTACAGGCAGAAATGATGATGATGATGACGATGATGTCCTTTTCACGCTGTTAAGAACGTAACGGGACAGGTCATTGGCGATTCAGATAACGCTATATCTGTGGCGGAGTACTGGTCCTCGCAAATTTAAACTCGCTGTGTCGACTTTTATTTCATTAATTCAAAATTAGATTCTTCATCTACCATCCTTTTAATTCCAATATGAACGAAAAAGCCTAATTTTTAATGAGTGTTACTTGGCAGAATAATAATTGAGCCCTTTGCCTGAGAACCACTCAACGGGTGATATGGTACTCGTACGTACCTATATACTTAGTTATTAGCGTTGATGTATTCTTTATATTTATTATCATTTTATTTATATACTTGACAGCGACAAGAACTTTTATAGATACATTTGTTAGTCTTATATTTTTGTGAAAAAATATGACAGAAAAAGTTTTTAAATAAAATCATGGTAAATTTTAAAAAATGTTTTATTTGCCTTCTGTTTATTTATTTATTTATTTAAAAGGTATAGTAACAGACTACAAACTAATTCTCACATTACAAACAAACACACTTAGAAACTAATATAAGTTTGCTGTCCAATTATAACTATACACAACATTCGCTTAAATCATAGAGGATATTAAGTATGTAATTAAATTACTAACATAAGACAAAATAAGACTAAATTAGAGGAATATAAAATAAGCCAAAGCAGAATAAAAGGAATTTACGCTTGAGAGTGTATTATTGAACTAAAAATCTGGTTTATGACCCATCAACAATTCTTTCTTAAGTTCTTTTCTAATTTTTCTAAAAAGTTCCCTAGACACTGACTAGTTCCTTTCTCATGCCAAAAGTCTTGGCTCAATAATTCTGACACCAGGGTTTGTGGGGTGGGGAGGGTAACTTGGACCAAGCAAAACTTCTGTCTCTTTATGTTTGTTACTCTTTCACGCAAAATCTACAGAATGGATTTTAATGAAACTTCACAGTAATCTAGCTAACACATCAGAATAACACATAGGCTACTTTTTACCGCGGGAAAATACACCATTCCCACGGGAAAAACGGTTAACGCGGACGGAGCCGGAAGCCGGGACGGAAAGCTACTCGTAGTTATGAAATAAATCATAGTAGATGTAACTGCGATCTCTATGTGTTTGTATCTCTTACACGCTTGGTGTATAGAAGGCTCATAGCATTCATTGAGTACAAGCAAGAGTATACATACTCAAACCTTTTATCATTTTTTAATAGAAATACAAAATATATGAAACAACAAAAAGCACAAAAAAGTTAAACTTATCCAACCGATAATCTTGTACTAACTTGATAAGGTTCTAGAATGGCGGCCGCGCACCGGAAGACGTAGTGTGGGCAGAGTGCCGAGTGCGAGTTTTGCAACCAAAGTAAACGCGCTCGATATCGAGAGCGTAAACGCGATTTTGTATGGAATTAAAACTACGCCATCCGTGGGCAGTTCACTGAACTAAAATTTCTCCATACTAAATGCTCGTTTACGTTGCGTTGTAGTTATCGAGCGCGTTTCGTGAGTAAAAAACTCGCACTTGGCACTCAGGCCCCCTCGAGGTGGACCGACGATCTGATGATGGTGAGGGTCGCCGGAAACCGCTGGATGCGGGCAGCCCAGGACCGATCATTGTGGAGATCCTTGGGGGAGGCAGCAGTCCAGCAGTGGACGTCTACAGAGATTTTTTTTTTTTTTTTTTTTTTTTTTTTATTGAGGAACAAACAGTCACATACATAAAGTGGTACAAAGAAAATATTCTATTATAGACCTATAGTTCCCTTGAAGAGGTACATAAATGATTAAACGGAGTTCTTTACACAGATGAGGAATTCACAATAAAAACTTTAACAAAAGCACATTAGGAATAATATAAGTACAATCCATGAATGCAGCACACAACACCATGTGCAAGAAACAAATTAATCGGTAGCAGAACATGGTTAAGGTACGAACATTAAAATAATAATAAATATCTATGTAAATATTATGAAGTGATATGGTTTGTTTGTAGCATTAATTAGTGGCAGTAAGGGAGATTAAGGACTTATTCTTAAAAGAATTTAAAGTTTCGTTAAAAATATCAACATTCATCAACCTTTCATTATATAATTTACACGACCGCCGTACGAAGCTGTTACTAGCATAACGGGTTTTACTTTTAGAAATAGTGAAAAGTGTTTTTTTTCTGCAGTTTCGTTCACGTCTTCGAGGCACTCTAAATGAAATAGCATGTAGTAATGCAGGAGCGTCAATCAAACAATTAATAGTTTTGTAAAGGTAAGTAGCATCTATCAGATCACGGCGACGGCTCAGAGGTGTAATGTTGTGTCTCACAGTTGAAGTTTCATAGCTGGAGTAACCGTGAGATGATGATGATGATGAATCTTGTACTGCTATAATCGTAGCAGGGTGCTATAGCATAGCTAGACCACTAAAGTCAAAGCAATAGTCAAAATCTCAATAATAAAAATAATACATTTCTGATTTTATTATTTATTTTTAGTTTCTATCTGATAAGATAACACAATTCACAATTAATAGAAAAGGGCGGCGCTATATTACTGCTTTACTGTGGCTCTTCTCGTAGCAGTGGCTACGCAACTGTGCTACGACGCGACGTAGCGAGGAGTGCAAAAAGGATGTAGCAGAAGATCTTTTTTTTTCAATTGACCTATGCTTCAGTCGAAAAAGTACGACGGATCAAGCTTCACCGGACTTGAAACAGAAGCTCAGATGCCATCAAAATAGTGTTTTTAATGTAATTTTATAAGGGAGCTTGTACACAGTGCAAGTAGCTTGCGCATGTTGAGTCAATTCATAAAATATGCCATGGCATTCCTTAAATAATTAAGTGTAGGTCACGTCACGCAGATATACATTTGGTTCAATGTGGCTAGTGTATGTACTTCGCAAGTCCAAACGAAGTCAAATTTGACTCAACATGCGCTAGCTACTTGCACCGTGTACGTACAAGCACCCGTGTAGTCTTTACCCGATATTTTACGGGTCCGGCCGTTTGGCCCCGATTCCGGTACGCCCCCGGGGCCGTGACGCCACTGAAAAACCCGGACCCTTAGAGTATAAATAGAAAGCCCGGACCCTATTTTACTACCCCCATGCCCGTAGCAGCGGCTACGAATATGGTGCTACGGCGTAGCTAACGTATGAGAGTCGTATAATGGGGGCGCCACGTGTATATTTTTGTTTATGGAAACATTTCAATTATATATATTTTTCCATTGAAATTCCGCTACGGCTACGGTACGGCTACGGCAATATAGCAAGGATTATAAGTATTATGATTTAAAACGGAATATTTACCGGGCCGGACCGGTTTTTTTCGGGCACTCACACAAAATAAATAGCACGGTAAATATCCCGTTTAGTTATGAAAACAACCGTGAAAGTTTTAAAAAGTATATGGCACGGATTTTTAATTTTTTGGTCGGGCTTTATAGCAGTAATGAAATCCCGTCCAAACAGTATTATCATATTCAGGGTTGGTACTAAAATATGTGTTGTCTTTTTTGTTTTAGATTGTGCTTCTGCTACCGACCATTTGGAAAAACGAATCATTATTATTTTTAAACTTTGACGTGTATTCTCCAACCCTGACACTGGCAGAATTGTCACCACTGACAGAAGCCACAATTATAAATATTGAATTGAATTGAATTATCATATTCAGTATTTTGTTGTATAAGTATTTTTAAGTTTATAGGCATATAGGTAGGTACTCGATATTTTACTCCTACGCTCGTAGCAGTGGCTACGAATTAGGGTGGTACGGCATGCTACGGCGCAGCGTAGCGAGTGCACAAAGGATGTAGTATAGTAGCTAAAACTCCATCTAAATTATTTAACTTTAGTATGTATTTTGCAGTAAGTCAGGAATATTAAATTATGTACATATTCAAGACTTCTTTATACACTTTTAACACAAATATTTTATTACATTATTCTCTCTGGGGATAGGGAGGTGTCATTGGAACTGAAATTACGATGATGAAATCACATTCTACAACCTACAGTGTACTGCTAGTTACACCACAAACCGTTTCGTCGAAATAGATATGTACGAATATCCACTTTAGAACGGTCACAGAATAAATAATACTACGGTTAAGAAATATGGTGCTATGGCGTGGCAACAATTTTTTTTTGTTAACCTTAGCAGCGCCATCTATTGCTGAATATTAATACTAGCTGCTTTACTTCCATCTAGTTGGTAAATAATGTAACATAATTGAATAAGTACTGCTATTCCACAACAGAGCAGCAAGCAAGTAAAAATAAATGTCACTTAGTCGGCTTTTATTTCGCGTTTTTAAAATGTTAGAAAGAGATAACATCATGTCATTTTTCGTTTTTTCTTCTTATCTTCAACAATAAGCAGACCCGAAATGTAATAAAAAAGTACAATTACATTTATTTTCGATGTTTTCCTTGTTTGTAAATTTTTCCTGTGATGTTTCGCTTGCATATAATTCCGTATTTGTAGCTTAAACCAAGAAAATTCATTTATAGAAACGAGTTTCTGAAGCGTCATTGGCGTCACAATGTATAAAAACGTAGAACTTCGAAAATTGCCCGTAGGATCCTTGTGTACCGTCGCCGCAATTCTAGAAACGGATGATGATTGGAAAAAGGTCATGGCTCTTATTCCTAGGAACCCTTGCAGCGAGTACTTCGAGCGCAAATACAACACTGAACACATCAAGTAAGTTTAAACTAGTTTCTATTTGTTATCATATCAGTTAACAAGTCATCAAGGTCTTACTACTTGTTGCTTGTAATAGATACACCATTGCAACGCAAAGTGTCGTTCCGTATCTTAAAATCATAGTATGATTCAAGCATAAAATAATCAGTGCTAAGATGTCCACTGCTGGACAAAAGCTTGTCCTAATCTTCACAACCACTGGGCCTGTGCTGAGACAGTAAATTCTGAAAAAATAAAAGCAAATTAGTTTAAAGAATTTTGTTAAAGGAATGTTTCTAAAACTTTATGCCCTAAACTAATGTTTATCATCTGTGTGTATGCAATAAACTACTCAGTACTTACTTGAGTATTTTAACTATATTAAATTAAATATTAATACTTCTGTTTTACAGTATGTTTCACTTGGCGTTATAATCAACGCTAGATAGGTATTAAATATTTTTAGATTCATAGAAAACAACCAAAAACGTAAATCTTCCGGCAGGACTTGAACCCACGTCCTTCGGCCTATATGCAGCCAACATGCTGGTTTACGTTTACGTTGGCTACGTTTTTGGTTGTTTTCTATGAATCTAAAAATATTTAATAAATATTAATAAACTTATGTTCTAAAGAGTCAGGCATCAAGTCATTGTTTTTACAATGGGTGTCTTTTGTCCGATGTAATGATATTGTTATCTTTTAGCAAAGTTTTTTAACTGAAAAAAATGAATAATTTACAGGCAAATAGAAGAAGCAGCCAGACAATCGAACAAAAACTGTGCCGAGATCCTATTTGAAGAATGGGGCACATCAGGCAGGATTCGCCCCACCCTTAGCACTTTGAAGGATGTGGTGCAGAAAGCTGAAATATACAGAGCAGCCGATGAACTGGCTCTTATGCTTCAAGGTCATACTTTAACTTCTCTATTGTAGACATTATAAAAAAAGTTTAACCAATGTTGCCAATTTACCTCAGTGGTTCCCAAACTTTTTTCTCTTGTGTAGTATGCTGTCTGTCTCTCCTCCCAGGTTGATTAGGAATTGTAGTTGTTAATTACACAGGTAAATGCTACTGCCCATTCTCTAGGTATGTTCCTTTAGACGTCTCATACAGCATCCTCTGGCTGGAAGATATGGATTTGTACGATTTATAACTCAGAAACCCCACAATATACCCTGACGTACCTGCCGGCGGGGGTGCGGCTAAAATCAAAACTAATAATCAGAGACGGAGGCCCTCAGGCGTCGTCTCCTTCACGATGTTTTTTTCGCATCAACGTGCTAGGCCTAGGTTCGCCCCTAGACGCGTTGGTACATTACTACTCTGGTGTAGCCCTACGCTCTCCCGCAAGTCCGGTGAAGCTTGATCGGTCGTACTTTTTCGACACAAGCATAGGTCAATTCAAAGAAAAGAAAAAAAAGTAAAGGATATTAAAAGAATTTTTTTTACAGAGGCGCCTCCCACTCGCCCCGAAACCGGGCCGGCAGCTCCTATCGACACCAACATCACCCTCATGATGGAGATGAGTGGCCTAAATGGCACCACAGCACAGATGAAGTCAGAAAATGGAGCTCTTGATCCCAAGTCCGTTGGGAATAAAACTACAGCCCAAATGCAATCAAACTCAGGCAACCCTGATGACTTGTTACCAGATTTCAGTGCTTTGAATGTTAACACACAATCAAACGATGTAGACTCAAGCAAGTCAAGCAATAGTAAAGGTTATCAGACTTACCTGCCAAATATAGAAATCAGTGTAACAAACAGTGGCATTTGTACGGAAATCCTTACTGATGAGACTCTTATCCATTTCCAATACAAAGAATTGGAAAAGGTAACCAAGCGTTTTGCAGAAAGGCTAATTTATTTGCCAGACCCATCTGTTGCCACAGAAGAAGGGCAGGTACAAGGGAAGCTTGCAGGGAAAATTGGCAGCGGTGGGTTTGGTGATGTCTATGTTGGCTGGCACCCAAAGCATGGCCACATAGCTGTCAAAAAAGCCCGCCAAATAACGAACGAACGCAAACCAGAAATCGCTATGCGAACATTTAACGCTGAAGTCAAAGCTTTGTCACAATTCCGTCACAAAAATATTGTCACCATAATTGGTTTCTCGATGGATGGTCCAGCTTTGTGTATTGTTAGCGAGTACATCGATGGTGGTTCGTTGGAGCAGAAGTTAGTTGCTAAAACCTTGACGAAGAACCAAAGGCTACATGTGCTGATTGGGACAGCTGAGGGATTGAAGTACTTGCACTCTAGTAATAACCCAATGCAGGATGAGAAGCTTATTAACTCAGACCCGAGCTCAAAGAAAAACAACTTTGTTCATGGTGATGTCAAGTCTGCTAATATTTTGCTAACCAGAGATTGTGTTCCTAAGGTAAGTAATAAAAAGAAACCATAACTGATAAGTTTGACCAAGGTCTAACAATTAGACCACGTGACTGACACAAGCCTACGTCATTTTGCGCTGTTCATCCTTGTCTATTACACACATTCGACAAGGATGAACTGGCTAAATGTCGTGTCAGTCACGTGGTCTAATTGTAAGTCCTTGTTTTCTTAGACCATGAGTTTGACTATCTTTGATATGTTTCCCACATATTTATATTTATCTTTTATTTTTAGCTTTGCGACTTCGGTTTGGCCAAACAGTACGAGAGCACGTTCATAACGTCCTGCCCTTTCGGAACGTCAGCCTACATGGCTCCCGAAGGCTTTACTGGCACTATAACTCAGAAAATCGACATCTACAGCTTTGGAATAGTAACACTGGAGATATTAACCGGCTTGAGACCTGTAGTTTCATGTAATGGAGAGAAAATTAACATAAAAGATTATGTTGAAGATCACTGTCCCACTATGGACATTACCCACATGCTTGACCCTTTCGTCGCCAAATGGGGTAAAGCTAAGGACCTATACTACCTTTCTAAAAATTGCTTGGAAAGGCAAAGAAAAAGCAGACCTACTGCTGAGGAATTATGCGAAAAGTTGTATCAGATTAGGGATAATAATGATACGAACACCACCAAGGTTTAATGTAGAAAAAAATAATTTTAATTCAAGTATGAATGACACAGTTATGCCATCACACTGCAAATTTTAACGCAATTCTAATAGCCGCTGTAAAGGACAGATTTTTTGCATTTATTATATTAGTGAATACTAGTTTTTTTCCGCGGGATATATTATTTTATCGCAGTAAAAAAGTTGCCTAAATTTTAAATTACATTATACATCAAGGAACATAACTCTAAAATTGAGAGTACCTAATTATAATTACTAATCAACTAAAAACATATGGCGCCATCTCTTGTCGAATAGAAAAAAATATATTTTTTGATAGGTTTTTCTCGTACTATCCTGTTTACATCTATCCAGTTCCTTTCAAAGTTAAGTACTTCCTTGCTTTTTATTCCTACCTATATCTTTCCTTTGTTGTGGTTGTGTTTATACATATAGGTAGCAATAAGGCCGCTTGTTGGCTTCTTGCATTGTATTTATTATTTTTTCTTTGTAATGTTTAAGCCGCACTACACTCTCCACAAAACTAGACGAGACATGGCCAATACGAGGGACGCAGTTATGCGCAAGAGTGAGCGCGGTGTATTTGCATCTCATTCTAACGCATAACTTCGTCTCTTTCGGCTCTCGGGTTTTGTCGAGAGTGTAGTGTAGGCTTTTTTCTTGGTGTCAATATCTGTATAGTGAGTGGTCAGCACATGCGGCTGAACATGTTGACCTTGAGTGCGCCCGTATTCCTTAGCGGTAGGGGTGAATTTCGTGGTGTGAATGTCCAACCGCATGTGCTGGCTTCTGTACTTTCTAAAGCCTCGGTCACATTTAGCTAATAGCCGCTGCGAATTGCGATTGTATTCGCTGCGAATAAAAATGAACACGGTCAGTATGTAATTCGCAGCGAATAGCTGGAACACTGAGCAAGTTTTCGCTGCGAGTGCCAATTCGTAGCGACTAATCACTGTGTGACCGAGGCTTAAGAGAGACTGAGCAGAGACTTAATGAGAATCACAAGGAGCTCACTGGTAGGCGACGCACCGTAGACCGTAATGGGAATCATCGCCGTGGCGTCTTATGTGATGGAGGATGGTCTTATAGTGGGAACAATTCGTTAAGAGTTCTAGTTTTGTATCATCTTTATTATCTACTTTAGTGTGTACCTCAATATCAAATATATTTGAAGGCAGCAGAAAACAGGAAAAGGGATACATCATGTTTTTAATTAGATCCTGTTTTGAGTCCATTGAGTTTTGATTTTGTAAGTATAAATAAGAAATATTTACCTACTTATTATTGTTAGTTATAATTATAAGTGAGGTTATGGATATATTTTTATAATTTTGAGCAAGTGCTTGAGGTGCTTTTAGTAATAAGTATTATTAATTAGAATGAAATTAAAAAATAATAATATATTAGTTGTATATTATGAATGTGATAATATTATGTGTGCCTATATTTGATTTATCTTATTATTGTAGGTAATGTAGGTATATTATAGAGAAGAAAACCAAAAATAAAACAATTTCTTAATGAACATTAATGTATTTATTTACAAAAACTAACCTATTATTAAATTGTTCACTGCGTGTTCGCGTTTGCTGTAATTTTGCTAATATTGCTTGCTTCTCCTCATTGGTGCTTATGGTGACGAGGGTAGCAATGATTCTAGCGATTCTTTCTGCAGAGTTTTCGTTACAAACATACAGCACTTTGAGGAGTGTCGACAGGACCTCTAGGCCATTATTGAGACGCCAAGCGCACCAGCAATGCTTCACCCATTCTTCTAGGCACTACGAAAAGAAAAAAAAACATAAGAAAATATTCATAAACCTCGAAAATGATCTATCCTCGGGCATTTTAAAAAGATAATTCAGAAATTACAATACTACATTAGGCTTTAGAGCTGTTTCTTTTACCTTTTCCTAATGGAAAAGTATTAAAAAAAACTAGCCTAATTTGTCTAGGGTTTCCAACTTAAAAATTTTACCCTAAGTTAGGAGACTTTATATATCATACATAATATGTACATAATATTAAGTATCACCTGTCGCATGTAGTTCTATAAATTGTTAATGAAATACCTAATGGCTGCTCTCTAGCAATTAATCCTCCTACTAAATTATCTACATTCATATATAAACGCAGCAGCAGCGCCCTCAAATATACGAATAGTTATGGATGATAGATCTATAAAAGGGTCATCTTTGACCCCTATTCTCTTTCCGCTCAGCACACACACTACCATATTATATTATAGTCTGTTCTTCTTCTCAGCCATATTCAACCATTTCGGTGTAGTCTCCTTCAAAATACGCCATATATTCCTATTTTCTGCCACCTCCATTTAATTCTTCCCCGCGTCATCCTTCAAACGCATCTGTGGTCTTTCTCTGGGTCTTTTTTCACCCCAGGGTCTCCACTCTAAGACCGCTTTTCCTCACGAGCCTCGTTTTCGGGCTGTGTCGTGCCGACTGCCATTTCTTCAACCCTGTCACTCGTTTCACTGCATCGGTGACTTTGCTTTGCTCTGCTTTGCCTCCCTCTTTTAGCCGAAGCAAAAAGGAGGGTTATTATTATTATTTACTACGAGTATTACGTTGGCAGATTCCCACTGTTCAGGTATTTTTCATTCTTCCAGACAGTTGTTAAATAGTGCATTAATAAAATCGACCACCTTTTCCCCCCCTTCTTTAACTATTTCAATAATTAGCCTATCTTCGCTAGAAGCTTTACTACAAACATTTATTATTATAGTATCGGTTGGGAAGTATATTATTTTAGGGTTGGCAGCACTTACGGTGGTGTTTTTTTTTTTTTCTCTTTATTGAGTCCCTATATTGCCCGGCCCGATATTGTACAGCCAGGAATGTACGGCCGATAATTGGAAGCCCAAAATGGATTCGAATTATCGGGTCGTGCATTCCTGGCCGTGCATTATTGGCTGCGCAATATCAGCACGAGATGATATTGTACAGCCAGGAATGCACGACCCGATAATTGGAAGCCATATGGATTCGAATTATCGGGTCGTGCATTCCTGGCCGTGCATTATTGGCTGCGCAATATCAGCACGGGATGATATTGTACAGCCAGGAATGTCCGGCCCGATAATTGGAAGCCATGCTCCTATTGGCTGAAACATTGACAGATTGCTGAACGCTTATTGGCTTAAAAGTTTATCTTGTCTATTGCCAAACTGTCTCCCATGCTTCGTTTTCACCTGTTTTCACTGAGCTTTTCCTTTCCACGCATTGGCTACTATCCATGATTGATTCGATTTGTTTGGGTGTGTGTGTCAACGCAATGTTGGTATTTTGTGATACAAAATCTTCTTGGAACGAATCGAATAACAGACAGTATGGGTAATATGACAGCAAGAATAAAACAAAACAAAACAAAAGAATTGTAGAAAGAAATTAAAACATTTGTTCTTTTCTGAATTAGTATATATTTTTTTACGATGCCTTCATTAAGGTGGCTTAAACGAAATGTAAGATTCGTGGTCTGATTCGACACCAAGCTAACAAACAATTTATTTGAGAGACACCAAGATCTCATGATCCTACAAGTTTTACTTTAATTAATATCTCTACTTACCTTACCACCAGCAAAAGCATGAAGTTATTAGTAGAATAAACACCACAAGATAGAATCAAGATAGAATAGAGAGACTGAATCAACTTCAAACTTCAAACCAGACTACAGTTTTTCCTAGGCTTGTCCTATTGTGGTCAACTTACTGCAACAGATTGAAGAACTCTATTGAATAATACTACCAGCTGCAATCAAATCGCACCCAGCAGATGAAAAATTTCATTGAGTTTTATATCAAGAAAAAAGTATCATAACCTAAAAAAGATAATTTAGTGCAGAACATAATGCAGAGGAACTATGAGGCAATGAGTTTACATACTTAAAATATACTAATAGTACATGCTGGGTTATGTTTGTTTTTAGAAGTTTAGTAGATCTTCCCTCACAGGGGAAGGGTGACCCAAGACAAGACAGGCCTTATATGCGAATGGCTTATAGCGAACGACGGATATTTTGTTCCATTTTAAAATAGCAAAAATATCTTAATTGTACCTACATCACTGGTTTGGAATAATAAAGGCTTTAACTATTACATATTGTTTTTTTTTTTACTAGCTTTCCGCCGCGGCTCCGCCCCCGAGGTTTTCCCGTGGGAATGAGGCTTTTTCTGTGGTAAAAGGTAGCCTATTTTACTCCCCTAAGTAACATAGGCTACCTTTTACCTTTAACCCTTTTTTTGGGTGAATGTAGCTTTCTAATGGTGAAAGAATTTTTGAAATTGGTTCAGTAGTTTTTGAGTGTATTCATTACAAACATACACACGAAAATGCAAATCTTTCCTCTTTGTAATATTAGTGTATGACACCAAGACAATATGTTATCAAACAGAATTAAAAATTTGACCAGCATAATCTCTCTGTATAGATCAAAGCAGTGCTTTGTCACTCTTTCCAACATGATCAGAGTAAAACAAAGACTCAAGCTTTTTGCAAGAATTCAGTAAAGTAGGGTGCACCCTTGATAATAATATGGATATAATAAAAGATTTACTTTTATGACAAATATTTATAATTATATTTTACTAACTATTCGATTTGTAAATTACAATTATGAATAAAACAAATTATGTAATTAACTAAACAGCATTACTACAAAATCGTATTTGGTTGCACTCGCTTTGCATCTCTTGTCTCAAATTCAAGCGAATCAAAAGTGTGTGGTGTGGTGAGTGAGTAAACAAGAATACAGTCATTCTTGTTTACTCACTCACCACATCACACACTTTTGATTTGCATAGACGTAGACGATGAACATAGACATAGACATAATTTATTTGACAAAACACAATCGTTTCGGCACCCTAAGTCCATTTCCCCGTTCGTCAAACGAGTAAATGCCTTGTTCGTCTGATTCCCCGTTCGCTTATTTCCCCATTCGTCTGATCCCCCCATAGTCCATTTCCTTGTTCGTCAAACGAAACGAGTAAATGCCTTGTTCGTCGGATTCCCCTTTCGTCTGATAATATACGATAATATTTATAATTCTATAATATAATTAATAGATTGTAATTTTATAGATAATATATTGATATATTGTAATATCGTACTAATATTATAAAGAGGAAATGTAAAATGTATTTTTGTTTGTGTGTGTGATGTTTGTTATGAGCAAACATAAAAATTACTGCTTTCAAAAATTCTTTCACCATTAGAGAGCTACATTCACCCTGAGTAACATAAGCTACATTTTACCGCGGGAAAATGCCTAATTCCGACGGGAAAATCTGTTAACGCGGGCGGAGCTGCGGCGAAAAGCTAGTTTGTGATACTTCAGAAAACCGTATTTTAAGGTCTATAAATAAGTACCAGTTGCATAAACCACACCTACACAAAAGAAGAAAGATGATTTGTAAATCAAAAACAATTATTTAATATTATTTATTTATTTTTAGTTTTAATCTAAAAAAAATAATTTTATTTAAAAAGCGTTTAACTGTAATTGTGTTGCCATTTAATTTTTCTAAAAGGCGGTCATATGTCTTGTCAAAATAAATGTCACAACGCTTTCTATTTTGCTTTGCCTTATTTGTAGTATTATTAATACATTGATATATTTTGCTATCAAAGTACCGGGCTTCTTTCTTAAGCTGTTGCAAAAAATAGTACAGGTTAGGCGTTTTGGGTAGTTTGTTGTTCAACCTATGATGCCAACCCTCTACAGCGTTATTAGTGCGATATAAGTCTCGTGAGCAACTTAATATCTCTAACGGTATTTTTTTCAACCACTGCGTCTGGAAATACTTCTTAAATCGCTTAACAGCTGTAGATTCTGGGATATCGTCAGTGATTAAAGACCATGCTTCTTTAATTTTATTTGATGGTAGCAGCGGGATAAGAGAAACTTTTCTGGTTAGTTTTCGCCCATGTCTAGTTTTATTGAGTTGTAATTTCTTTGACTGCTTCCACACAGCCCTGCTAAAGTGATACCAGCATCCTGTGACATCAACTTTAGGAAACACCTTACGAACTGCGTTTAATTGTGCTAATTCGTAATCGCATTTAAATTTTACAATGTTAATGCCAAGGTGTTCCTTAACCAACCTAAAAAAACGACAGTATGTAGCTTCTTCTTTATTCGGTAATAGGGCATATATTACTGGAACTATGTTTTTCGCAACACTAGTTGATTTGCAGTTTAGATGCAGTACATTATAATTGGTAAAAAGGGCTAGGTGCTGCCTTGAACGTGCCATCTCCATAATAAAACCCTTCAAGACCGTTAACAAGATTTTTACTGATGATGGATGAAAAAATGAGAATTTTATTCTTATATCCGTCTTGACAAATCAAAAAGTCTTCAATAAATACTCCTTTTTTTTTGTTAAGATCCGCGTAACCTTCGTGGCGATTTTTTTTTATAATGCAATCTTAATATATGCACAACCTGCACGACCTGCCTGCGAAGCAATTCAAAGGTAAAGTGTGAAGTTGACCATTCCGCTCTGGGCCAGCGTGGTCGACTAAGGCCTGTTCAACCTAATTACAGGGTAGGCTCGACCCCCTTGGTGGGGACGTATATGAGCTGTTAATGTAAACATGAAATTAAAAAAAAAACTTAGTAAACTATACAAACAACCAAATAGACAAACGAGGAAATTGATGCACCTGAAAAATTATTTGCTGGAAATGGACGAACGGGGAACTGGGCGAACCGCTAAAAGTACGAGTAGACGAACGGGTAAATGGACAAACGGGGATCGACTAGACGAACGGGGAAATGGACGAACTGTGAAAAATACAATCAGTGAAATGGACAAACCGGGAAAGTAACAAACTGGGAATTGGACTTACGGAGACCAAGTTGACGAACGGGGAAATGGACGAAGGGTGCCGAAACGAACACAATATTTAGCATTAGCATACATTTAGCATTATCAATGAACACATTGATAATGCTAAATGCATAATGAATGAGCCTTGATTTGATACTGATTAAATCATAAGAACTAAAATACAGGGTTAGTACCCGGCGTTGGGCGGAAAATCGTCGAAATACCCCATATCGAAATGCCGTTTGTCACAAAGGTACTTTAGGAGCAAACAACCGTTTGACCGGCGGCAGTTCGCAATAATATTCGCATGAGGGGCAGATAATACGATTATGATGATGACGTCATATTTTTTTTATATGGGATTTAAAACAATAAATTAAATACAAATCTTTTCCAATTCGCCTAATGATGTGCTATATTTTTAGAACCCTCTCAAGAAGCCCTTTTAACAAAAACAAATCCCATATAAAAAAATTACGTCATATCTACGCCCCCCCACTGCCTGTCAAAATGATTGTTTTGCCGGTCAAACAGCTATCCTCTGTATATCGATTTGCGGTTTTTTTGATCCAATCAATCACATTCCTGAGAAGCTTGTTGCTCGCTTGTGTCTGTGTGTGTGTATGGGCTCTGCTGCCCGAGAAGTTCAACGCGCACCTGTAATTAAAACATACTGCAATCAATGACTTTGATGATGAGCAATACAACTCAAAACATAATTTGTAAAGTGCACGTCAATAAAGAGTTATTAATTTCAGATAAAATTAGAATATTATTGAATCAAATAGAATGTAAACTACATATTACTAAATCATATTTTCCACTAATTTGTCAAATTATACAAACAAATGCACCTCATTCAAAGTGTAGGTAACAAGTTTAGATATTATACATTTTGTCAGAGATAGAGATCAAAGCAAGCTCAGAATTTGATATATTACACTAAAATACACATTTTATTAATACAGTTCACATTATTTATTATCCTCAGAACTGACTCAGGACATTGACGAGCGAAAAAGTTTGTTATGTCATGTTTATGCATATTATGCCAAATTCCAGTAGGAAGTGGGAAATTTAATTTGCAAGATGGTGAGTGATGATGATGGATGACAGAACACACAGACACTGGGTTAGGTAAAACTAAACAAATATGAAAAAAAAAACTTTGAACTTGGAACTACTCTTTGAATGCATTATTACTTTTCCATGATTTTGTTTCAAAAATAACATTTATTTATTATGGCTGTGACTGATCCACATCAAGGTTACTTACTTATTTTAGTGCCTTGTTTCATTCTGCCAGCTCCAGTTTAGCTCTCAGTACTTTTTTGATAAAGGTATTAGGCGTTTGGCCTGAAAATTAAATATAACCATTCAATATTAATAACAATAACTTTAGCCTTCTTTTCATACATAAAAACACTTTATTGCCCCATAACAATTTTATTTAAAAGTAAAGTTAGACATCATTTGTAAATAGACATCATTTAATTTAGAAATCTTGTTTTATATTTTACTAGCAACCCGCCCCGGCTCCGCACAGGAAAATACTTATTGTGGGTTATCCTTAAGTATATTATGCATTTATTATACATATAAACCTTCCTCTTGAATCACTCTATCTATTAAAAAAAACCGCATCAAAATCCGTAGCGTAATTTTAAAGATTTAAGCAGACATAGGAACATAGGGACATAAGAACATAGGGATAGAGAAAGCGACTTTGTTTTATACTATGTAGTGACTAGCTTTCCGCCACGCGGCTCCGCCCCCGCGCTAACGCATGAGTGGGGTATTTTCCTACAGTAAAAGGTAGCTTATTTCCTTCCCCAGGGGGTATTCCATCTCTTATCAAATTTCAACAAAATCAGTTCAGTGTTTTGATGTGAAAGTGTAACAGACAGACAGACATAGTTACTTTCGCATGAATAGGGTTTTTATTACTTAAAATGTAGCTTATTTAATATAAGTTAATCTGTGTCTAATATATCGTACCATTAAAAATATAATATAATAGATCGTACCATCAAAAATTTCAAATCTATCCCATTTCAGTTGGTTTTGCATGCAGAAGTAACAAACATCCAAACATTATCAATCTTTACATTTTATTATTATCATGTAATATCAGCAGAATAAAGTACCTGATTGTGAATGTTTTGTTTCTTGATGTTTTGTGAAACGAGCATATTTTGTGAAAATGCTTTTGACAGGACCAATCCTGAAATGATATGTTTCTTCCAAGCCAATGATTGGGACATGTTTTCATTTAAACAATCTTTATTACTAATATGCACAAATTAGGTGCATACAGAGGTTAAATAATATTCTGACTTGTCTGAGCAAATTTTCAAACATAAATTACACTATGTGCTATCAGGAGAGAGAAGCTGTCTTTCATTATCTTTATCAGAGGTTGGCTTTTATTTAAGTGAAGAAGGTTTGCCATACCACTGCAGTGCAGACTATAAAGGATAAGGTTAGGTAGTAGTAGGTTAGTTCAACGGGCTAATCTTCCGCAACTCGACGTCAATAGGTAGTAGGTAATGGAAAACTACTCAGTAGGTACCCGTAGAACCCGTACGCAGGGCCGCCCCTCCCTGCCTGACTGACCCTACCCTGCACGACTCAGACAAGGGGTGTGTGGCGAGTAAGTAAACCATTGGTGGAAATTTGACTAGAACATAACTTGAATAGGAACTATCGGATGCACTTGGGTTGCACGCGCTAGCTAGCTAGGTACCTACAGTCCTACATAATAACGAAACAACTTAGCTTACTACTATTTTCGTATATCAAAACAAAACTGAAAACACAAGACAACAAATTTTTTTTTTTTAGTTTCTTTCTCCCTTGAAGGAAAGGCAAAGGGATCTAAGCCCATACAGCCTAGTCTTTAGTAGTTTCTTGCATTATCCAAGTTTAATAAGTAATTTTTTTAGTTCATCTAGAATAGGCAAAAGCATAAACCATGCAGCCGTCGTCTTATTCGTCTTCATCCAGTATTTAGATATGAAAATAAGAAAATAAGAAATGTTTTTTGCGTCACTGAAGGACTAATTAGGCTCCTTAATTAATTAACAAAGGGCCAAGGGAAATGGTTGTAATTAATTTTCTCTCTTTTGTTATGTTATGTAATTAATTATGCATAGAGTGTTTATTTCAATTGCCTATGTACTCGGTAAATACCCATAAATTGTGGGGAATCCTGTAAAGCGCACATCACTCCCTACGTTGTAGTAAAACATGAGTAAAACTCACTTATTACTTAGTTCATGACTGTATTATATTTAAAACGTTATTTTTGGTGTTTACTGTAAGAATATTAGATAAGAACTAAAAAATATAAACAGAAAATATTATGACATAATGTCTTTGTATCAATCAATAATTAAATGAGTATTCCAAAAGAGACTAAACGAAGGAGGTATGTGATTATCCCCAACATAAATCAATGGCTAGATTTAATTCAATAATTTGCTAGCATTATTTTGCATTCCTGGGGCACAGAATAATACAGTAAAAGTTTTATTACAAACATCTTCTTTATAGATATAAAAATGAAAGTCCTGACTAACTCACTCACCTATCAGCGACACATGTTTCGCCATTTTTTTTTGTTAAATCACCCCCAAGGGGTGAAAAAAGGGATGAAATCGCTAAACGTACAAAGCTGAAAATTAGCAAAAACATTCCTTGGTGACGTAAGCAAGGGATACGAAGCGATTTTTCGATAATCGTTACCCAAGGGGTGAAAATAGTTGTTGAAAGTTTGTATGAAGAAAAAAAATTAGTTTGACGTTTTAACTTGAAACTTTGCAGGATTATACATGATAACATGACGATAAATAAACGAACACGTGTTTCGGGATTTAAAAAAAAAACCCCTAAGGGGGAAAATAGGGGTCGAAAGTTTGTATGACGAAAAAAAATTCGTTGGACGTTACGACTTGAAACTTTGCATGGTTATACTTGACAATAAAAAAACGAACACCGTGTTTCAGGATTTTTCCGACAAAGTACACTAAAGGTCTTGAAAGTTTGTATGAGAAAAGAAAAGTGGGACGTTTTAACTTGAAACTTCGCAGAGTTCTACTCGATAGTAAATAAACGAACATGTTTTCTGAGATTTTTCTGATAAACAATCCGCAAGGTGTTAAAAGTTTGTAAAAGGAAAAAAAAATGTTGGACGTTTTGACTTTTAACTTCACAGGGTTAGGTCAGACAGTAAATAAACGAACACATGTTTAGTATATTTCCCACAAATAACCCCTAATTGTTAAAATGGGGTGAAGAATTTATTTTAGGGCAGGGTTTAGCGTACTATATAGTCTTTTCACTTTGGGCACTTTAATAATATGAAACAGATTTCAACTTCAAACTTGTATTTTCGTCAAATTAATTACAAAATTTTAGTAGCAGAGCTAACGTTTCAGTCAATGTCGAACAACAACAACATTATTTTCCTAACGGTAATTTTTACAAATATTTTCAGATTACCTACATTAACAAATGTAACATTACTTACCCCCTGGCCACAGCTTCGCGCGTCGGCGGCGGCGGCACGTTAGTATTGTAACATTTTACGATAATTTGGAGCACTTTGCGTCACATGACTTAAAACGTTACTTTTACGTATTTTTAATCTTATTTGTGCTTACTTTTTGCATGAAAATTGAACGTTTTTTGTAAAAGTTGGGTAATTTCACGCCTCTAAAACAATTTATTGATTTCGGTCGTACATTTTTCTAGCGGGTTTTAGAAATGGAAATTTTTTTTAGTTCTCTCATGTTAATTTTGACTATGGGTTACTGACAACATTCCGCTGGTCGCCGCCGACGCGCGAAGCTGTGGCCAGGCCCTTAGAGGTACGCAACTTTGGTACATGCATTCAGCCTAATATAAAGTATTGTTATTCAAAACAAGTTATATTGATAAAATTAAAATACAATTTTGTTTAAGGCCATAGTGCTGTCCTCAACATGGGGATTGAAAAATTGTATGGAGGGGCAGGCCCCCCACGAGGTGGACCGACGATCTGGTGATGGTCGCGGGAAGCCGCTGGATGCGGGCAGCGCAGGACCGATTATTGTGGAGATACTTGGTCTTTGTCCAGCAGTGGACGTCTTTTGGCTGAGATGATGAATATTTGACATTAAATAAATGAACACGTGTTTCGGAACTTTTCCTACGGGTCAAATTAGGGGTTGAAAGTTTGTATGGAGAAAAAAAATTATGGTCGTTTTGACTTGAAACTTCGCAGGATTATATTTGACAGTAAATAAACGAATACGTGTTTCAGGATTTTTTCGACGAATAACCCCCAAGGGTAGCAATAGGGGTTAAAATTAAGAAAACAAAGGAGAAATAAAATATTCGTTTTCCACGCGAAGTCTCCTGCAAAGAAATCGGACCCCCCTGTCATAAGCGGTGACTACTCGCCGCTTACGATAGGGGGTCCGTTTTCTATGCAGGAGACCGTACATGAACACTTGCTGCATCTAATCAAATCTATATTCTGAGTTTTAAATAAGTCGGAATTTAACATAGATTTTCGTAGTAACGAAACTCAGGGCTCTTAGAAAATTGATATCTAGGATCCCCAGTGGTGTCCGATGACGAATCAGAGGTCATAATTGGAAAAAATGGCCGCCATTTTGAACTTTTTTATTTCTGAACGGATTGCTTTCAAAATTGATATCTAGGGTCTCCAGTGGTCTCTGCGAATCTAAGGACGAAATTAGAAAAAATTGCGACTATTTTTAACTTTTTTGTTTCTGAACGGATTGGTTTCAAAATTGATATCTAGGGTCCCCGATGGTGTCTGATGAGAATCTGAGGTCAAAATTGGACAAAATGGCCGCCATTTCGAACTTCTGTTTCTGAACGGATTGCTCTTAAAATCAATATCTAGGGTCCTTAGAAAATTGATATCTAGTGGTGTCCAATGACGAATCTAAGGTCAAAATTAGAAAAATTGCCGCCATTTTGAGCTTTTTTGTTTCTTAACGGATTGCTTTCAAAATCGATATCTAAGGGTCCCCAGTGGTGTCCGATGACGAATCAGAGGTCATAATTGGAAAAAATGGCCGCCATTTCGAACTTTTTTATTTCTGAACGGATTGCTTTCAAAATTGATATCTAGGGTCTCCAGTAGTGTCCAATGACGAATCTAAGGTCAAAATTGGAAAAATTGGCCGCCATTTTGAACTTTTTTGTTTCTGAACGGATTGCTTTCAAAATCGATATCTAGGGTCCCCAAAGGTGTCTGATGACGAATCAGAGGTCAAAGTTGGAAAAAATGGCCGCCATTTCGAACTGTTTTGTTTTTTTGGACGGATTGCTTCCAAAATCAATATCTTGCGAAAGGTTGCCTGGAAGAAATCGCTTAAAGCGATAAGGCTGCCATTTGCCGCAAATTTATGTTCGTGTTGTTTTTATGTAAAAAATTTTTATGTGCAATAAAGAATATTTGTATTTGTATTTGTAAAAAATAAATCAAAAAGTAAATTAAAAAATAAATAAATAATAATAAAAAAAAATTATCAGAAATTATATTTAGTAAAAAATTAATCAAAAATTTGATCAAAAGAACAAGAAATAAGCAAAATCGAAGAATAAATAAAAAAACAATCAAAAATAAATTAATAATAATAAATAAATAATTCATGTATTAAATTAAAAAAATAAATCAAAAATTTATTTAAAAAATTAACAAAAAAATCAATTTAAAAATACATTAAAGAAATTAATCGAAAAATAAATCAAAAATATTTTTTGTCAATTTTCAACTTTCTAGGTTTATAGGTTTGGGCTGGTCGCTGATGAGCCATTTCGTCCCTTTTTTCACCATTTGGGGGTGATAACAAAAATAGCGAAACACGTGTCAATTTATTTATTTTTAATATCCTGAAAAGTTTCAAACCCAAAAATGTAAGAAAAATTTTTCACTAAAAAAAGTGACCACACTTGGGTGTTATTTTTGAAAAAAATCCTAAAATAGGTGTTCATTTATTTTATTCAAGGAGTAATCGTACAAATTTTCAAATCAATACCTGCAACTAATTTTTTTTTCCCTATACTAACTTTCAAACCACATTTCTTCCCTTGGGTACCTAACTATTTTAAAAAAGTCGCTTCTTATAATATCGTGCCTCCGTCACCCAAGGGATGTTTGTGCCAAACACCTTTATACGTTCAGCCGTTTGGGCTGGGCGCTGATACGAGTAGGTGAGTGAGTTAGTCAGGACTTTCATTTTTATATAATAGAGGATAAAATATAAGACTAGCTTTCCGCCGCGGCTCCGCCCGCGTTAACAGTTTTTCCCGCGGTAAAAGGTAGCTTATGTTACTCAGGGTGAAAGTAACTTTCTAATGGTGAAAGAACTTTTGAAGTCGATACAATAGTTTTTGAGTTTATTCATTACAAACATACACACAAAAATACAAATATTTCCTCTTGATTTAGTACGAAGTATGATAGAATAAAGAATAAAAAGTTACAATGAAACCAACCCTCAATGAATTTCCACGAGCTATTATTCTGTATATCTTTTTTGTATTAATTAAAATCTTCCGGCCAAGATTATTTGATTGAATAACAAATATTATTTTAATTATTCTTTTTTTTATACTTTAAGGGGCTACCCAAGGCTAAGTGGCGCCGCCCTCTGTTAAAAAATAATTACTCGCGAAGTATATTTTTTTTCTAAAATCCGGTAGGTCATTTTGAAGTTGGCGTGCTATAGGATATATAGGGGCCATAAACTGTATTTATTATAGTCCGCTGTAGTTACAGATAGAACATTTGACAAAAGTGGCCGTTTTTAGCAACTTTTCTATCTGTAACTACAGCGGACTATAATAAATACAGTTTATGCCCCTATATATCCTATAGCACGCCAACTTCAAAATGACCTACCGGATTTTAGAAAAAAAAAAAACTTCGCGAGTAATTATTTTTTAACAGAGGGCGGCGCCACTTAGCCTTTGGGTAGCCCCTTAATGGAAATAACTAAGAACTTGAGGTTTTTCGTTTCATTTTTAGAAAAAGTAAGGCGTAAGGCACTTATTTTTCACTGGCGACGACAAAAGACGAAAGGGACGCAGTTATGCGTTAAAATAAGATACAAATACACCGCGCTCACTCTTGCACCATAACTGCGTCCCTTTCGTTTTTTGTCGCTGTCGCCAGTGAATACCTGCCTAAACCACAGAATACCAAATGTAATTTCAACTGGATGACGAGGACGACATTGACGACGGGCAAAGAGAAAAAATATAGGTATTCAACTGACAGGTATTCAAGTTAATATCAAGGAGTTTTTAAGCGGGAATCAAGCAGAAAGGCCGGGTTGATTGTTTCGTCCTTTTCAAAATTAGTTTTTCATGGTAATTGTTGTGTTAATATGGTGTAATTAGTGCGAAAATGTGCCGTTAACGAAGAACTATTCAATAAAAGTGAGAAATAATAAGTGGTTAGCTGTTTCTGGTTGGATACCCCGCGTTAAATTCTGATGTCAACAATGTCAATGATGAAAAGACTTATAAAGATGTTCAATACAAATGCAAGAAAGAAATGACTAAAGACTACGAAATTAAACTGAAGATCTCCTGTTATTACTATAGACTAGGCTGTATGGGCTTTGAACCCTTTGCCTTTTCCATAAGGGATACGTTTTTTAATTTCGATCAAATCTTATAAAATATTAGAAAGAGACAATAGATCATTGTTGTGATGTTGTTATGCGCTATCTCTTTCTTAAAAAGCATTCACACACAGCAAAACTACACAACGAAAAAACCGGACTGCCAGAGGCATATTGTACTGCCAGATCTTTTGTTTATATTTCTACCAACCAATGTGCACCTTTATTTTTTTATAAATGATCCTGATTATCGTAATAATATTCCCTTTTACTGTCTAGGCGTAGAATACTTGTTAATTTTTCCAAATAATTAAAAACCACCTTTCATCTTTCTGTCCATGTGCGGCGGGCGATCGATACAAAATGAATGTCAACACTGCGTTCGGTTCGGTATTTTCAGCTCTTCCTTCCCGAAAGCACGGAAACGTCCTGTTTTTCCCACCCAACGAGTGCGCGGTGTGCGCCTTGTTGAATATTTTGTATGCAAGCGGAGCATTCCGGTTCCCGAATCTGAATCCCTGAAAAAACCTGTCGTGTTCGCCCAGGGGCACCAAGGATCTTATAATTACTACGGTTCTTCTTCTTTCATCACAGACAAGCATCGTCCGAGCTGTATCCCTATCTAAGCATGTTTACGGACTCATTTAAAATAGGTTAGGACAAAAAACGACGTTATTTTATTAATCACAGTTAAGAACTACTCCGGTAATGCTGCCGCGCACGTCATGCGCACCATACAGCTTGCTTGGTGTGTGCGGTATAAATCTGCATTATTCTGCATTCCGTTCGGTTTTTTCCAAACGTGTGCGCCACAAGGATCTTATAAGTGCTACCGTAGTAGGTACTGGCCGTAAAGTGGAGAAAACATGAGTCCGTAAATAGGTATGCTGCTAACAAAAATCATTTTGGTGTGAGTGACTCAAAATGAGTCCAAACCACAGAACACTAGTTACTCCGGTCCAAACTCGAAGAGTTTACTAGTAGTCATTGAAGAGTTCCACTATCTACCTTCAGGACTCTTCATCAGACTCTGGTTAAATGGATACCTACCGTTTGCAATATAAAGATTTCGATAAGGCAAATCAAATGAGACAAATTGAGGGGTTTCTAGCAGTAGTAGGCAGTAAAAAGTTCCACTTCCCACCCTTAGAATCCTTTGTCAGACCCTGGTCAAGTGATCACCTCTCCCATAAGTGTAATTTAAAGGTCTCGTAAAGACAAAATGCTGATAGTGAGAGCTTGTTTGTGTCAGTTTATTGTATTTTCATCTAAATTACATTATTATAATACAATTTTATTATACATTCCAAACGAAATGATACGATTAGTGTGGGTTATAATCGGCTTGCAAGATTTCTGACATAGTTATGAACACAAATACTTACATACAAGTGAAGCTATTAATAAGTGAGTTTTATAGTAAGTAGGATATTCAAATATTAACTAAAAAGAGGGTAAAACAAACAAAACACTTATTTTATATCCATACATAAAGTCAAGTGCACTATCATGATAATTTAAAACCAGCCATGAAAACGAGGCTTCGATTTGACAGTCTATGGCTGGAGGCAGTGGCAGCCATCTTGGCTTCCATTTATCGGGCCGGACATTATCGGGTCGGGCAATATCAGCACGGGCGGTATTTGGTGACCACAGTATTGCACGGTCTGATATTTGGTGTACAGTGGATTCCAATTATTGGCTGTACATTACTGGCCGTACATTATCAGCTCGGGCTGATATTGTACGGCCAGGAAAGCACGGCCAGGAATGCGCAGCCCGTATTTCAAAAACCATGTACACGAAATATCGGGCCGGCAATTATCAGGGTGTGCAAACTCGGGACGCCAATTATCGGGTCGTGCATTATTGTCACCCATTTTATTGACGTCATGTCACAGTATAAATATAGTATGTACTACGTACATTACAGTAGGATAACTTCGCGGTTTTCTGGGATTGAACGAATGAATGAATGACATGCTGTAGGGTTGAACACTGCTTGTTTTTCTTGACCACTTGTTAAGTTTGCAAATAATTACTTAAAGTAAAGCCTGGCAAAATAAATAATAACCTGCTCTAGGGGCGTCCCATTTATATTTTTATGACTATGGCAACTATTTCTCTTATAAAATTAGTTCCGTTAAAATTCAAAAATATGGCGAGGTTTTCTATTTTTTTGGTTGGCCTTTATTAAAACGATTTAATTTGAATATAACAGCATTGAAAGAGACTATATTTTAATCCCCCGTGCTTTA
This sequence comes from Teleiodes luculella, assembly GCA_948473455.1. Classification (NCBI taxonomy): domain Eukaryota; kingdom Metazoa; phylum Arthropoda; class Insecta; order Lepidoptera; family Gelechiidae; genus Teleiodes; species Teleiodes luculella. The sequence continues at coordinate 1,925,704 of OX419589.1, read as the reverse complement.
TAGAAGAGAAATATATACCTAGTGAGTCCGATTACTTTAATAATAGCTCAAGGTCACGAACGACTACCTGTACTACAAGAGAAGTAGGTAGAAACATTCTTATTTACCAGTAACTACGTTTAAAAAAACCTCAAAACACTAATATACAAATTGTAAAGAATAATCTTAATAATAATCTTAATCTACTTACCTCATTGACACACTTGGTAATTTAAAATATTAATTTCTTGATTACTTAATTTAAACATCCATACACGGAATAATATCTCATGTTATTTGGCATTGCTTTTATTATTTGTTTCTCTAAATGACGCAAAAAAAAAAAATATTTTGATTTTACGCCCGTTCGGGAGAGTGGCACAGCCCTGGCTGTTGCAGCCCGAAGTACCCCGAGATTTCGAAGCGCGCCAAAATGACACTTTTGTATGGAGTTACACTACGGTATACGGTGGTCATGTCATAGTGTTCTGTCTGTGTGTGATTGACGTACTACGTCACGTCCGTCACTCTCGTTGTGTGTGTCGGACGTGTGTTGTGGTGTGTTGGTTGGTTTCACGGTAAATAAATAACAAAAAAAAAGGGGTTAATTATTAAATTAAACCGATTTTTTTACTAGTTTTTGTCAGCGTACGCTGCACAGAAACTACTAATACTTCTTGTAATCGTCAACTGGGTGTTAGTCTGTGATTTTGAGCAATTACTCAAAGTGGTTAAAAAGTGTTATGTGATCAAAGTACACTACTGTGATAAACACTGGTAATAAAGATTAACTGATTGACAAAGCTTGTAGTTCTAGTAATTATCAGACATGTCTGGTTACGGCAAATTTGGTCCCTTGGTCGGTGCTATCGATGAAGGCACATCTAGTGCGAGATTTATTATTTTCAAAGCTAATTCATCTGAAGTAGTCACATTTCACCAGAAAGAGCTAGATCAGCATTTTCCTCAAGAAGGATGGGTGGAGCAAGATCCTTACGCCATTTTAGAAGTGGTCACTACTTGCATTGAGAAAGCTGTTGAAAAACTGATTGAATTGGGAGGAAGACCTCAAGATATTATTGCTGTAGGTGTAACTAATCAGCGAGAAACAACTATAGTATGGGACAAGACTACAGGAAAACCTTTACACAATGCTATTGTCTGGCTGGACATGAGAACATCGTCAACCATTGATAAATTGTTGGATACAGTGCCAAATAAAACTAGAAACAAGAATTATTTGAAGCCGTTATGTGGTCTGCCATTATCACCATATTTTAGTGCAGTTAAGCTGAGATGGCTTGCAGATAATGTAGATGCAGTCAAAAAGGCTATGAAAAATGGTACTTGTTGTTTTGGAACTGTTGACACTTGGTTAATTTGGAACTTGACTGGTGGCCTAAATGGTGGAAAACATGTAACTGACGTCACAAACGCTTCACGGACTATGTTGATGAACATAGAAAATCTGAAATGGGACCCTCTGCTTTTAAAGTTTTTTGAAGTCCCCAAGTCTGTTTTGCCCGATATAAAATCTAGTTCAGAGGTGTACGGGCATATTGCATCAGGACCTATTCAGGGTGTTCCCCTTTCTGGTTGTTTAGGAGACCAACAGGCTGCTCTTGTTGGCCAAATGTGCTTGCAAAAAGGACAAGCAAAAGCAACTTATGGTACAGGCTGTTTCGTTCTATACAACACAGGAGAAATCAGAGTTAATTCCAGTAGAGGATTGTTGACTACAGTCGCTTACCAGATAGGTAGCCAAAATTCACCACATTATGCTTTGGAAGGATCAGTGGCAGTTGCAGGGGCTGCCTTGGGCTGGTTAAAAGACAACATTGGCTTAATAGACAGTCCCAAGGAATCACAAGAGGTTGCTGAAAAAGCGACTGAAAATGGCAGTGTCGTTTTCGTGCCAGCATTTAGTGGCCTATACGCGCCTTATTGGCGCCAAGACGCTAGAGGTGTAATTTGTGGCATCACAGAGGACACAAACCACTCGCACATAGTACGAGCAGCATTGGAAGCAGTGTGTTTCCAAGTCAGAGACATTCTCGATGCTATGAATGAGGACTGTGGTATACCACTTCAGTTACTTAAGGTTGATGGAGGAATGACTTCGAACGCCCTTCTGATGCAAATGCAAGCAGATCTAACAGGAATTAATGTTATAAAAGCGGGTTTCACTGAAAGCACAGCATTAGGGGCCGCGCTAGTAGCTTATTGGGGTATAGATAGTACAAAACAAGCTTCTACTATACCTATGGCTAGTGGTTCCACTTACCTTTCTAGTATCAGTGATGATGAAAGAGATGTTAGATACAAACAGTGGAAAATGGCTGTAGAAAGGTCTTTAGGATGGGAACAAAGTTAACATCTAAGATAATAATTTGTTATAATCATATAAGTTGTAAGTTATGCTTATTGTTATATGGAGTAATGTTTATATTTAAGATACTTATTGTTGACTCTTAAGAATATTATACAATTTAAAAGACAAATAAAGTAGTTTAAAATATTATATGTTTTATGTTCTTAATTAATATGTACTAAACTTCACTAAAATGTATTTTTTATCATGCTGGGCTAAAATTATACTGTCATAGTAATTTTATGAAACATAGATACAAAATAAGCAAAAAATATTTACCTCAACAACAGGAAAAAGCAAAATGTTGTCAACACCCTTATTGCAGCAAGCATCTAGATTGTAACCGATTACTGTAAGGAACATCTTCCGGCTGACACAGTTTACTCCGATGGTTTCAATCAAATGTCTCATGAACTTGAACAAAGACGCTTTTCTATACAAATTGGACTCTGATTGTATTTGATCTAAGACATTTGCGAAGAGCTCATTCGCTGCTGACTTCTGAAAAATTAATGTGAATCTTATTATTAGTTTTTTTCATACAACTTTTTATGAAAGAATACTTAAACTAAATTTGCAAAACAGGAGAGGTAAATTTTTTAATAGGCAAATCAATATTTTACTTTTTTCCGTTTGGGTTTAATTTTAATAAATATGTTATTTTGTTATTTTATTATTTTATTATTTATCTAGATTGTTCTATTTGACTTCAAGAAGTATTTAAGCGGCCATAGATAGGCTTTTTGTAAAAAAAACAGCATTAAGTAAATGTGTTAATCTTAACAAAAAGACGAATAAAATGATGATATTTTTATACCCTAAAATCAGATACATTGGGCACCACTCTAAGAAGTTCTCGGAAGCAGGCCAGAACCAGAGCTGTGATTTCAATGTCTCGTTCTACAAAAGCTCGTTTGAGGCTCACGTGGATCACTTCATAGTAATTTCCACCTTCGAATTCTTTTGGGTCCTAAAACAATAAAAAGTTTTAAATTAAAACCCTGAAAATAAAAAACCTGCTCTGGGGCCCCACATGTACATTTTTGTTTATGGCAACAATTTCCACTACAAAATTAGTTCCATTGAAATTCTGCAATATGGCGAAGTATTTACGTTTTTGGTCGGGCTAATAAAATATGAGTTTTACATACAAATTTTTACCAACTTGAATATTTTTTAGTTTGTGGTAGAACAGAAACGAAATATACTTAATTTTTTTTTAATAGAAGAGACTAAGTAACAACTACCACCAAACGTTATATTATGTAAATAAATAAATATTAAATTAACTGTAGGAAGATTGGCTACATTCTGAATACTAGAATCTAACCTTTATTTATTTATTTTACTCACCAAATGGATTAAAATGTTTTTACAGCACTTCAAGCCCTTCTTCTTCAGATCAATATTGTAGTCATCGATGAGATACAAACAAACAGACAACAGTTTTACATTTACTTTTATATTGTTGAAGTCCTGAAAAAATATTAAGGGAAAAATATTATGTATAAATAGAAAAACAGATTACTGTTTCAAATCTTTACAAGGAAAATGTAGGTAGGTACTATAAAGCTTTGGGACTTTGTTTTTCCATTCTTACCTCAATATTGTTTATAAGTGAACAGTATACTTCAATGAGACTCGGGTACTTTTTAAATTCATTTGAAGTCAGTTTCAAGTGCAAGGCTTTCATACATTCGTCGAATATTGTTTGTGCGCTCAAATCTCCAAAAATATTATCCTTTTTCAGTAAATCGGCAGCGTTTATTTCATATATATTTTCGAATTGAACACTCAACTTTTTTGCGTAATCTATTAGGTTATTTGAAGCCCACGGTCCGTCAGTTTGAAGATCATAATATAATATCAGTACAGCTGCTAGAATTTTAGATGAAACTTCCTTTTCACATTCGAGCTTCTTTATTATAGAATCAAAATGTTTTTGTAAGGCGGCTTCTCGTGCATTATATTCCGCATGATATTCGGATTCGTCACAATTTTTCAGTAGCTTGGCGATTAGACACTGTTCAATGTAAAATATTACATCCATTTTAGGGTTTTCGGGGTTCTAAGACTTTAATTTTCAATTCAATTTATCACTGCCACACTCAACACTGCAGGGCAAGCATGTAAGACCGCGACAGGCTCGAGAAGCTGTCAAAACGCGACATAGAGCCTGTCTCGCGGAGTTGTCGCGGGGAGCTAGCACAGTTCCCGCGAGAGAGACACAAAAATGGCGACCTTATGTCAATCGGCGAGAACGCGACGGAATTGTCGCTTTGGCTAGCACGTAACGTTCATTAAGCGACTTAGACATTCGCTTTTTGACAGTTCTACGCGTGATAAAGTCTTCCACGTTCTGAGTGCGCGAGAGCAAGGCGAGAACGTTCAATAAAGAGGTTAACTTGAAAAGTGATTGGAAAAATCTATAATTTTCTTCATAAGTAGGTAACTTTCACTTCGAAAGTACTTACCTTAATTCTATATTTAATAAACAATACTTAATGTGTAAGTAAATATGTATGGTTGGCTACTAATAAAGATGGTCAACTCCTTCATATGATGGTAGCGGGGCTACTCCAAATGTATGCAATTTTCTCAGGCAATTCCTAATGCTTTTCATTATAATTATAGGATAATTATAGAGATTATCATGAGATTAACTCATAATTGAATAGAATCTTACAATAATACCATAAACAAAAATATCAGAAATGATGTTGAACCTTTAATAAGACTGCGTCTAGTGTTTAGCTTACCATTGTAAAAGAAATAAAGAAAACTTATTATTACCTATATACTATAATACTTGTAAGTTAAGTAGGTTCATATTAATTCTATATTGAATAAACAAAACAATAGCAAACCATCTCTGAAAGTAAATATGTATGGTTGGCTATGAATATATTAGTAGCGGAGCTGCAATTTTTTTCTCAAGCAATTGTATATGCTTTTTCATTATGATTATAGCATAATTGTGGAGATTTTCAAACCTCATGATTGAATAATATCTTACATAAAACCATAAACAGAAATTAGATTATAGTATCAATTAAAATTTTAATATTTCTTGTATTATTTGTGTGTATTATTTCTTATATTATCTTTAGGTTGGTTGGGACATGTTGGAAAAGAAAATAAAGAATTAATTTATTAACATCTTTGTATATTTTAACTAATCTTTGTAATAATAGACTGGGAAGGCATAAGTCCAGCAGTAAACTGTTATAAGCGAAATAAATAGTAGTTGATGCACCATAGTGTTGAAATTTAATTGTTTATACTTTTGTAGTCAATGTAATGACTAACTAACAATACTTAACACAGCTACAACTGCTTGCTGAAGTTCCATTCCCTGCAGCACGTTCACTATGGCACTCCGCAATGACACTCCTAAATGGCATCTTCAATTTTATTGCCAAATAATAATTATGTTGGCTTTTTCATACAGTTGCCGTCCGTGTAATTCAACTTTTGTTGACAAAAGGCAAGAGCACAGTCAGCACAGCTGTCTTTGGTATGAGGAACCTAAAATAGACACAATCATTAGTTTTTTATTTTGTAATGTACAATAATATCAGTTCTCTCATTTCATAATTCGCCAGTAAATACCTAAGTTACGTAAACCAATTACCTGTAAAAATAATCTTCAATATCTCATGTTCTGCATTGTGAATCAACTGACCGAATAGCAAATAAGAAATAGAGCACGATTTGACATAAGCGACGTAATCCTAATTCTAATCCTAATTCGCTTGACTGCGCGAATCGCTACCAATGATATCCTCGAAAATAGTTCAAGTTCGAAAAAGTATATAATTCAAGGGTCAGCAATTATTGAACACACGGTAAGGTCTTCTTGAACGTCCACATTGGTATCAAAGTTTAGATCACGATCATAACTCCATCCTAGAGAATAAAGCGTATTATGTTAGACATTAAAATAATATAATAATACAAGGAAAATATACGAAACAATGTAATAATGTGCTTTCCAACGTACCAACTAGCGAGTGATGCGGATTTCCTTGTGAGTACATCTATCTACCGATAAAAATCGCTAGGCAATCAAGAAAAAGATATTTAATTTTATTAAACGAGTTTTATCAATAAATACAAGCAAAATGATTTTTTTTTTCGCAGTTTTTTTATGCTGACTGACATATGCGTTTAAGTTAAGACGAACATTTATGGATGGAGTGAGTGAAAAGATAGCGCTATACAATATTCCTTGTTTTTTATCTCGCTCTAACACTTTACTTGGGGTAGCGAACGAACGAATGAATGGAATGTCCACTTGGTAGGAATATGGTAGAATTTTTTTTTGTTATAATGGTAACACCATTTTCTCTACCGCGAGACTGCCGACTCGCGCTGCAAAATGTTGTCGCGGGAGAGTTACATGCTAACAAAAGCGACAAATTGCAGTGAGGCGAGCGAGCTCTCTCGTCTCGCGTCGCCTCTCGCCTCATTTTATATAGTAGCCATGCTGGACAATAGTGGACGGACAACCAAAACAAACTCGTCAATTATTTTTTTTTAGTTTCTTTCTCCCTTATGGGAAAGGCAAAGGGATCTAAGCCCATACAGCCTACTCGAGCGAGGCAATAATGTACGACATGAATGACGAGACGATCAGACGACACGATAATTCGCGGGCGTGGCGTGCGTGCGTGCACAAGAATATTTCTACCGGAAATGGGTTTCTTCTTTTTTGTTACTAGCAACACCAAATAAAATAACGAATTTCTACCATTTCTGAAAAAAAAAGTCAATCAAAAGAAAAAATTGAGGTTATCTTGAAGAAACATTACATAATTTTCGAAAGAAATAAACAAAGCGATCCATGATTTAAGAATAACTAAACGAAAATGCTGAAGTATGTGATTTACAAACATTTCCTTTTCGTGCCCTTTTATCTACCCATGCTAAAAGAATAAATTTTACAGATTTGGTGTAAAGTCAGCAATATTAGGAGGAGCAGTATATTACACTATCGAGAAAGGTGTATGGAAAGACAGCGCCACTACCACCGCTCTCTATAAAGAATTGGAAGAAGGAATGTCGCCATATGTAGGCGAACTCAAGAGTCAAATACCTTACTCTGTAAGTTTTGACAATGTGACACACACAATAGGAAAAATAGTTCTATCTCGATACTACATATATCTTCTTTTTCAGCTTCCTTCTCTTCCTGCAAATGACAGAGTTTCGTATCTTTTCAAACACTATTGGAACTCTGGGGTGAAAGCAACATTCCGATTCCTGATAGAAGTCCCTGAATATGCCACCTCAGCTGCCAACAAAACTTATGACCTGATCGCTTCAACTATAGAAGCAGTAGAACCTGCTAAACAAGAAGCTGTTGAAAAACAATAATGTTATTAATTTATTTGATGTGATAAATATTTATATTTTTGTTGTTCTAAGTCTTATTTGGTCAATCAAACATGCTGTTAATTTGTCATCGAGGATAATAATAATAATAATAATAATAATAATTTATTTCAAATTTCATTGTACAAAATAATAATCTAGACTAAAATAACAGTTGTAGCAAAATTATACGTGCCCAAGCTAGGGTAAATAAATCCCTGTGTTATGGGCAAAAAAAGAAGGACTTATACTAACTTAACAAAATAATAATTTAATATTATTAACCTCTACATTTTAAAATAGCTAAGTGCAAAATAAAATAATTTAAAAATAATCTAAAACAATTTTAATCTTAGTATACTAATAACTTCTCTGTGTCTACATCGGATAAATTTTGAAATTTTACACACGGCAAGCTGACCCCAAACTAGGCAGAGCCTGTACTATGGGTATCAGACAGCCGATATGCATACAAAGGAATAAACAACATCCTGACACAAGTCGAAACTGAGCCCTCGTGCTTTGAAAGCAGGAGTATTACCAACTAAGTTACGGGTGACGTCGGTGCATATAAAAACTGCATATTCATTAGATTTTTCAGTAGGTATTGCTTTATGGACAATTCGTAGTAAAGTAAGCATATTATACAAACATCTTCGTCTGCAGAATTGCCAGTAAACATAATGATGCGAGTTTAGGTAACTAGGAAGTTGGCGATTTAAGGTCAGTAGGGCAAAACAGCTATTATATGCCTTAGTTTTGGACACAGAGAGTTTATCAAGATTGGAACAATATTTTTCCTCGGACAACAATGTTAAATAAATTAGAAGTTCTAATATAGCACTAAAAATTGCGATTTTAGGCACCTTCATAATCGATAGTATTCATGAACCTTTTCTCTGCTAAATTTTTGGCCGGACACTCGGCATCGCCAGTTTTATGGTTGCACGGCTTCTTGAAGTGCAAGCAAGTGGCACATTTTGGCGGCTCGGCTTTTTTTGTGCACTCTTTTATCGTGTGTCCTACATCGCCGCAATGACCGCAGGTGCTAGCATCCTGCCGGCAGAACTTAGCCGCATGGCCATACTGCTGGCACTTGTAGCAGCGCGTGACCAAGGTGAAGTCACGTATGGGGCATGACGACCAATTTACGAATACTCTTTCACTCGTCAGAAGGGCCTTTCTTATTTGTGCTGTCACTTCAATTACATAATTGCAGATGGCGGAATCCCTCTTCCCTGACTTATGGCTAAGCTTAATGTTGGACAGAAAGTTTTGCAGCGTCATGTCCTTCACCCGGTCGGCTAAGTTCTGATTGTATATGCAGTTAAAGACATCCGAATCTTGCATAGCCGTAGGCACTCCTATAATTATAATCCTAGGCTTTCTTCTGGGTGTGTCGTCCACAGTAAAACCCGAGGTAGCTAGTTCTGAATGCTTTATTTAGTTTCTGGATATCGTCCTTAGAGTCTGTGCTGATGATAACACCACCATTTTTCACCTTGCGTAAACCTCTCACGTGCAATTTCATTTCCTGGGGTCTTATAATTTTCTGGACCAGGGATTTTGTCTCTTCACTTGATTTAAGTTTATCAGTGGGATATATAGCGATAGAGCTTATTTGATTAGGATGGTCAAAATTGTTGGTACCTTTTTTTAGCATGTCAGCAAAGGAGATTGATCCCAACACGGGTTTTGTGGTCTCTTCAATAGATTTTTTGAGGTCAGAAAGTTGCTGTGAGAGGTCTAATTTCTCTTTGAGCGCCTGCAGGTTGTGGTGGGACTGAATAGCTTTTTGTTTGAGAGCCTGGTATTGAATCGCCATTTGAGATGTGCCATGGCCTACTTTACGACAATAGTTATTTATTCGTAATTTTTGGTCAGAATTCAGTTTTCCTTCACTGGCGATGACGCAAACCTCATTCAGGCAGTGCTCAATGGTCTTCATCCAGGTTTGAAGCTCGGACGTGGACGCCACTTCGGGGGCATCGTCTTCCTCTTGCGGGGGCGCGGGCGGCGGCGGGGTGGATTTGGGCGCAGGCGTCGGGGGCGGGCTGCGGCGCGTTAGCCCACTACGATTGAAGGGACTACCATCCATTTTTGATAAAAATCGATTTCAATTAAACACACTTGACATTGTTATACACTTAACAATAGGTGACACAGATAAACATTTCCGCGTTGTCGGACTAGGTCACAATGTTGCAGAAAATTATTATTTAATTAAAATAAAATAAAAACACGTCTGATCTCATCGGTGAGCTGACTACGAAGAGGATAACTTCTTAAATATAATATTGTTTAGGAAGCAAAAAGGATTTTCATTTATCAATTATTATATTGTTTTCTGCAAGTAGTTTGAAAATGTTAAGACAAATTTCATCTATAAATTATCACAGGGTTTTCTTTTTAAATTCATATAGGGACAACCCAATTCTATATTTTAGATAAAATATAAAGTCCAAGCATTATTTAGTTCCATCCACTAGCATCTAGGTCGCAGATAATCTATACTTTCTTTAGGAAAATAAAAGTCAAGTATACAAAAACAGTCCACAACTGTGGCAGTTTGATTTATTCCTTTCTCACAATGTCGTATATTTTACAACTTGATGCTGTCTCTGAGTCAGCCCATAAACATACTGGCGTTCTTCCGATTGCACTGAGATACTGGAGATTCACACCAATATACACATGAGCCGCTACACTCCAAATAATTTCACTAATTTATTTATCTAGAATTCAAAAATGTTACACACTGTTTCATTTAAGATACTACATCACCAATGATAAACTTTTACAACAAACAATACATTTATGGAGCTGACAGTCTGGCATGCACAGGAATAACAAGAAATGTATTTTGGGAATCATCTATTCAAATATAATTTCGTACAAAATCTTAAGGAAAACTAAGATGGTTTCCATAAAAGAAATGATAATACAATGATATTCCATAAGCTGTTTTCACGACAAGTTGTTATAATCTTGCTTAGAAAGCTAGTGTGTGCATAACGATGCAAATTGCCTAAAGAACACTGTAACATAATAAGAAAACATCTTGCCTTTGTTCAACAATGTGGGTTATTACTTTAAAAAAATATATATGTTTAGCCATTAAAGAAGTTAGGATTACTATAATTACAACTGGTTGGGAAAACTGCTTAAAGAAATCAATAACTAATGAGAATGGAGATTTGTGCACGTCACAAAATGTTTCAAATCACTTGAGTGTCAGGAATGGGCATCATGTTATCTGTTTTCACATTATGCTTTTGTCATTATTTCATTATAATAAGTGAATTATCGTCACTTTTATGTACAATTAATTATGGAGCATGCTAGACATGAACATTTTATTCGGAAAATCATGGAATTGATATTAATGATAAGAATTGGACAACCCAACAAAACGTCAAATAGGAATGATCGTAATGTATGGTCAAATATGCAGGGTAAGTTGAACACGCGCACCGCCATTCTGTTCCTTATTCAATGGACATAAGAATGGTGCAGTGAAGTGTTCAGCTTAGCATGCTCTGGACTGTACTACTTAGCTTTGAAATCCAATCTTTATCCTACTGATATCATACACATTCTTCAAGCGTATACTACTCATACCATTATAATAAGTTTCTAATAATATAAAATGAAAATTTTACAATTTACAATTTTATATTGGGTATTTTTAGCATTCAAATTAATTTTATTCATACAATACAAAATAACTGAATTTAAATGTGTACGGTATTCAAATACCAATAATTACAAAATTATTATAACTCTTATTTGCATTTTTACTATCACATTTTAAATAGATTATTTTGAATGTCAAAAATGAAGAATGCAACATGACGGAACCAAAGCTATAAATAGGAAGACCAAAACAATGATCCACAAAAAAGCAACACTGATTGGATTTCAAAGTAATATCAAGTGTGACAAGACTAACAGTGCTTCCACACGATACAACATCCGTTCAACTAGGAATCTGATGAGAGGTGTTAATTTTGACAGAAAGTAGGCCTACTATGCAATGTAAGTAGCGACAGGCTCGAGAAGCTGTCAAACGCGACATATTGACAGAACTACTATGGCTCTAATGTCACTATGTCGCGTTTGACAGCTTCTCGAGCCTGTCGCTACTTACATAGTAGGCCTACTGATAACGCTTACACGTAAAAGAAAACCTAAATAACATGACACTGGCACAAAGTAAGCTAAAACTTAAAAAAAAAAGGAAAAATGATAGTGCATAGACATACAGACAAATAGTGTATAAGGTTAATCAGGCGCGAGGGGGTGTGAAGGCGGCGATGGCGCAAGGTAATGGGCGGTAAACTTATCTCTTCACATTTTCTTGAATACAATTTTAATTCTATTCCCGTAGCGTGACTATTACTGTGGCAAACAATATATCCTTTAACTAGCTGTCAAAATACCATAACAAACCCGTCTTATTGAAATATCCAATGGGGTAAAGAAACTATTTTATACCTTTTATTATTAAATTTATAACATTCATGTAGTGGGTAGAATACTAATCGTATTGTGTTGTCTTCTTTGTTTTAGGTTTTGTTTGGATCTCAAAACAGACTATTAGGCTGACCGGAAAAAAAACTTGTGTACTTCTCAAACCCTGACACTGGCAGAATTGTCAATAATGACAGAAGCCATACATCATAAATATTGAATTGAATTGAAAGAAAACTGTCAATAATGCATAAGTCATAAATTATAAATATTGATTACATGCAGAGTTTATAAAACCCTTGACATTGGCGAATAGGAAGCGCCACACAAGAAGAAATTGAATATGCACAACAAAATTATATCTGTCAAGCGTGAACAGTCATGTTAGGAGGGTTGTTATCGTGTGGAGTCACTTGAGCACAGTAATCTATTAGGTCCTGGCATCCTGCCTCATCACTGTACTGGTAGTGGTGGTGTGGCCGAGTGGCGGGGCCGTCAGCGGGGTGCGGGGTGCGGGGCGGGGGGGAGGGGCGGGGCTAGGCCGCGGTCTCCACCTCCATGGGCTCTTCGGCGCCGGATTTCTTTTTCTTCTTCTTATTCGCTTTCGCGGATGAGTTTAGGAGGGCCTGCGGAAGAAATTTTGGTTTTAATTTAGTTTTAGAAAAATGATCCATCCTAAAATGAGGGCTAAGTTTTACTCATTTCTTCAGGTACCCCTTTTGAAATAGAAAGTAAATTCAAGTTAAATTTTACAAATTGCTTACTTGACTATTTAAAACTTGGTCTAATTGCGATTATGAATTTCCGAAATGAAATGAATAGAAGATTATAGCAGAGTTTTAAAAAACGACAAAGGTTTGTTTTTTGGCAACACCATTGCTAAAAATTGGGCGGACGAAAAATGTTGCTGAAGAAGAAGATTGCTAAAATTCTTACCAAAATCTATTTTCAGCAACATAATCATAAATTGTATAAAATAAAACAATAAAATGTAGTGGTGGTTCAAACTAAAGTGCCATTTGAGAGGCAAATCAGCTCAAAAACATCACATTCATTCTACCCTGACTGCTGCAAGTACAAAGCACAACCAATCAGCGGTGCTTTGAAACATAATAGGGATGTGCACTACTGCAGTACAAAATTTTTTACTTAAAATAAGACACTTCATAAGGAGGAATAATATATAAGTGTGTAGTATATTTGCCCATTTACTATATTTTCTTTCCATCCATGCAATAAAGTGTTTATTTATATCAATCAGAAGTAAATTTTTTTGTCCATATAGGACAGGCTTATATATAGTTATAGCCTTCGCCAGCCTATTAATAATATCCCTTTCGTACCTTTCCAATACAATTGTGTGGGTCACAAAATCGAGTATAGCTCTTTTGTTTTACGTTAGTAATGGACGGGAACAGTGTCGTACGATTGTGCGGGAAGCAAATTTTGACCTCCCGCGCAAATTTTTACCGACACGCAGTCGGCAAGCAGGTGTTGACCGGTACTGTTTGTGACTGATTGCGCTCCCCGACTTGGCGAAAGTAAGTACCTATAATTGTTTTATTTCGTAAGCCTAATAGTTTACGAGTTATTCATTAGAAAAATAGTTAAACACAGTATGTTTCTGTGATAATAGTTACTATTGGCAAGCAAACGCTTTGGTGTAACGGCTTGTCAAACTTTTCCGACACATTTGGATCGACGTGGGCCCTACATTAACGCATGCATATATTAAATATCTTATGATTTTTAATTTTTTTCAGCTTCTGCACCAAATTTTCGATATTAAACGACGCAGCTATCGCAGAGAGACTGGGAACGAGGGCGATGACAACGATTAGGCTGATTTGGACAACTTTATTGAAGAACTCCCTGAATATTTCAGTTCCTCTTCTTCTGATGAAGGCGAGGATGCTGATAGAGATAATGTACCTCTGAGTATGCTAGCAGGGTGGCAGAAGAAGCCCTTCAATGGCAAACCTCTTCCAGGAGAGGCTGTACGTGACCCAGGGGATATTAAAACTCCACACGAAATGTCGAGCTCGTGCCAATCGTTGATTATTACAAATGTAAAACTGATAAAAGTTGTGTTTTTATTTCTAATAAATATTTTTGTAACTTTTATACTTATTTTATTCATGGTCTCTTTAAAAAAAAACTAGTTTATTTTATACATCTGTGACCTTCACAATTGTACGTAGGAAATTAAGGGCCCAGTATGATACAATTGGTGGTGACTGAATTTTCCAAGATGGCGGCGGAAAATCTGGAAAATTATAGCAGATTCGTCTTCTGCAGCCCCAAATTACCTAGGATTCAACTTCAAAACTACAAATATCTTTGTAGTTTAAGCGCCGGTCCGAAAGGGATATAGAATTCCTATAGATATTTTAAGGATAATAAATAATGTCAAGAAGCTTAGGTGGTTCTGCCCTGGAGCGTGGCATCATTGTTATTGGTGATGCGGTGTGATGATCATGTACTCACAAACAGCCCTTCTAACATGCCCGGTCCACGCGTGACAGACAAAATGTTGTCGTGCGTATTCTCTTATCCTATTGGAGGATATTTCAATATGGCGGGTTTTTTGACAGTTAAATGTGCGACAAACTTTTGTCATAGCACTGCATGTTACGGGGGCAGGTGTGTCGGTGATGCGGTGTGATCATGTACTCACTAGTAGGTGTGTTGGTGATGCGGTGTGATCATGTACTCACTAGTAGGTGTGTTGGTGATGCGGTGTGATCATGTACTCACTAGTAGGTGTGTTGGTGATGCGGTGTGATCATGTACGCACTAGTAGGTGTGTTGGTGATGCGGTGTGATCATGTACACACTAGTAGGTGTGTTGGTGATGCGGTGTGATCATGTACTCACTAGTAGGTGTGTTGGTGACGCGGTGTGGTGATCATGTACTCACTAGTAGGTGTGTTGGTGATGCGGTGTGGTGATCATGTACTCACTAGTAGGTGTGTTGGTGATGCGGTGTGATCATGTACACACTAGTAGGTGTGTTGGTGATGCGGTGTGATCATGTACTCACTAGTAGGTGTGTTGGTGATGCGGGGTGATCATGTACTCAATAGTAGGTGTGTT
The DNA here is from genome assembly GCA_948473455.1 of Teleiodes luculella. NCBI lineage: Eukaryota > Metazoa > Arthropoda > Insecta > Lepidoptera > Gelechiidae > Teleiodes > Teleiodes luculella. The sequence continues at coordinate 1,910,409 of OX419589.1, read as the reverse complement.
GGTGACGCGGTGTGGTGATCATGTACTCACTAGTAGGTGTGTTGGTGATGCGGTGTGGTGATCATGTACTCACTAGTAGGTGTGTTGGTGATGCGGTGTGGTGATCATGTACTCACTAGTAGGTGTGTTGGTGATGCGGTGTGGTGATCATGTACTCACTAGTAGGTGTGGCTGTTTGATGGAGCGGTCGGAGTGCACGCGGCTCTTGTCCAGCGGCAGGCCGGTGATGCGGTGCGTGCCGGAGGGCAGCAGCAGCGCCGTGAACTTGAACTGAGCCACCAGCTCGCCGGGCCGCTCGTACAACACCTGTAATGCAACCGTACACATACACAATTTTTTTAAAGTTTATTTATCCCTTATGGGAAAGGCAAAGGGTTCAAAGCCCATACAGCCTAGTCTTTAGTAATATTCAGTTCTTGTATCCGTATTGAACGTCTTCAGTATTCTTGCTTGTCTTGTCTTGTCACGGGATCATTGAAATGCAAGGGTGGTCTTTACATTCCAATATCGGAGTTTAATAATAATAAAAGTAGTTTAAAGTGGGATATCAAACCAGAAACAGCCAACCACTGATTATTACTCACTTTCATTGAATAGTTCTTCGTTAACGGCACATTATCACACTAATTCCAACATATCAACACATCAATTACCATGAAAAACTAGTTTTAAAAAGGGCGAATCAATGAATCCGCCATTTCTTTTTCATTCCCGCGTAAAACCTGGAACCCCACATAATTTCAGTAGGTTAACCTAAAAACCCTTACGCTAAGCGAGCAAACGAGTGGCGAGTGTATACCTGGAAGGGCTCTATGAGCTTGTGGTTGACGCACTCGACGAGCCCGAGGCGCGCCGACGTCTCCTTGTCGAAGTGTATGGTGGAGTGTATACCTGGAAGGGCTCTATGAGCTTGTGGTTGACGCACTCGACGAGCCCGAGGCGCGCCGACGTCTCCTTGTCGAAGTGTATGGTGGAGTGTATACCTGGAAGGGCTCTATGAGCTTGTGGTTGACGCACTCGACGAGCCCGAGGCGCGCCGACGTCTCCTTGTCGAAGTGTATGGTGGAGTGTATACCTGGAAGGGCTCTATGAGCTTGTGGTTGACGCACTCGACGAGCCCGAGGCGCGCCGACGTCTCCTTGTCGAAGTGTATGGTGGAGTGTATACCTGGAAGGGCTCTATGAGCTTGTGGTTGACGCACTCGACGAGCCCGAGGCGCGCCGACGTCTCCTTGTCGAAGTGTATGGTGGAGTGTATACCTGGAAGGGCTCTATGAGCTTGTGGTTGACGCACTCGACGAGCCCGAGGCGCGCCGACGTCTCCTTGTCGAAGTGTATGGTGGAGTGTATACCTGGAAGGGCTCTATGAGCTTGTGGTTGACGCACTCGACGAGCCCGAGGCGCGCCGACGTCTCCTTGTCGAAGTGTATGGTGGAGTGTATACCTGGAAGGGCTCTATGAGCTTGTGGTTGACGCACTCGACGAGCCCGAGGCGCGCCGACGTCTCCTTGTCGAAGTGTATGGTGGAGTGTATACCTGGAAGGGCTCTAAGTGTATGGTGGAGTGTATACCTGGAAGGGCTCTAAGTGTATGGTGGAGTGTATACCTGGAAGGGCTCTAAGTGTATGGTGGAGTGTATACCTGGAAGGGCTCTAAGTGTATGGTGGAGTGTATACCTGGAAGGGCTCTAAGTGTATGGTGGAGTGTATACCTGGAAGGGCTCTAAGTGTATGGTGGAGTGTATACCTGGAAGGGCTCTATGAGCTTGTGGTTGACGCACTCGACGAGCCCGAGGCGCGCCGACGTCTCCTTGTCGAAGTGTATGGTGGAGTGTATACCTGGAAGGGCTCTATGAGCTTGTGGTTGACGCACTCGACGAGCCCGAGGCGCGCCGACGTCTCCTTGTCGAAGTGTATGGTGGAGTGTATACCTGGAAGGGCTCTATGAGCTTGTGGTTGACGCACTCGACGAGCCCGAGGCGCGCCGACGTCTCCTTGTCGAAGTGTATGGTGGAGTGTATACCTGGAAGGGCTCTATGAGCTTGTGGTTGACGCACTCGACGAGCCCGAGGCGCGCCGACGTCTCCTTGTCGAAGTGTATGGTGGAGTGTATACCTGGAAGGGCTCTAAGTGTATGGTGGAGTGTATACCTGGAAGGGCTCTAAGTGTATGGTGGAGTGTATACCTGGAAGGGCTCTAAGTGTATGGTGGAGTGTATACCTGGAAGGGCTCTAAGTGTATGGTGGAGTGTATACCTGGAAGGGCTCTAAGTGTATGGTGGAGTGTATACCTGGAAGGGCTCTAAGTGTATGGTGGAGTGTATACCTGGAAGGGCTCTATGAGCTTGTGGTTGACGCACTCGACGAGCCCGAGGCGCGCCGACGTCTCCTTGTCGAAGTGTATGGTGGAGTGTATACCTGGAAGGGCTCTATGAGCTTGTGGTTGACGCACTCGACGAGCCCGAGGCGCGCCGACGTCTCCTTGTCGAAGTGTATGGTGGAGTGTATACCTGGAAGGGCTCTATGAGCTTGTGGTTGACGCACTCGACGAGCCCGAGGCGCGCCGACGTCTCCTTGTCGAAGTGTATGGTGGAGTGTATACCTGGAAGGGCTCTATGAGCTTGTGGTTGACGCACTCGACGAGCCCGAGGCGCGCCGACGTCTCCTTGTCGAAGTGTATGGTGGAGTGTATACCTGGAAGGGCTCTATGAGCTTGTGGTTGACACACTCGACGAGCCCGAGGCGCGCCGACGTCTCCTTGTCGAAGTGTATGGTGGAGTGTATACCTGGAAGGGCTCTATGAGCTTGTGGTTGACGCACTCGACGAGCCCGAGGCGCGCCGACGTCTCCTTGTCGAAGTGTATGGTGGAGTGTATACCTGGAAGGGCTCTATGAGCTTGTGGTTGACGCACTCGACGAGCCCGAGGCGCGCCGACGTCTCCTTGTCGAAGTGTATGGTGGAGTGTATACCTGGAAGGGCTCTATGAGCTTGTGGTTGACGCACTCGACGAGCCCGAGGCGCGCCGACGTCTCCTTGTCGAAGTGTATGGTGGAGTGTATACCTGGAAGGGCTCTATGAGCTTGTGGTTGACGCACTCGACGAGCCCGAGGCGCGCCGACGTCTCCTTGTCGAAGTGTATGGTGGAGTGTATACCTGGAAGGGCTCTATGAGCTTGTGGTTGACGCACTCGACGAGCCCGAGGCGCGCCGACGTCTCCTTGTCGAAGTGTATGGTGGAGTGTATACCTGGAAGGGCTCTATGAGCTTGTGGTTGACGCACTCGACGAGCCCGAGGCGCGCCGACGTCTCCTTGTCGAAGTGTATGGTGGAGTGTATACCTGGAAGGGCTCTATGAGCTTGTGGTTGACGCACTCGACGAGCCCGAGGCGCGCCGACGTCTCCTTGTCGAAGTGCCGCAGGTTGAACGGCATGCTGCCGTGCTTGTTGCGCACCTGCAAACAAACAAACAAACATGCACGCTCATTATACAGGGTTATTTTTTAATCAGTGCACATAATTTAGGTAGGCACAGATTAAAGAAAATAATAAAACCCGTATATTTTTACGTTTCATACAAAAAAAATTAAATATCGCCGTTTTATGCATCAAATTGGTATCAAACTTTGTATGGAAAGAAATTTAATACGCGCCAATTTTCTTGATACTTCGTATAAACACTCATTGGCATAATTAATTGGACATGTATTCTGGCGTTGTTTTGAAATTCGTTCCCCATAAACGGGTTAAAAATAGGGTCATAAATTGAAAAAAAAAAAGAATTTACGTCTCATGTGATCTAGTAACGAACGATACTGACACTGTGTACACCAAAATATGTGCACCGATTAAAAAGTACCTAACCCACCACACACTTTATATCGGATGACTATGTATAATGAATTTTTTGAATTGCCTGTGCAATGATTTGATATTTTTTTCATATGCCGTGTTGTTGCCAAAAGAATTTCAATTTCACACACACATACAAGCACAAAGGCGTATATTATTATGCGAAAGGCTTTTTGTATACAGGGGGTTAGTAACGGCTTGGAAAAATTAAAAGGACATGCTTTGCTTAGTCAATAGTTCTGATTAACTTGGCCAATTTATTTTCTCCGGACTCTAAAAACATACACATTCACTTCTCCATACATAAATAATGTCCAATAGACATAATTATTCTCAGAAAAATAATGTTGTAATGTTCTATACCAAAATACCATTTAGATACCATGGTTCAAACACATTACTTTTTTCTGCCCTGAATACACGGACAAATATTGCACTGGCAAAAGAATTATTTTAGGTAATTCAGGGTGTGTAAACCAGATCAGCTATATTAAGTTCTACATTAAAATCTTGTTAAATATATATTTTATATCACTGGTGTTTACAACTACTCAGAATTACTAGAAATAATTGATGTCAGTTTGAATTAAGTCAGTTTGTTCCATTTCAATAAAATGTATAATAATTTAGGGCAGCACCATACTCATATGATGGGAAACACATTATAATTTTTATTATATGCAGTACTTCTTGTATAAATGGACAAAATCTAACTTGTCACTCACTCGTAACTTGTTACGCGGTTTAATTGAAGCGCGCAAACAGCATATCTTTCTCTGTCCCACACGTACGGCACCGCTTAGCGCTATTACTTTCCTGCATTGCCATCAGTGGTCCGTTTACTTTGCCGCGCAGATAAACCACGCCTCTACTGCGATTTTAAGTTTTTCGAGGTGCCGCCTTAATATATTATTTATTAGGCTAGATTATTAAAAAAGAAACTAATTGCTTAGTACTAGGATATTGCATAATATTTGTGTTTGTTACTTATTGAATGACAAAAAGGTAGTGTTAATGGGAAGTTTACTATTAGCAAATTTAAAAACAAACTCACAAAACGATTTAACAGATGGTACAGGTAAATAGTGAGGTAAAAAACACAGAAGTATAGGATTATAAAAAAATATTCAAATTAATCAACTAATTATCCCAAAAAGAATCTCAATCAGAATAAAACAATCTGACAAAAAAAAGTAAAAAGGTAAATAAATCTCTGTTCTCCATTATATTACTAGCGTCATCTATGGAAATCTAAAATATCGCTCTTTTTTTTAAATTTCATGCTGTTAGAATATAGATAGATACATAACTTGTTTATTCAAAGAAACAGTACAAGAGAGGAAACAACAAATACTTACAAATAAAATACTTAATATAGAGGCAACAAAAGATATTAAAATATAAATAACTACCATAATGAGTGTACTGACCTCACTGTAGAACATCCTGGAAGCCTTCAGTTTGAGCTGGTACACCTCATCCGTCTTCTTGTATATCGTACACCGCGTGTCCATTTCGCGACCCTACAAAACAATTAAACACATGTGAAAAAGTATTCTGCCATGGCTAATGTTGTCCCCCAGAAAAGGCAAAAGAAATTGACCCTTACGCCTAATCTGAAGTACTTGGTAGTTTTCACTTAATTTGAAGTAAATAACACTAAATTAAAAAAACCGACACGAAACTGTTACTTTATCCTTTCAACAACTAGAAAAGAGCTGATAATCTTCAAATGGCTACAGATATTTTCTTGGATTATAGCTAAGAACACTATCGATTGTGACACCTTGCAAACAAAAAAAAAACTAGATAAAAATCGGCGCATCCGTTTAGTTTAGGAGCTCCGATGCCACAGACAGACACGTCAAACTTATAACACCCCTTTTTCGTCGGAACTGTGCAGATTCTAACTTCTATTTTAAGAAATGAATGACTGTAATACAATTTATAAAATACAAGTGTATGTAAGTAACGTTTAAAACCAAAACACATGATGCATTTTAGTCAGAATGTTATTGTTTACTATTCCCTGAGTACTGCCAAATTAAGTTATATGAACTTGACCTGGAAAGAATTCAGGGACTAAAATATAACTGTAATAACTGTCTCAAACAAATCAAAACACAGTAGCAAGTTAGCAACACTTGGTTCATACATATTACTAAGTGATGTTTGTTTCGTAAAAAGTGTTCTTTTCACTTTTTAAGGAAAAAAGGAAGAGCCGTTTTATTAATGAATTAGGAGCTAATAAAATTGGTGATTACTCAGTTTAGGGCATAAGTAAGTATAATAGTCTTTCTTTATCTCCTATCCTTAAGACTTTCCAAACCAACAAAAAAAAGTATATAGGTATACGGTCGAATTGAGAAACCTCCTTTTTTTGAAGTCGGTTTAAAAAGAATAGCATTTACATTTAGGCTGAGGCCAGACGAGCGCAAATTTCGACGAGCAATTATTCGGTGCTGTATTCGGTTTCATACAAAACCCCTGTTTCATTCACACGGCGACTCAAAATGAGTTACGTATTTTGTATGAAACAGAAATTGCGCGACCGAAAATGAGCGACACACAGTTCAAAAATTACGCTCGCTGGCCTCAGCCTAAATGTAAATGCTATTCTTTTTGTTAGTTTGGAAAATCTTAAGATAGGAGATAAAGAAAGACTATTATACTTATTTATGCCTTAAACTGAACCTAAGGTAAGATTTGGTGAAAATTTTGTTTGCTAGTAACCTTCAGACTTTTTTTAAACTCCTTAGTTTCTGCATACCTTTAGATTAGACTGTTAGTGAGAACCTTTTATTTAAGCTTTAGTTAGCTTAGGTCTTTCTTAACTAACACAAGATTAGTGCAAACAGGTGTGAGTGAATTAAAGCTAATACTTAATACAACTTACAACAGCTGATTCCCCCGTGGAAATGAGCACATCCATAGCATACACTTCATACGTCTCGAAGGTGGCTTTCTCATGCTCCTTGCGCTGAGCCTCGTTAGGGTTCTGTATGATGCTCTTCTCTCCATCTATACGGAACTGCTTCAGCTGATGGGAGAGCATGCCTTCGACAGGCTTGCAACCATACTCTGCGCTTATCTGCTGGATCGCATCAGTGATTTGATAGTTCTGGAAAGAAAATTGACGCTTAAAGGCTGAAAATTATGTCACATTAATGTTAGGAATGTTGTTTCAGGCCAATATTTTTTTAGGAGGTAGGTATAGGTACATTGATTTATAACAAGGTTCTAGATTTAGCGCGTCGTACAATAGCGCATTGAACACTTCAGACCGTCTGACATACATGTGTAAACTCCTAATTTGTGATAAGTTAAGCTTTAGTTGCTTTTTATAGCCTTTCTTTAACGTTGTGTAATGAATGATATTATTGATTGTACATTCTAAGGTCAGCCTGAAGTGAATGACCTGCTAGCATAACAACTGTTATCAATAATTATTCATTATGGATAATAAACTTAACATTGTTGAGACAACTATCAACACTTGTTTACTATTGTCAAAAAATGTTTTTAAAGTGTCACTTTGATATGCCCTGTGCTTGTACCAAATAAACTATAGATTAAGTGAACTTGGAAAGATTCAGGGCGCAGTAATTCGTAGCAATTGAGCGGCGCTATGATTGGCTAGGTTGGCTAGATTTGAAATTGCAAATATGTGCGTAAACTTCATCTTTATTAAAGTAGTGGAGGTGGAAAAGTGGGGTGGAATCGGCGACACCGGATTTCATACGAACGGCGAATTATCGCCATTCTAACCTCTTTTAAATGTTGTGTGGGTTTTACTGTGGTCGTGGTGTCAGTCTAACCACAGAATACCAAATAGTAGTCCCTACAGAAGCTGCACTAGGCGGCATAATTCATATAAATTGCAACCCTAGCTCCGTTATAATAAAGTGCAATTCAGATCGCACGGCGGTAGGCGAAAAGACGAAGTTGCTGCATCTCTCTCTCGCGTATTGCGCCACTCTACCAACACGTTTAGGGAATGGGGAATTGGTCCTGGGTCGGCCCGAGACCGCTCGGCCGGGCGGTAGGTAGTTATAGCGCGCAAGTACATGGAGTGACGGAGGCCTGGTCTCACCTCGTTCCCAGGCCGCAGCAGCCTCAGCGCCGCCTCGCTGGCCGCGTGCGCAGCCAGCAGCACGTCCGCCGCGCGCCCGGAGGCCTCGCCCCCGCCCACGAACACCGTATGCGCCACTACTGCGATGAAACCGTCTATGTGCGCGCCTAGGTCACTGCAACAATACAATAGAATCATCATCATTTTTCAGCCAGTAGACGTCCACTGCTAGACAAAGGCCTCCCCCAAAGATCTCCACAACGATCGGTCCCGCGCTACCCGCATCCAGCGGCTTCCCGCGACCCTTACCAGATCGTCGGTCCACCTTGTAGCTACGTCTTCCGGCGCGTGGCCGCCATTTAAGAACCTTTTTTCCCCAACAATAACAATAGAATAGAATATACTTTACTAGCGAACCACCCCGGCTCCGCACGGGAAAATGGTTATTGTGGGTTATTCTTAAGTATATTATGCATGTATTATACATATAAACCTTCCTCTTGAATCACTCTATCTATCTATTAAAAAAACCCGCATCAAAATTCGTTGCGTAGTTTTAAAGATTTAAGCATACATAGGGATATAGGGACAGAGAAAGCGACTTTGTTTTATACTATGTAGTGATTGCACACTACAAACAATAGAATCAGCATGGTCCAAGAAAACAAGGTCTAACAATTCAGACTCGTAGTCTAGTTGGTAGTACGTCTGCCTACGAAGCACAAGGTCGCGGGTTCGAATCCCGCCCAGGGCAAACGTTGGTGTGAGCGCTTGTGTTTGCCTTGTGTCTGGATGTTGTAATTTATCAGCTGTCTGACACCCATAGTACATGCTCTGCCTAGTTTTGGGTCCGATGGCCGTGTGTGAGATGTCCCACATATTTATTACTAGCGACCCGCCCCGGTTCCGCACGGGAAAATGGCTATTGTAGGCTATCCTTAAGTATATTATGCATGTATTATACATAATATAAACCTTCCTCTTGAATCACTATCTAGAAGACTATCTATCAAAAAAACCGCATGAAATACTGTTGCGTAGTTTTAAAGATTGAACACTGGCAGAATTGTCACACTGACAGAAGCCATAATCTTAAATATTGAATTGAATTGAATTTAAAGATTGAAGCATACATAGGGACAGAGAAAGCGACTTTGTTTTATACTATGTAGTGATTGCACATTAGAAACAATAGAATCAATAAATTCACAAATAACTTTTAACTTAAATTTAATAACCCCCGACACAAAACCGTTACTTGATCCTTTCAGCAACTAGAAAAGAGCTGATAATCTTCAAATGGCTGAAGATATTTTCTTGGATCATAGCTAAGGACACTTTCGATTGTGCCACCTTGCAAACAAAAAAAACTAGATCAAAATTGGCACATCCGTTTAGGAGCTACGAAGCCACAGACTGACAGAGACAGACACACACGTCAAACTTATAACACCCCTCTTTTTTGTCGGGGTTAAAAAAAGAACGAAAGTGTCCATGTAGCCGGTCTTATTGCTGAGTATAACCTTGCATTGCAAACAATTCAATGCATCGTTCTTTTATTGCTTTACTTGCTTTCGTGTTTACTGATTTTTCCATGGGACTGAGGTATTTTCTCGAAGTAAAAGATAGCCTACAGCTACCTAACATATCCTTCCACAGGGTCTATTCTATTTTTGAACCAAGTTTAATTAAAATTGGTTCAATAATTTTAGCATCACAGCATAACAAACAGACAGGCAGACAGACTATCAAGTCCGGTGAAGCTTGATTGGTCGTACCTTTTCGACACAAGCATAGTTCAATTTAAAAAAAAAAAAATGATTCAGACATTTAGAAATGGGTGTTGGGACCAATAATGCACAATCAGTTACAGATCAGAACCATGATAGCCTTTCACTTAAAAATGAGGTGTCATTATTGAGCATTGATTGGGATAATGATCATTAATGATTAAACCAGGGTCAAAATAATGAAATGACTATGAAAATTTTAAAATTAAACAATACATATTAGCTAGACCATTTTAAGTTATAATAAATCTTTCACAAAACACAAATATTAATTTGTAGTTTGTATTAACTTCTCTTAACATTTATCAATATATTTGAGTAATATCATTGAGGAGTTAAAATACTTTCCCCTGTGCTTGTACCAACTTTACTATTGGTTTAGCAAAAGCTGGAAAGATTCAGGGATTTCATTGAAAATATTTATCTAAAAAGATACTAAAAATTGTCTTTGCCCAGTGCGAGCAGAAAAATAATGTACTTCTACTTGTGAGTGTTACCAATTAATTCAACTCTGTACTCTCTAAACTAGAATAGGGCTACCTCATGAACTAAGAAAATTAGATTAGTCGGTACTTAAAAATAGCCCAGTTTTCTTTTGCAACAACATAAGAAATACCTAAAATCATTTTCAAAATAAATAATACTGTGAATGAGGTACTACACCGTTTCATTGTACTTGTTTGCAAAAGCAAAAGGAGCTTTTTTATTGTTATCACATAACCTATAAGTATACTCACAGTTTGGCCAGGTCGCCTTCCTTCAGAATGTAGTCAGTTTCACTAGGAATAGGCGAAAAATGGCATATACAGTTGTTAACAGACACGCAGGTAGAGAACGCGATGCCTTTTTTGGAATCCTTTTCTTTCTTGAAGACCTTTGAGGTCTCCTCGAGGATCATTTTGTCCCCGAACTCGCATATCTCCCGCGCAGACGCTCCCGGCACACATTTTTCAATTAACTGCTCAAGGACGCCTGAAAGAAATGCACAGGTGTTAGGGAACGACAGCGGCATATACAAGAAAGTAAGAAAACTTGGCAAGTTTGAGGGACTGGTCCGCATGGCCAACTATGACACGCGTCCAACCAAAGTATGAGCACCATTAATTCTTCACAATTCGATGGTTTTCCCGCAAATTTGACAATTTATTTCGGTTCCTATGTAACTTACGGTTAACAATTTGTCCTGCAAGCTTGTACTTGGTCACAACCAAGTCTTCTGCGATGGTTTTTTCGACTTCCTTGTCGTCAGCCATTTCTCAAAACTGTGGAATTAATGATTATACTAATTTCTGATTGGATAGCTTTGACGAAATCACGTGACTGTGACGTCAGAATATAAAAAATGGCGGGTAAACTATAGATTTTCATGAATTAAAATTATAGTGTGAAAACTTCTGAAAACCGTATTTTTGGGCAAAATACTTAATTAAACAAAAATGTCTGTGAGCTAAAATTACATTTTAAACTTCACATACATTTTTTTAAACAAAAAATGTTTTGTCAGTCCGCCATAATGATTTTAACAGCAATATTCTGATTGGTCACAAGTAATACTGAATGAACAGAAAACGATCCAATAGGAATTCAGTAGGCGATGTGTCATTAGTATGGTTCGTTTTACGCAAAAAAATATTTCAGCGGAAAGACATTGTACACATTTTTTTAAATACTTTTTTTTATTGTAGAAATGGTAGAATATATATTCTTGGTATGGTAACACTAAAATAAAATGAATGTTTTTTGTTTTTTATGATACGGCTGAAATTTTTTAAATATTTTTTTCTGGTCAGAAAAAAGTATTAAAAAAAAAAACTTCCCGAGGCCCTTTATAATAATTTTATCGTATTTCTTTCTTCTCATTACGATGTCATGCTCGCATTCGCATCGCACGCATGCTCAATGCTCATTCATGCATGCAGAGGGAAAATGGAGTGGAACGAATCCCCGTTCCCGTATTTTTAAAATTGTGTACACGGAATATCGGGCGGGCCGTTTATCATTTCGGTCGTACACAAATTATTAGCTCGTACATAATTGCTACCGAACTGAACAGCTGATTTTTTTTTATTTAACAAATAATTCTGATTTTAAATCGATCGTGTAATCTTTATTAAATTATGGAAAATAGTTTAGAAAGTTTATTAACTAAGCTAGACGAAAAAGTAGAATTCGGTGTGAACTTGATTAAAGAATTACAACCCATTCAGGATGTTGATGGAGTGATGAAATTGCAGAGAAAAATTCGCCAGGAAGTTGAGTTTCTCAAGAAGGTATGTATGATGCACTTTTTTTTCCTCCTCCTCTGTTGGGTTTGCTTTTGTAAACATTCTCGATTGTAATTTATGAACCTCTAAGGTCGGGGCGGATAAAAGCAAGGTATAGTCCTTATCCATACAACATACAAGCACATTCTAAAAAAAATTCCTATTAGTAATTTCGGCAAGAAATTATGCAAAGACCAAATATAATTTTCAATATATTTTTCTTAACCTTGTCTCACATTATTTACAGTTACAAAAATCACAAAAAGTTAAAATTGAGCAGTTAGCATGCTCGAACCTGCGGCACTTAGGTGCGATGGTGAATTGTGCCCTGCGTACTGGTGTAACAGCAGTTTGTAAAAATTTCCACATTAATGATGAAAACAAAATGGTGGTTGATATAATCAGTGATGATGGAAAAACTTGGACTAAAGGTGAGGAACTGTTTATTTAATAATTTCTTGTTTTATTACATTTCCTTTGTGGTTTAAATCCTGACTGTTTCTCTTAGGTCTATCAAGTTCTATGTATTTTTTTCCTATCATTTTCTCAGTTACTTAGATAACAATACAGTATTCTTTTAACATGGAACTAATCCAAAATAAAATAAATTTACTTCATAATTAATTTATAGTAAATTACCATTTCTTTTTTGGCTGAAAGTGATATAAGAAAATTTAGATTCTTTGCAAAATGACTAAAAAAACACTTATGATGCCTCACACAGATAGCGCCTCTGCTGCATTGTGTGTATGTGTAATAATTCACACAAATTCAATGAATACACATCACTCCACCTCCATCACAAGTCATAACTCCACCCTCTATGCGTGGTGCCTAATCAATTCTTTTGTTTTCAGTAATAGCCAGGAATCCCAAATCCCTGTCAGCTCTAAGCTCAGGCAAAGCTTCTTACGGCGCCCGATCTATCCTGGACCAGGCAGAGGATTACCTGCAGTGTGCACAGTTGTACCCTTGCATGTATCAGCCACCTAAAGTAAATATCATATCCTTATATCCTTATTACACTCAAAGCAACCAAAGACTTAGCATAAAGCTCTCCAGCTACACTCTCTAGTTTTGCTGAGGAGCGAAAGGGACGCAGTTATGCGTTAGAATGAGATGCAAATACACCGCGCTCACTCTTGCGCATAACTGCGTCCCTATCGCCTCTCGGCAAAACTGGAGAGTGTAGAGCGGGCTTAAATGATGCACATACATAAATATTGCACCAAAAAAAGAGTATAAATAAAAAAATACTAAACACATATATTTTAGCAATTAATTTATTTCATCATTATAGATTTAGGGCTTACATAAAGACTCAAAAAGGAAAGATATGAAAATGAGCACTAATCATTTAGTTATTACAATACAAAAATTTACGACAGTTACGCTCTTCCGAATAATAATATACGATAGAGTACAACCAGAAAAATAAAAATAAATATTGGGGAGTTTCAATGGAACTAGTTTTACAATGGCAATTTTGGCCAGAACCATGGCTTCCCTCCCAGAGCAGGTTCTTTATTTTTCTGGTTAGTCTTTATATTAATATTTATGATTAATTTTCGCAGGTAGTTTTTGAATTCGTAAGTGGAATAGAAGAGACTTTGGCGAGCAAACTGAAGGCGGCTGGAGTTATAGTAATAGGTGAAATATTGCCCAATTCTAAACCAACAGAGGTGTATAATGACTGGGAATCAGACTCTAGTGAAGAAGAATATTGCGATGAAGATGAAAGGTACTTTAATACAGTATTTAAATACCTATTTACTAAATTAACCATTATTTAAATACATTTCGACAAAATGTTATACGGGCTACACACGTCTGCCTTGTATGCCGAACAGAGCGAGACGCAGTTATGCTCTAGAGTGAGCGCGGTGATTTGTATCTCATTGCTGCTACGTCTCGCTCTGTTTGGCAAACACGGCACGCGTGTGGAGCCGGCTTTTGACAAAGATAATTCCTTGTCTGACCGCATTTGGTGTTGCCTCGTCATTGGTGTAAAATTTGGCTCATAAAGCCCGACCAAAAAAATACAAAACCTTGCCATATTGTGTAATTGCAATGGGACTAATTTTATAATGGAAATACTTGCATGAAACATAAAAATTGTACATGTGGCGTCCCCAGAGCCGGATTTTATTTTTCTTGTCAGGCATTAAAGACTCGTTCCGCGTACGGCCCACAGGCGAGTGGCCCAAATGGGCCGCAGGAAGAATCTCAATTTTTATATTATTTTCGTTCCAGCTAGGGCCCACTTTATTACCCGGAACCCGGCCGGAACGAATATAATTGAGATTCTTCCTGCGGCCCATTTGGGCCACTCGCCTGTCCGCATTCTCCTTTTCCACCACTGTGTTGGTTGGCTGGAAGAGATCTCTTATAGAGATAAGCTCGCCTCTGTAAACTAGTATTATTAAAATGGTACTGACAGAATATCAGCGTTGCAGTACCTCATGTTACTGCAACATAATGCTGAGTCAGCGCCATTTTGGTACACTTCATGCAGGTGGCGTGGTGCACATTATGCAAGCGACCTATTTATTTATTATATTACCTACTTGTCTTTTGTGTTGTTTATGTACCTATTTCTCTGTTATGTATCTTTTGTTAATTCTGTGTGTTTGCTTGTGTAATTTGTATGTTCTCTCTCACTCTTTTTGATTTATGTTTGTGCTGCCTGTGTTTTGTGTGCCAATAAAGATTTAATCTGTCTATTAATCTATCTATCTATTATAAAATTCACCTTTTTTAAAATTGTGCAATAAAGTATGTTAATTTCTTTTTGCTAGAAAATTTATTAGCCCCAAATGAATATATTGATATGATTATTTCAAACCAAACTAGCTCCAGTAATGAAATGACACTTGAGGACGTGTCTCAGTGCATATCGTCGCACCGCGAGCTGACGACCCTGAATCTGGACGTGACGGCCATGATGGCGTATGTGAGCAACATGACCAACGGCCACTGCGGCCACGTGTTCAAGCAGCCAGTGCTCACGCAGCAGGCCGCCTGGGACCGCCTGCGGCCCGTCAAACCTGTGCTTGATAAGCTCTTTGAAGGTACGTAACAACATGACCAACGGCCACTGCGGCCACGTGTTCAAGCAGCCAGTGCTCACGCAGCAGGCCGCCTGGGACCGCCTGCGGCCCGTCAAACCTGTGCTTGATAAGCTCTTTGAAGGTACGTAACAACATGACCAACGGCCACTGCGGCCACGTGTTCAAGCAGCCAGCAGGCCGCCTGGGACCGCCTGCGGCCCGTCAAACCTGTGCTTGATAAGCTCTTTGAAGGTACGTAACAACATGACCAACGGCCACTGCGGCCACGTGTTCAAGCAGCCAGCAGGCCGCCTGGGACCGCCTGCGGCCCGTCAAACCTGTGCTTGATAAGCTCTTTGAAGGTACGTAACAACATGACCAACGGCCACTGCGGCCACGTGTTCAAGCAGCCAGTGCTCACGCAGCAGGCCGCCTGGGACCGCCTGCGGCCCGTCAAACCTGTGCTTGATAAGCTCTTTGAAGGTACGTAACAACATGACCAACGGCCACTGCGGCCACGTGTTCAAGCAGCCAGTGCTCACGCAGCAGGCCGCCTGGGACCGCCTGCGGCCCGTCAAACCTGTGCTTGATAAGCTCTTTGAAGGTACGTAACAACATGACCAACGGCCACTGCGGCCACGTGTTCAAGCAGCCAGCAGGCCGCCTGGGACCGCCTGCGGCCCGTCAAACCTGTGCTTGATAAGCTCTTTGAAGGTACGTAACAACATGACCAACGGCCACTGCGGCCACGTGTTCAAGCAGCCAGCAGGCCGCCTGGGACCGCCTGCGGCCCGTCAAACCTGTGCTTGATAAGCTCTTTGAGGGTACGTAACAACATGACCAACGGCCACTGCGGCCACGTGTTCAAGCAGCCAGCAGGCCGCCTGGGACCGCCTGCGGCCCGTCAAACCTGTGCTTGATAAGCTCTTTGAAGGTACGTAACAACATGACCAACGGCCACTGCGGCCACGTGTTCAAGCAGCCAGCAGGCCGCCTGGGACCGCCTGCGGCCCGTCAAACCTGTGCTTGATAAGCTCTTTGAAGGTACGTAACAACATGACCAACGGCCACTGCGGCCACGTGTTCAAGCAGCCAGCAGGCCGCCTGGGACCGCCTGCGGCCCGTCAAACCTGTGCTTGATAAGCTCTTTAAAGGTACGTAACAAACAAATACGTGTCTTTCCCTTTACAATTTATAAATTACAAGTAAAAATTAAAGTAAAACCCGACTGAAGGAAAATCAAAAACCTGCGCTGGGAGTGCCGTTGTACTCGTAAGCTAGACTTGAAAATACATATAAGAACCTCGCCATATCGCGGAATCTAAATGAAACTAATTTTATTATGGCTATTGGTGCCAGAAACGTGTGATAAAAAATCATGTGGCACTCCCAGAGCAGATTTTTTGGTCAGGCTTAAGTATGGTTGCCCGGAGCCTGGAAGAGATTGCTATATTAGCAACTAGCGACCCGCCCCGGCTCCTAACGGGAAAATGGTTATTGTGGGTTATCCTTAAGTATATTATGCATGTATTATACATATAAACCTTCCTCTCGAATCCCTCTTTCTATTAAAAAAAACCGCATCAAAATCCGTTGCGTAGTTTTAAAGATTTAAGCATACAAAGGGACATAGGGACAGAGAAAGCGACTTTGTTTTATAATAAGTAGTGAGTAGTGATAAGACCCATTGTTTTGTTTGTTGTGTTATTTTTTCTATGCCTTGGTGTCAGTTAAGAATGGATTGTATTGTATGGATAATGGATATAATTGTTTTAATTTCAGGCAAGACACTGGTTTGCTGCAGGACTGCTTGGGATAACTTCGAGAAGATTGTAGAAACTTTAGGAGGGCCCATGGAGAAAAAGAGGACAGCGGAGTTGAAACAGCGTGTCAAAGTGTATCCGGATGATTATGGAGGTAACACGATATGTAAAGTCATACTCTGGGCTCAATTCTGCCGCTAAAATCTCTAAATTTAAGTTGTTGGTCTCTTTCATTCATATGGGAATCGAAAAGGATGGGGAGATGAATGAATGATATTTAAAATAAGCAGCGCAGTTGTCAAATTCAGCTTAATTTAGTCGGGATGTTTTTTGCTAAATTACGCGTAAAATCGATGTTTGACGTGTTTAAAGGTAGGTCGGCAATCACCTGTCCCTTTTCGTTCTTAAGAACGTGAAAGAGACATAACAACTTAAATTTAGATATTTTACCGGCCACGCAGAATTGAGCCCTCTGTCTTCATGTTTAGTACTAAATGATGATAAAATTAAATTAAAAAAAAATTCAAAACCCCCTTAACAAATCCTTTACTAGATCCTTTCAACAACTAGACTAGAAAGAGCTGATAAATAGCCGCCACGGCGTAAAGGTGTCTTCTCGAGTACTTGTACGTAAATCCTCAACTAATATCAAACAAAAAAACAATTAGCCATTTGGATTGGTTTCAGGGGAAGACGACTACCCGCGACAGAATCTCAAAGTGAGGGGCCACGTGCGGTTACGATCCAAAACTATATTCAATTTCGGTCACCGGATAAAAGCCCTCACAGTTTCGGCGAATGATGGTTTTGTTAGAGCCGCTAAACAACAGGTAAATAATAATTCATTGAACAATATTTTGTTCTCTCAAAACTTTTATATACAAAAAATCTAGTGTCCACGAGCTTCCGTATTATAAACAGGAAAGTATGAATCCCAAAACAACTCAATCAATATTAAATTAATCATGGTCTAATCTAAGAAAAGAAGGTCTAACAATTAGACCACGTGACATACACAAGCCTACGTCATTTCTACGTCATTTTGCCTGTTCATCCTTGTCGACTGCGTGTAATAGACAAGGATGAACAGTATTGAACAGCGCAAAATGACGTAGGCTTGTGTCAGTCACGTGGTCTAATTGTTAGGCCTTGTTTTCTTGGACCATGATATTAATAAAATTCGACATTAGTGTAATTTGGTCCAATTCCAACTTGAGAGATAATGTTATTACCATGTGAAAAAGATTTTATTTGATTATCTCGAATTTTAACTAATTGAAATTATATGACTGACTTTTATGCGACCGTATCTGAATATATGCGTGCGTTGGCCATTTGCGAATTTGGTAATACGTGTCGAAATTGAATCGGACGATTACCGTTACATACTCAAAAGATTTCTTGTTTTCTCGCTGATATTGTCAATTTGTTATATGAAAAATATTGATTATCCAAGTTTCACATACCAGTTCAAGCTTCAAGGACTAATCTATATTTATCTCTTTCAGGGAGTGACGTATGCGGCGTTTGTCCACGAGTCCAGAGCTTTGACGGAAGGAAAGGAAGCAAGTGCTGTGAAGATCTTATGAAAACAACAAACGAAACATATTCTAAATAATATTATTTATATTTTAACCATAGTCTTGTTTACTAACATTCCAAATTTACGTAACAATGCAATGTTATGACGTGAATTTCACAAGATCATTGCTATAGCGGTCTACTGCTGGACCACAAATTACGTATAGCGGCGGCGGCGCGCGGCGCGCTGGACTGTAGGTCGGAATGTGTTGCCAGATGCTTTCTCATGTTACGACATAGTTGGTTGTATGAATGAAGGCTAGCATATACACGCGTGACAGACATAGTTTTGTCGTGTGTATACTATACTCTCATCCTATTGGAGGATATTTCTTTGTCGTGCGTATACTCTATACTCTAATCCTATTGGAGGATATTTCAATATGGCGGGTTTCTTGCAGTTTTTTTTTACAGATATCGCTTGAGATGAGATCGCTTGTCATAGTGCTTCATAGGCTAACATGCCCTAATTTCTATTTAGTCCGTCAGTTAGATTATCGAAAAAAATTGAACACGTATTTTTTTTAATTTGACGAAGATATATCGCCTCAAAATGTAGGAGAAGAGTACTATGACGTCACTTGTTCCGACAATTTGTATGGCGGCGTGTCGTCACTGGAAATTTTTCGTTTGCCAGACAAAAAAATAAATACGTGTACATTATTTTTTTGTAATCTATCTGACGGACTTATTCGATATTTTTAGGACACTTCCTATTGAAATTAAAAAAGTAGAAGTAAGGCCCGACCAGAAAAAAAAATTGCTGTGTTCGCCACATGTCCTTTTTAGTGCTTCTGGCAACAATAGTAGTTATTATAAAATTTGTTCCGTTTAATTTCCGCTACATAGGTTTATTTTTCTGAAAAGGCACTAGCACTGTATTTTAACAAATAAACACATGTAACAAGCTTTCTTACTAAATAATCTCTATGGCACTGTTGTCATGAAAGTGTATTTTCCAAGTATTTTCAGCATTTTTTGGTTTATCAGGTACCTACTTAAATTATTTAACTTAGTATTATGTTGTATTGTACATAAGATGTTCTCTATGAAATTTTTAAAATATTTTATGGTTGTGTCTGTAATTAATAAATTATTATTGTTGCAGAAAATTTCTATTTTGTCACTATTAGAAAAAAAAGATTTTTTATTTTTTTAACGCTTTTCCTGCCTTTTTGGGAGTAGGCTTATCCTATCGAGCTCTTGTTTTCAACGTTTTTGGTAGATAACTTAAATACATTATCCCACAAGTGGTCACACATCACACCAGAGAGGTGGAAAAAGCGCGCTTAGATTCATATTCTGAGAATCTGGATCAGAATCAGTCGGACACACTGAATCAGCATGGACTAACATAGTTAAAGCCTAACCAGAGAAATAAGAAACCTCGCCATATTGCGGAATTTCAATGAAACAAATTTTATAAGGGAAATTGTTGCCATAGTCATAAAAATATACACGTGGCACCCCCATAGCAGGTTTCTTATTTCTTTGGTCAGGCTTTACACTTGCTGAATCGGAAACAATGACGGATCCAAAAGGCTTTGTAACCAAAGTCTTTTACTAAATAGTTTATATTTAAAAAAAAGCGTGGTAGCTAGGCAGGGAAACAATAATGTACTACCCAATGATTTGTGTACTAAATTTTCAAACTACTAAAGTCACATTGTGTTAACTCCCGACTTGGATGGAGCTCCACAGTGAGAGCATAATAATATAAGTCAATATCGCCCATGGCGTCGCTTAAGCGAAGTCGCCTCGGAACCGTCGATATCCTTGCCGGATTCGGCTAGGCTGGCTTCGACTTTGAGAGGCGTTCAGGCATAATCCTGCGGATGGTAGCTCGGGGCCTTGCTTTTTATTTGACTTCCTTGATAATTAATTATTAAAAACTTGTGGGGTGTGGTTGTGGTTAAAATAATTTTATTTGTCTATTTCAATGTCTTTAAATTTCTAAATATTATATACATAAGAATGCTTGCTTATCGTGTATCGGAATTATAGAACCGCCGCCGTAAGCTTCCGACATGGCTCCTATAACGAACGACTACATCCGCAGATAGTAAATAATAATAATAATAACAAATAAATATTTTTATGAGCATGCTCTCAAACTATATAAAATAGTATGAGAAGGATGGATTCAAATGAATAGCTGTACAATAATAATTATCGTTTCTTGTTGATTATGCATGCAGCTGAGCATCAGCTCTATTTCTTTATTTGCATCATGCAGCGTGCGATCGTAGCGCAGTCAATGGGAAATTTTCCAGTAGCAAATTAAGAAGAAAAAGCCTTACAAAACGGCTCAACAGATGGCACTAGTAAATACAAAAGTATTGGATTATAAAAAACTCTCTTTTTCGACTAATTATCATAAAATTAATCTCAGTCAGAACAAAAAAAAAAAGACCGACAAATAAAGACAAACAGTCACTGTTCTCATTATCTCTACCTTATGGGAAAGGCAAAGGGTTCAAAACCCATACAGCCTAGTCTTTGTGATAATAGGATTTCTTCAGTTTCATTTTGTCGTCTTTAGTAATCAATTCTTGTATCCTACGTCTTCAGTAGTCTTGTCTTGTTGAACGTCTTCAGTAGTGTTGTCTTGTCATGGGTAGAGATGGGCAATAGTTTTTGCCCGTTTCATTCCGCCCGGGTTATAACTGGGTTAAAACCCAAAGACCGAGTAATAACCCATTATCTACTTTTTTGGTGGGCAAAAACTCAGAAATATGAAAAATGAAGAAAAAAACAATCGGATTTGTTAATTTATGATAATTAGTCACACATACAAACTCGGCATCAGTTTAGCGCCGCTTCAAATTGAAAAGTTCAATGTTAAAAATCGCAATAATTTTCATTGTTTTCGTTTATGGGCTGATATCAATGATACTCAAATCAGGGCTAAGTTACTTTGATGAAACTTGGTATAGAGATAGAATAGACCTTGGGAAAGGACATAGGCTAACTTTTACTGCGGGAAAATATCTAATTCCCACGGGAAAAACGAAGCTGAGGGGCGAAAAAGTTTTTATGAAACTTGGCAATAAGATAGAATATATCCTGGGGATGGAAAGTTACCTTTTACCGCAGGAAAAAAATATTCCCATGGGAAAAATAGTGGCGCACTTCAAAAGTTTTGCTGACACTTGGCACAGAGGTAGCTAGTATAGACCTTCAGGATATATAAAGGCTACCTTATACCGCTTATAAATTTAATTAAAACCTTATTGGCTTTTGAACCGATTGCTTTCAAAATTAATGTCTAGGGTTCTACCCAGTGATGTCCAATGACGAAACTGAGGTCAAAATTAGAATAAAATGGCCGCCGTTTTGAACTTTTTTGTTTGTGAACGGTGCTCTCAAAATTGATATCTAGGGTCCCCAGTGGTCTCCGATGACGAAACTGAGGACAAAATTGGAAAAAAATTGTCGCTATTTTCAACTTTTTTGTTACTGAACGGATCGCTTACAAAATTGATATCTAGGGTCCCCAGTGGTGTCCGATGACGAATCTGAGAGCAAAGTTGGAAAAAATGGCCGCTATTTTGAACTCTTTCGTTTCTGAACCGATTGCTTCCAAAATAGATATCTAGGGTTCCCAGTGGTGTTTGATGCAGAAACTGAGGTCAAAATTGAAAAAATGGCCACCATTTTGAGCTTTTTTGTTTCTGAATGGATTACTTCCAAAGTTGATATCAAGGGTCCCTAGTAGTGTTCGGTGACGAATCTTCGGTCAAAATTGAAAAAATGGCTGCTTTTTTGTACTTTCTTTTCTTAGTGTGGGGGTTGGGAAAATTTTATTCTGACGTCAGATTTGATACCCCCTGGCCACAGCTTCGCGCGTCGGCGGCGGCGGCGGCGGCGGCGGCGACTTGCGGCGCAAAACTTGCCAGAACGTTAGTATTGTAACATTTTACGATATTTTGGAGCACTTTGCGTCATATGAGTTAAAACGTTACTTTTACGTATTTTTAATCTTATTTGTGCTACATTACAGTGTTAAAGTCGTTTTCTAAGTAAAATAAGATAAACGTTACTTTTTGCATGAATTTTGAAAGTTTTTTGTAAAAGTTGGGTAATTTCACGCCTTTAAAACAGTTTCTTGATTTCGGTGGTACATTTTTCTAGCGGGTTTTAGAAATGAAAATTTTTTTTAGTTCTCTCATGTTAATTTTGACTATGTGTCACTGGCAACATTCCGCTGGTCGCCGCCGCCGCAGCCGACGCGCGAAGCTGTGGCCAGGCCCTTAGAGTCTAGAGACTACTGGGAATGAAAATCTAGCAAAAAAGTTTGAAATGGCGGCTATTTTTTCAAGTCTAACGTCAGATTCGTTATTGAATAACTTTGGGGACCCATCGATTTTGAAAGCAATTCGTTCAGAAAAAAAGAAGTTCAAAATGGCAGCCATTTCTTCAATTTTGACCTTAGATTCTTCATCGGTCACACCCTAGTTATCAATTTTGAAAACAATTCGTTCAAAAAGAAAAAAGTTCAAAATGGCGGCCATTTTTTTCCAATTTCGACCTCAGATTCATCATGTGACGCCACTGGGGACCCTAGATATCGATTATGAAAGCAATTCGTTCAGAAACAAAGAACTTCAAAATGGTGGCCTTTTTTCCAATTTCAACCTCAGATTCATCATGTGACGCCACTGGGGGACCCTAGATATCGATGGAAAATAATTTTCTGTTAACCAAAAAATCGAAAAACCAAAAAATCGAATCTTACAACAAATATATTATTCGTGCACTAAAAATACTAATCTTGAAACGAAGCGGGGGAACGGGGGGGTTCGGGGCAGTGGCCGGCGACCGCTGTAGTTTTGAATTTTTCAATGTTGATTAACTCAAGAAGTCTCAAGTTTGCATATTATTTTGGTGCACAATTAGTATATAAGGTGGAACAAGAGTATAATTTGGTGAAGATATTTAGGTGGAACAAGAGAATAATTTGAGGTACGGTTAAATACTATCCGATATCGATTAAGAAAGTAATTAGTTCAGAAAGAAATAGTTCAAAATGGCGGCCATTTTTTCCAATTTTGACCTCAGATTCGTCATCGGAGACCACTGGGGACCTTAGATATCAATTTTGAAATCAATCCGTTGAGAAACAAAATAGTTTAAAATGGCAGCCATTTTTACCGACTTTGATCTCAGGTTCGTCATTTGACACCACTGGGGACCGCAGATATCAATTTTGAAAGCAATCCGTTCAGAAACAAAAATGTACATAGGTACTGGCGGGCATTTTTACCATTTTTTACCTCAGATTAATCATTGGACACCACTGGGAGCCTTAGATATCGACTTTCAAAGCAATCATTTGAAAAGCAATAATATCAAAATATCGGCCATTTTTTCCAATTCTGACCTCAAATTATTATTCGTCATTTTTTAGGCTAAAAACAAAAAAGTTCAAAACTACACGAATATATCCTTCCTAAGTTCTATTCTATCTCTGTACCAAGTTTCATCAAAATAATCCGCCCTCTCTACCATTTTTCCCGTGGGAATGATGTATTTTCCCGCGGTAAAAGGCAGCCTATATCCATCCCCTAGGTCCGTTCTATCTCTGTGCCAAGTTTCATCGAGACTTTCCTCCTGCGCTATCATTTTTCCCGTGGGAAAAAGGTAATTTACCGCGGTAAAAGGTAGCCTTTGTCCTTCCCCAAGGTCTATTCTGGTTCTGTACCAAGTTTCATCAAAATCGGTTCAGTGGTTTTGGCGTGGAAGCGTAACAAACAGACTGACACAGTTCCTTTTGCATAAATTTATAATATAAGTAGGGATAATTTAGTGTAAAATCTTCAGTTACCTTTGTTACGAGTGTAGTAGGCTATTTTTTTAAATTAAACTATGCTTTTCGTGTATATTCATATGTTTATTGCAATAATAGACACTTGAATTACCATTATTAGTGTATTTGAGTTTTTGCCCACCTGTTTGGGTTTTAACCCGGGCGATAATGGGCAATAATGGGTTATTACTCTCATGAGGGTTATAACCCGGGTCGTTGCCCATCTATAGTCATGGGATCATTGAAATGCAAGGGTGGTCCTTACATTCCAATGACATCGGAGTTTAACGCGGGGTACAAAACCAGAAACAGCTAACCACTCATTATTTCTCACTTTCATTGAATAGTTCTTCGTTAACAGCACATTATCGCACTAATTCCACCATATTAACACAACAATTACCATGAAAAACTAATTTTAAAAAGGACGAAACAATGAACCCGCCGTTTCTTCTCGATTCCCGCGTAAAAAAAAACCTGTTCTCATTATTTTACTAGCGTCAACTATGGAAATCTTAAAGAACGCTCGTTCTTTTTTTATTTCAAGCTGTCAGAAAGTTACGTACGTACGACTTGTGCATTATCGGGCCGTGCATTATAGGTTCTCAAAAATCTGACATGACAAATCGTTGATTTTGAATGAAAATTTTATTTATTTGTATTTTAAATAATTAGGTATGTGCAATGAGCAATTTTAATAACATATTCGAAAAAAAAAACTTTACAGCATGTGCGCACATAATTTATAATTTTGTGTATATTTTACTGGCAATTGTGCAATGGCAGATGAAAAAGGCGACGCTATAGATTCCCAAATTGTTTCTGAAAACGTGGGTTTCTTGGACAATTGTTTTGATAATTCCTTTAATTTACAATCTTCATTGATTGCTGTAAAGGAATATGCGGCTGAGGAACAGAATGAACCTACTTTGTCAAAGTTATCTGGAGTTCAAACAAGTAAGAAAACTTGCACATACTCGCAGCATAAATTGCTTATTTTTAGTTCTAGTTCCTGTAATAATACAGTGTTAGCCTCTCAAAACATAGATAATGATAAAGTGTTGAATAAGAATCTTAAAGATTGGGGCTTACCTCATCAAATTGCAAGAAAATATGAAGAAAGAGGCATAACTGAAATGTTTGATTGGCAAGTGAATTGTTTAGGAAACCCCAAAGTGCTATTAGACTGCTGCAACCTAGTCTATTCTGCCCCTACATCTGCAGGAAAAACTCTGGTAGCTGAGATATTAACAGTGAAAACTATTTTGGAACGTCAGAAAAAGGTTATAATAATTTTACCATTTGTCTCTATAGTTAGGGAGAAGATGTTTTATTTGCAAGATATCTTGTCCAGTTCGGGAATAAGAGTTGAAGGTTTTATGGGGTCCCAGTCACCTCCAGGAGGACTACAGGCAGTCCATGTAGCAATCTGCACGATTGAGAAAGCGAATAGCTTAGTGAACCGTCTTCTAGATGATGGCAATATTTCTGAGCTAGGGGCTGTTATTGTTGATGAACTGCATTTGCTAGGAGACCCCCACAGAGGCTATATTTTAGAGCTTTTGCTCACTAAAATCAAGTATGTATCTCATAAAGGTGATGCACAAATTCAGGTAGTTGGTATGTCTGCTACACTGCCTAATCTAGAAGTTCTTGCCAACTGGTTGAATGCTGAATTATTCATCACACAATTTAGACCAATACCTCTTGAAGAGTTCTGTTTGGTGGGAAATAAAATATTTGATAAAAATGGTAAATGTGTAGACACTTTAACAGAAGTGACAGATGATAGCAACAGTGTATTGAGAGTTTGTTTGAACACAATCAAAGAAGGATGCTCAGTATTAATATTCTGCATGACAAAGAACAGGTGTGAAAACTTAGCACAGAGTGTTGCTACATCTTTTTACAAACTTGGATGCTCTGGCAATGAAATGGGAATAATTCTGAGACAAGAATTAAAAGCTGAAGGTATTTCTGAAGTTTTAGAACAACTGAAAAATTGTCCAGTAGGTCTAGACCAGATGCTAAAGAAAACTGTGTCATTTGGAGTAGCTTATCATCATGCTGGATTAACCTTTGACGAAAGGGATATTATTGAAGGTGGATTCAAGTCAGGGGCGATACGAGTTTTGGTTGCTACATCTACATTGAGCTCTGGTGTAAACTTGCCAGCTAGAAAAGTGATTATCAGAACTCCAGTATTTCAAAGACAACCTATTAACATTTTGACATATAAACAAATGATTGGCCGAGCTGGCAGAATGGGTAAAGATACAAAAGGAGAAAGCATTTTGATATGTACAGAAGCAGAGAAAAAAATTGGGTTTGATCTAATGATGGGTGCGTTAGACCCAGTCAAAAGTTGTATTGAGAGTGAGGATAAATATATGAGAGCAGTTCTTGAGATGATTGCTAGCCAAGTGGCTTGCACAAAGTCCGAATTGGACTTGTATTCTCGATGCACTTTGCTTTTTACACAACAAACTGCTACTGAATCACAGAACAGCTTATTGGATAATACATTGAAGGAATTAATGAATTTTGAATTTATAAGAATCCAGGAAGATGGAGAAGATGAGAAATTTGTAGCGACGCCATTGGGAAAAGCTTGTCTTTCGTCATCTATGGCTCCTAATGATGGCCTGTCTTTATTCTGCGAGTTGCAGAAGGCACGTCAATGTGTAGTTTTGGAAACAGATTTACATCTGATCTATTTAGTAACTCCTTATAGTGTTAGTAGCCAATGGGGAGATGTTGACTGGCTTCATTTGTTGACACTGTGGGAATCACTGACTAAAGCTATGAAAAGGGTGGGGGAGTTAGTTGGAGTTCAAGAGAGCTTTATAATTCGTTGTTTGAGGGGAACAAACAAGATGAACAATGTGCAGAATAAATTGAACATCCATAAAAGGTAAATTCATGTTGAAATTTATATATTTTGAATACTGCAAATACAACTTTTGATAAGCTAAATCATGCAATTAAAATATATGGGGACATCTCACACACGGTCACCTCACTCCAAACTAGACAGAGCCTGTACTATGGGTGTCAGAAGACTGATATACATATATAAATATACAACATCCATAGTGCTCATCACACGAATGTTTGCCCTGGGCGGGATTCGAACCCGCGACCCTGTGTTACGTAGGCAGACGTACTACCAACAAGCAGCGGCGCCATCCATGATCTTAGTCATTATTGTGCACAATATTAGGATGGATGCTGCATAAATTTTGCATGATTTGTGGCATCTTTAGAAACAAATAAATATCTATAACAAAAATATTCACAGAATAGTGTTTAGTTTTTCCATTCGACAATAGGTGGCGCCACTTGCTTATCTATCTCTGCATCAAATTCGACGCGGTTTTCAAAGTTCTATTTTTATTCAAATATATAGGCTGCGTTTATAGTCAAGACCTACTAATTGCTTCGATCAGACTGCTAGTTTATTCATGGCATTAATTACTATAAGCATGAGGTTTTGGTATAAAGCACCATGCGTTTTCCTTAGGACCCCAAACATAAGTGAGGAAAGTGGCCAAAATGGTTACTATGTAAGGTAATAAAATGAATGATAAAGTTTTCATTTTAGATTTTATACAGCACTCGCCTTGCAAGATCTAGTCAACGAAGTGCCTCTGTCGGTTGTGGCGGCGAAGTTCCAGTGCGCTCGTGGGTTCCTGCAGAGTCTTCAGCAGGCTGCTGCTACCTTTGCGGGTAAGTGGCATCAACCTTATGAACTCAGCCTTAGATCAATCTAAACTGGAGATGATTATCAAATTTCACAGCGATTTCATAACTGTTCCATCATTAGAAAAAAGTTACGAAATGACAGGACAACTTTAATTTATCATTTCATGAGGCCCAAAGCATATTTCATCCCAGTTTCATCAATACAAAAGTTGTAAAACTTGTTGTTATGTATAAAAAAGTTGCCACGAAAATACATTACGAGATTAATTTGACTTAACGGACCCCTTTTATTTATATTTTATGTCATAAGGTCTTTTTACCGTACCAGTAAAAGTAAAGGCAACAAAGGCCTTAGGCAAAAAACTAATGCCGTCTAGAAGTCTCCCTACCCTAGACCACAGAATAAATAATAGTACTAGACACAAAACTCGGTCTAACTTAAAGAAAAAATCAATGCGACTGTTCGGTTTTCCTCAATACATTTTTTTAATGTAACATGTGGTCAAATATGCAGGCCGTGTAAAAAATGCCATAGTATTAAAATTTAAAACTGTATTTTAGGTATGGTAACAGCATTTTGCCACCAACTGGGGTGGAAAAACATGGAGATGCTTATATCGCAATTCCAAGATCGATTACATTTCGGTATCCATTCTGAGTTGCTAGAATTAATGAAGTTACCGTCTTTGAACGGTATGAGAGCGCGTACTTTATTTGATGCGGGTTTTGAAACCGTTACAAGCATTGCTTCGGCTGAAGTGAATGCTGTGGAAAATGCTCTGTACAAATCAGTGCCATTTCAAAGTGAGAAAGAAAGAGAGGAAGACGATACAGAAGATATGAGAAAACGAAAGAAGATGAAAAACATTTGGGTGACTGGACATTGTGGAATGACAGCCAAAGAAGCGGCTGAAAATCTCATAGCAGAAGCGAGGAGGTATCTAGAGCATGAAATCGGTGTGAAAGAAATTAAATGGGATTTATCAACAAATTCTTCTGAAGCCAAACAGGATGTGATAGAAAATGTCCAAGTTCATGACGACTCGTCAACTTTACAAACTTCTACGAAAGTTGAACTTATAGTACAAAACGAAAAAACACAAGTATCGGAAATAAATACGAACTTTACGCCTGAAAATAGTGTGAAATCTAACAAAACTCAAACTCTAAACAATACTTCACTTACAAAAGAGACCAACAAAACTGATATAACTGAAACACTTTTTGAATCGGACAGTGAAGACATATATTTAAGTGCAAATACGTATAAATCCAACCTCAGTACAAAGGAAAACACTTTGCAGGTTAATGATGAAGGCAAAAAGTTGAATGATTCTCAGAAACTTGTTGGAGACAAATTACAAATACCTGAACTTAATACAAGTTCACCTATACTCAACACCATGAGGAAACATGTGTCGCAAAAGAGGAGTCCTCTATTCCGAGATGTAACCAATATAAAGCAAAGTCCATCTATATTACAAGACGATATTATATGGGATTCAATGAATTTCACTGAAGCAGCTATCGAAAACATTACCAAGTATCGCAGCCAAAATAAATTGAATTCCCCAAACATGAGTTTCGGGGATACTAACGATAAAACTGTAACAGTGTCCTCGTTAGAACATACGGCTGGCACTAAATCGAATTCTAAATCTACTATTAAAGATGTTAGCCTATTTTCATCTGAAGGTGACAATTCTAGTTTGTTTGAAGAGAGTTTGCCTCTAGATATGATTCCTAGCAAATTACTTGAGAACAAAACGATTCAACCTCATACTTCTAATCTTGCTAAACAGGAAACGGTTGCAGACTTTTTGAGTCTGAATTCAAATTCAATTTTGAATGCATTCAAATCTACGATAGTTGAAACAAGCGACGAAGAAGAAATAAAGTTAGTGTACGAAGAAGAAAGTAACAAGGCTTCTGAAAATGAATTAGAAAATGGTATCAATGTATCTGATGATATAGTAGTAGAGACGCAAGATACTATAATCATGACAATTAAAGATAGCTTTAAAAGTCCTTTTAAGCGAAATGCTGATAATGATTCTGTGGATGCAACTCCCGCAAAAAAAGTTAAGAGAAATGTGCGTTCCGATGTTATATCTAGTCCAACTTTATCAGGAAATGAAATTACATTGATTGGGTTCAAAATGAATTGCCCAGATTCTAAATTATTTACATTATACATCCGCGACGTAAGACTGAAATGTTTTGTATTAAAAAAAACTGACGTAATTGAAAATTTTCATATCATTAAAAAGCTGGATGAAGCTGCTATTTACTTAGACATTAAAATGCCTACATTTAATTCAAATGAAGTAATAGGAAGTAAAATAGTTAATACAAGACACCGCAAAGAAACTAAAAATAATGAAACGTCACCTCTAGTCAAAGGAATGGCTGTGTATAAAACAGATACTTGTGTTTATCTTGATTTTACAAGCGTGGGGCGGATGTTTGCCGAAATTCAAAACAAGCTAAAGAGCTGGTTGCAAAGACAATCAGTAAAATTAAAACTCGTGTCGTTGAAAGGGGATTACGTGAACTTGAGGAAGTGTTTTGACATTGAGTTGGTGACGTCATCTTGCTTCGACGTGTGTCTAGCCGAGTGGTTGATAGACAGTGATGAGAAGATACCTTGTACCGTCTACTTAGTAAGTATTATTGGCATACTAATATTATAAAGAGGAACGATTTGTATTTTTGTGTGTGTGTGTGTGTGTGTGTGTGTGTTTGTAACGAATAATCTCATAAACTACTGAACCGATTTCGAAAATTCTTTCACCATTAGAAAGTTTCATTCACCCTGAGTAACATAGGCTACATTTTACCGCGGGGAAAATGCCGCATTTCCATGGGAAAAACTGTTGCGCGGGCGGAGCCGCTGCGAAAAGGTAGTGTTTCATAATTTAAAAAATAACGTTCATGTCAAATATTGTTGTTTAAGATATTTTTAGTCAAAATAGCCTCTTTCCTATTATTTTATATTTAGACCATTCTTTACTATTGTAAGTTTAATTGATTTGTGGTAATTTTTGATAAAGTACTTTCTTACCAACGAACGACAACGCCGCCATTTAAAAAAAATCTTGTACGAATGAATCAAGTTTGCAGGGTCTTAAAACTTGAAACTCACAGTGAAATTGTGTAAAGCAATCCGTTCTACCGCAAAGCGTAAAAGATAGAAGAGTTATTTTCGGATATTACTATGGATTTTTAACGACATACTTATTTTTTTCAGACAAAAAAATACATAGGATTTGATCTATCATTAACAGCTCTAAAGGTTAACAGGCGTAAGAAGATGTTCAAAAATCTAGATAACATTGAGTCTTGTTGTCTAAACGCGTGGTCCGTGTGGGCCGTGGCTGAAAAACAGCAAAAACTGATGCTAGAACAGTACCATAGTGTGCAGAAAACTATTGGTAAGTGCATGGTCTAAGAAAACAAAGTTTAACACTCCGACCGACCGACTGACACAAGCCTACGTCATTTCTACGTCATTTTGCCTGTTCATCCTTGTCGAATGCATGTAATAGACAAGGATGAACAGCGCAAAATCACGTAGGCTTGTGTCAGTCACGTGGTCGAAGTATTAGACCTTGTTTTCTTAGACCATGGGTTATTAAGTGTATCAAGATTTGTGTTCTTTCATGTTGGTTAATTACAAAGTTGTTTAGTTAAAAAACTGAAATTACAGTCTTAAAAAATGCAATATTTTCAGCAGTCACTTAGACTTTGTCTATGTCTGTAACTAATATTATAAAGAGGAAAGATATGTTTGTTTGTTTGATGTAATTAATTACGCCCAACGGCAGTTAAAAAAAAATAAAAAATAAATAAAAAAATATATTTTTTATATTATTAATTAAATTATTTTTTATATTTCATTTTTTATTATTTTATTTTATGTAATTTTATTTTATTTTATTTTATTTTATTTTTTATTATTATTTTTTTTTTTTTTTATTTTTATTTTATTTTTTTTTTTTTTTTTTATTTTATTTTATTTTATTTTATTTTATTTTATTTTATTTTATTTTATTTTATTTTATTTTATTTTATTTTATTTTATTTTATTTTATTTTATTTTATTTTATTTTATTTTATTTTATTTTATTTTATTTTATTTTATTTTATTTTATTTTATTTTATTTTATTTTATTTTATTTTATTTTATTTTATTTTATTTTATTTTATTTTATTTTATTTTATTTTATTTTATTTTATTTTATTTTATTTTATTTTATTTTATTTTATTTTATTTTATTTTATTTTATTTTATTTTATTTTATTTTATTTTATTTTATTTTATTTTATTTTATTTTATTTTTCTTTTATTTTTCTTTTATTTTTTATTTCATTTGTTTCATTTTATTTCATTTTAGTTCATCTGCTCTATTGCACGGAAAAGTAATTGAAAAGTAATTGAGTAATTGAATTACCAATTACAGTAATTCAACTACAGTAATTTGAGAGCGTGGGAACAACTACAGTAATTGTATTATATTCTATTACTTATATACACTATATATTGTATTCAATTACTTGTAATTTCAATTACAAAAGTAATTAATTACGCCCAACACTGCCCTATATATGAGGCCGCCCGGCGTAGGTATATTCTGGAGCTCTGGCGCGGAGTGCGCCGGGCCTGGTTTAAGTGTATGTTTCATACCAAACTCGACATAATCATAAAATACTTTTAGCTGTAGAAACTCAAGTGTCAAAAATCCTCGGCGAGTGCGAGTACCAAGGCTTGGAGGTGGACAAAGAACTGGCGGCGCGGTTGCTCAGTGACGTGAAAAGCTCCCAAGACACCCTGCAGAGGAAAGCGTATCAGATGTGCGGACACCACTTCAACTTCAACTCTTCCAAAGACGTCGCTAAAGTAAGTTCAGACTCCCACTGGTCACTCGTGACAGTGAACACCCTTATACAAGTCGCGGCACGAAACTCTAGCGCTGACCGTTATTGTGCAGAAGTCTAAAATAAGGGTCGCGGGGAAGTTACAGGGTCGCGGGGAGTATGGGGAAACATGCGCGGGAATCAAGGTCAATGTTAAACTTACGTGCCGCTACCTGTATCCATAGATAAGTAAAAAAAAGCGGCCAAGTGCGAGTCGGACTCGCCCATCAAGGGTTCCGTATCAGCAAGTAACATAATATAAAAGTTCTTGTAGTTCGTTGTAACTTTGATCGATGTTTCAGTAATAGTGAAAGGGAAATTGCGGTTTACGATTTATGACGTATTAAAAAAAAAACTATTTACTAGATCCCGTTCAAACCAATTTTCGTTGGTAGTTTGCATGGTAATGAACATCATATATATTTTTTAGCTTTATCGTTCCCTTATTTTAGAAGTTAGAGCGACACACATTCCCCCCGTGCTGCCTACTGTACATTAAATTTTGATTATTAAAATATTTTGAGTCTATGAAAAATTATATTAGATGTGATTTAAGCATTTTAAGTCACTTTAGTACGGCTTGTTAACCTGAATTACGGTCCCATCTGGCAGAAAGCATGAAACTTAGCATACATGTAGCTTTTATATATGTGCTTCAATGTCGATATGGAAACACGCTGAGAAATGATTACCCCCCCCTTTTTCCCTCATTTTACCTCCCTCATTTTGGTTTTTTTCATTTTCTACAAAAACGGTAGGACTGATGAGTTTACTTTTCAAGAACCAAATAGTTGTCGATAAATTACCTACAAAATGATACTACATTTTATAGTGCTAAGATTAATATATTTCTATATACAGCCATCAACGTATTATGAAATTTTAAAAACAGGCACACTTTTTTCTTCCTTACTTCATTTATAGGAAAACGACAAGAGTGGTGATAAAATGGACTAAAGAAGTCAACTACCTTATACATTAAGCTAAAAAATGACATTTATTTCATAGTCGTAAAGGCATTACTTCTAGAGTTACAGCTCACCGCGTCTGACTTTTTTACCTTTTTAGAATACATCTTTCTGTTAACTTTGTTTAGCGTAGATTAGATTCAGATTTTCCAATTAGAAATAAAACAGTCCATGTACTAATCCAGGCCACAGTCTATTTACATGTAAAACTAGCTGTATGCCCGCGGCTAAGCTTGCGTTGTGTTTCGACATTTCCGTATTAATTTTTAACTATCCCACTTTTTTCCGTGATTTTAAAGTATCCAACATGTTGACCGAGTATATAAGGTACCACCATGCAAAATTTCGTTTCAATCGGTCTAACAGTTTCGGAGATAAGCCCGTAGAATATACTGCGCCGTATAAGTTACTAAAGTTTTTTAACTATCCCACGGGAACATTTTAATTTTCTGGGATCAAAAGTATCTAAGATGTTGACCGGGGATATAAGGTACCACTATACAAAATTTCATTCAAATCGGTCGAATAGTTTCGGAGATTAGCCCGTGCAAAGAAAAACAAAAAAAAATCTATAAAATCTGTACATAGAAAAAAAATGCTATAAACCTATTCAAGGGGATGTAAGAA
The DNA here is from genome assembly GCA_948473455.1 of Teleiodes luculella. NCBI lineage: Eukaryota > Metazoa > Arthropoda > Insecta > Lepidoptera > Gelechiidae > Teleiodes > Teleiodes luculella. The sequence continues at coordinate 1,876,017 of OX419589.1, read as the reverse complement.
GCGATATAGTACATACCCAGATTTTTTTTAAATATTTTTGTTTCTCTGTTTGTCTGTTTGTACGGGCTAATCTCCGAAACTATTCGACCGATTTCAATGAAATTTTGTATAGTGGTACCCTATATCCCGGTCAACATCTTAGATACTTTTAATCACAGAAAATTTAAAAGTTCCCGTGGGATAGTTAAAAAACTTTAGTAACTCATACGGCGCAGCACATTCTACGGGCTTATCTCCGAAACTGTTAGACCGATTGAAATGAAATTTTGCATGGTGGTACCTTATATACTCGGTCAACATGTTGGATACTTTAAAATCACGGAAAAAAGTGGGATAGTTAAAAATTAATACGGAAATGTCGAAACACAACGCAAGCGTAGCCGCGGGCAGAAAGCTAGTTTTACATGTAAATAGACTGTGGCCTGGATTAGTACATGGACTGTTTTATTTCTAATTGGAAAATCTGAATCTAATCTACGCTAAACAAAGTTAACAGAAAGATGTATTCTAAAAAGGTAAAAAAAAGAGTACTTGAGTCAGACGCGGTGAGCTGTAACTCTAGAAGTAATGCCTTTACGACTATGAAGTAAATGTCATTTTTTAGCTTAATGTATAAGGTAGTTGACTTCTTTAGTCCATTTTATCACCACTCTTGTCGTTTTCCTATAAATGAAGTAAGGAAGAAAAAAGTGTGCCTGTTTTTAAAATTTCATAAAACGTTGATGGCTGTATATAGAAATATATTAATCTTAGCACTATAGAATGTAGTAACGTTTTGTAGGCAATTTATCGACGATGATTTGATCTCTGAAAAGTAAACTCCTCAGACGTACTGTTTTAGTATAAAATTCAAAAAACCAGAATGAGGGAGATAAAAGGGGGGGGGGAAAGGGGGGAAACAATAATTTATCGAAGTGTTTCCATATCGATATTGAAGCACATATATGACAGCTACATTCATGCCAAGTTTCGTACTTTCTGCCAGATGGGACTGATATCCTTATATTTTTTAGCTAGCAAGCCGTACTACTTGGTCAACTGATTATTAGAGAAGAAAACAAATAATTAAAAATATAATTATTCCTAAATAAAGCCCGACCAAAGAAATAAGAAACCTCGCCATATTGCGGAATATCAATGGAACTAATTTAATACGGGAAATTGTTGCCATATTCGTAAAAATATACGCGTGGCGCCCCCAGAGCAGGTTTCTTATTTTTTTGGTCAGGCTTTAATTAAACACAGAACCTTAGTTGTTTACATTATTTATTACAAATTAAAATAATTAGGACGGCGAACAAATGTTGACTCTTAGAAATTACTCGTGCGAGCTAATTACTCCCTTTTGGGAGTCCCGTCCGGGTTACACACTTATTTTATTTTATTACAATAAATGCAGGAGGGCCATGATTTTTTTTAATACTTCAACGTCAAAGTATTTATTTTTTAACTTTAAGATATTTACATCACTTAGTTAAGGGGCTCCCCTATGCTAAGTGGCGCCGCCGTCTGTTAAAAAATAGTAACTCGCGAAGTATACATTTTTTATAAAATCCGGTAGGTCATTTTCAAGTTGGCGTGCTATAGTATATATAGCGGCCATAAACTGTATTTATTATAGTCCGCTGTAGTTACAGATAGAAAATTTGCTAAAAACGGCCACTTTTGGCAAATTTTCTATCTGTAACTTCATCGAACTCAAACTAACAGAGTTGATGGCTTCTATATATCCTAAAACACCAAATCTTTAAAATGACCTACCGGATTTTTGAAAAACTGTTTACTCATAGAGTAATTATTTTTTAACGGATGGCGGCGCCACTTAGCATAGTACCTACTTACATGTTCATAAAAAATAAATTGGTAGAATATAGAACCTGGTCGCGGTTTTGGATCCCGTCCTGGGCAAAATTTCAATGTAAAGTCTTAGTTTCGACAATCGTGAAATTTTACTGGTTGTTTATCCGCAACATAGTGGTAGTACTACTCATGAAACTGAACAACTTACCCTAACAAATATAGGTTGAAATCTCAAAATTTAAATTCACAAACATTCTCATCACTATCACTACATAGTATAAATAAAGTCGCTTTCTCTGTCCCTATGTCCCTCCCTTTGTACGCTTAAATCTTTAAAACTACGCAACGGATTTTGATGCGTTTTTTTTTAATAGATAGAGTGATTCAAGAGGAAGGTTTATATGTATAATATACTGAAGGATACGTTTCGGACGGTTGGTTCCACCGCTAGGTTCCACTAGTGGGTCCATCTGGATTTTCAAGTACTCATGTCTCCACTGTATATTATTGATGGGGCTATTTGGATTTGATAACCCACAATAACCATTTTCCCGTGCGGAGCCGGGGCGGGTCGCTAGTTTTTTATAAAATATTGTTGATGCAATTTTTTGTTGCACAATCATACTTATACTCGTATTATAAAGAGGAAATATTTGTATAATAATACAAGTGTGTGTGTATGTTTGTAACGAATAAACTAAAACTACTTTGCCGATTTCAAAAATTCTTTCACCATTAGACAGCTACATTCACCCTGAGTAACATGGGCTACCTTTTACCGCGGGAAAATGCCTCATTCCCACGGGAAAAACTGTTAACGCGGGTAGAGCCGCGGCGGAAAGCAAATGTTTTATGAAGTCGTATAACGTTATACAATTAATTTTAATTACATTACTCTTATTGCAGGTACTAGGGATGTATAAAGGGCGGAAGGTAAGCACCAAAAAAAGCGTGCTGACGTCACACAATAGCCCTATGGCCAGCGTCGTCATATACTGGAGGAAGCTGAACGCAATTTTGACTAAGACGTTATATCCATTGACCGAGAAAGCTTGTATATACAGCCCTGGTGACAGGTAAGAATAGAAAAGAAAATAGTTTGTAATATACATACATATTGCCAAAAGGCCATAGGTCAAAAGGTTTCATTCAATCCAGCCCCCGTAACATGCAGTGCTATGACAAAAGTTTGTCGCACATTTAACTGTCAAAAGACCCGCCATATTGAAATACCCAATACGATAAGAGAATACGCACGACAAAATTATGTTTGTCACGCGTGGACCGTGCATGTTAGAAGAGCTGACCGAGATGGGGATTTATCGTTGTTATTAAAAACTCGGAACAGATAAAAAAAATCTCATTCATCAGTCAGTGATCGAACAACCTCCATGGTCGAATAGTCAAAAGCTCGCCTGACGTTACGGAGATTCCGGGTTCGATTGCCGGTGGGGATTCGTCGAACAAATATCACTTTGTGAGACTTTCCCCAGTTTGGTTAGGACATTGCAGGCTGAATCACGTAATTGTCCGAAAAGGAAGATGACTCCGTTATTCGGAAGGCACGTAAAGCCGTTGTTGGTCCCGGTTACTGTCTACGGATGTAGTCATTACATGAGCCATGTCAGAAGCCCTAGGCGGCTCAATGATTCTGACACCAGGGTTGGTGAGGTAGGTTCAGTCAGTATATTAACACTTCAGACAAATCATATATCCACCGCGTTAAAAAGGTTTTTGCTTACGATTCCACAACAAAAAAAACCTATCAAACATAGGTGGCAACAATTAAAATATATTAAAAAGAACTGTGCTAAGACGTAGCAAGTTATGTTTACAAGTCGACTTTACGCACTACGACGACGACGACGACGCGACGAAAACGCGAAAGTGGCGTGGCTCAGCAATTTAAGTGTTAATCAACGCGTTTTCACGCGTTGTCTACGTAGCATTTAAAGCGTTAATACCATAAATTGCTACGTATCCCCGCATTTGATGAAACCTGCTGCGAATTCGTTAATGAAATGTTTGAAAATAATGTCGGTCGTTTTACAAATGACGATGAAATGATATTCGTTATTGAATTACAATGGAACATTGTTCAACGTACGGTGAAAGTAATGAAAAGGGTAAATTTTATACGGGTACAATTACGGGTACAATTATGGTTGTTTAGTATTTATGATCATTATGTTTTCTTTTCTTTTTGTATTGTGCACGTTTATCCGTGCCTTGCTCAAAGACATTTTCACTTCTTCTGTAAAAAAATTGGCCTGTTGTATCGTATCGTCGAAAATAATCTGTCTGCCCGCGGCTACGCCAGAGTTGTTTTTCGACTTTTCCATAGTAATTTTGAACTATCCCACGGGAACTCTTTAATTTTCCGCTATTAAAAGTATCCAAGATGTTGACGACGATATAAGGTACCACCATGCAAAATTTCATTTAAATCGGTCAAACCACGAGATAGGTAAGCCCGTACAATGTACTGTGCCGTATGAGTTACTATAGTTTTTTAACTATCTCACGGAACTTTTAATTTTTCCGGGATTAAAAGTATCTAAGATGTTGACCAAGGATATAATGTAGCGCCATGCAAAATTTCCTTCAAATCGGCCATAGCCCGTACAAACAGACAAACAAAAAATAATCTGGATATGTTCTAAATCGCTTCTTACGTCCCTCTGAATCGATATTTAGCTCTTTTTTTGTATATACAGATTCTCGACCTTTACAGTTTTTTTATACTTATAGATTACGATCGGACGCGATCATCGCAATTTCTTTTTAAACATTCAAATTCTTTTTTTTTTTAATTGACCTATGCTTGAGTCGAAAAAGTACGACGGATCAAGCTTCACCGTACTTGCGGGGGAGCGAAAGACTCTACCCCAAATAAAGTCATGTACCAACGCAGCTATGGGCGGCTCGAGGGAGCCTTGGACCTAGGCCTAGCGCGTTGATACTGAAAAACATCGTGAAGGAGACGACGCCTGAGGGGTCCGTCTCTGCTTAGCAATAATTACTATCACTACTCACTACAAAGTATAAAACAAAGTCGCTTTCTCTGTCCCTATGTCCCTATGTATGCTTAAATCTTTGAAACTACGCAACGGATTTTGATGCGGTTTTTTTTAATAGATAGAGTGATTCAAGAGGAAGGTTTATATGTATAATACATGCATAATATACTTAAGGATAACCCACAATAACCATTTTCCCGTGCGGAGTCGGGGCGGGTCGCCGCTAGTAAAAAATGAACCTTCCACTTCGCTTTCAGAATCACCCCTTCGTATACAATGTACACGTGTACTGGCCGCATTAGTATGCACGAGCCGAACCTCCAATCCGTGCCGCGAACCTTCACCGTTCCCGCTTCATACCTCGGCGACAGCTCCGATGACGTCATAGAGTTCAACTGCAGGAACATATTCCGAGCGTCAGCTGATCACGTGTTGGTGTCAGCTGATTATTGCCAGTTGGAAATGAGGATATTGACGCATTACTGTGGGGATGAGGTGCTGACGAGGATAATGAGGTCGGATGTGGATGTCTTTAAAGCTATCGCGGCGTCTTGGGGGAATGTTGAGGAGGATCAGGTGAGATTTTATTTTCTACTAGCTTTTAGCTGCGGCTCCGCCCACTTAACAGTTTTTCGCGTGGGAATGACGCATTTTCCCGCAATAAAAGGTAGCCTATGTTACTCAGGGTGAATGTAGCTTTCTAATGGTGAAAGTTTTTGAAATCGGCACAGTAATTTTTGAGTTTATTTATTACAAACATACACACAAAAATACAAATCTTTCCTCTTTATAATATTATTATACTCGTAGTATGACTGACTAACCTCTACATTATTTTATTTAACTATATAAGGTACGTATACAACACGTCTTATTTAAGAGAGCAAATTAACTACTTTTTTTTATTTGTGAGTATTCTTTTGCCTCCTAGTTTTTATTATTTGTTTTTTTACGGCAAAAAGTACCTCTATGTCCTTCCCGATTATACCGTCTTTCCACTGTATCATTTTTATCATTGGGCAGGCAGACAGATACACATTTAATCATTTCATATTATTCCGTAAAACTGAAGTTGGCTTCTTTGAATATAGCTGAACGAACAGCCATTACGATAATAGAAAAAAGTACTGTGAAGTTATCTATATTCGTATTTTTATGAGTGTCTCACCTGACCTGGACTTTCCACGTGTAAGTAAGCAACAGAACTATGTTTGGTTGTGAATTGTACGATATTTTATCACACCACCACATAGTAGATATTCCCCACAGAGCACTGAAATCTAATATCGCTCGGCCGACACCCTACAATAGACCAAAGTACTTAATAATAACTAATTTTGCCTTGATGCTATGCCCGTAAATGCATACTGCCCCATCCGGGAATGAGGCATTTTCCCGCGGTAAAAGGTAGCCTTTGTTACTCTGGGTGAACGTAGCTTTCTAATGGTGAAAGAATTTTTGAATTCGGTTCAGTAGTTTTTGAATCTTGTATTTGACGTTCAAAGGATACAAAATATCTAAATATTGTATTTGTAGACATTCGTTTTCACTTTTACACTCAAGTTATAAATGACTAGCTTTCCGCTGCGGCTCCGCCCGCGTTAACAGTTTTTCCCGTGGTAATGAGCCATTTATCCGCAGTAAAAGGTAGCCTATGTTACTCAGGGTGAATGTAGCTTTCTAAAAAAAATGTAGTTTTCTAATGGTGAGAGAATTTTTTGAAATCGGCACTGTAATTTTTGAGTCAAACATACACACACACACACACACACACACACACAATATAATACAAATCTTTCCCTTTATAATATTATTAGTATGACTAGTATCATTTTTTGGCAAATTGACTAACACAATCTTCCGTCTTTTTTTTTTTCTTTTTGAATTGACCTATGCTTGTGTCGAAAAGGTACGACCAATCAAGCTTCACCGGACTTGAAAATAATCTTCCGTCGTGTAGAACTATCCGATGAAACATCGTGAGAATTCGTCGCCATGTGGTCGGCGTGTCCTTTATTTACCTTTACTTGTGTTACAAAGTCGACCCATAGAAACACTGTCAATTTTTTTTATCAATATTTAAACTTAGCTCTGGGCTATCGTGGTCGACTATAACATTTTGGTAAGCCATGCTTGTGTTGCTAATCCACGGTAAGCTTGAATCATGGAATCGACTTTATTCAAGTCGGCGAACGAGCGCGGTATGATTCAGTACTCTGTGATTTGCTCTCATTCCAAACCCCACTTTATTGCAAGGCAGGAGAGCGCCTTTGGGGTACTCAAGTGACTCCAGTACCCCTACCATGAGTTGCTAACATAACTTACGCGCTCGATATCGACTACGTAAACGTGCATTTAGTATGGAATTAAAACTACGCCATCTATTGACAGTTATCTGAAGTAAAATTTCTCCATACTAAATGCACGTTTACGTAGTCGATATCGAGCGCGTAAGTTACGTTAGCAACTCATGGTAGGGGTACAGCTAGCTTGACCTGACCGTACAAAGTTTCGATGACCTTTCCAACTTTTTTCATCTCACTTACTGTTCTCATTTTCGCCTCTAATACGATCGTAATGTGTTCTATATTTCCAAGCGCAAACACATTAGGAGTTACTTTATACTTTTCCAAGTTTTGTTTTTTTCAAGAAGATAGTTTTTTGATCGCAATATTGGTTTTCAATAAGTTCTAATACAATATTTATTCGTATAAGAGGGCGATTAAGTACAACTTAACGATTATAAAACAGATAGTTTAGAAATCTAAATAAAAACGAAAATTGAATTTTTCGTGTAAAACTTGGATGAAAAAATATTTTTGTATGAAAATTAAATTTTGATATAATTATGAGGTATATCAACCTATGTCCCGTAAAGTTGATCAGTTTTATGAAAATCATATTTTACTATTAACATATCGTTAGGTACCTAACCAGACAACACCAACCCTGTCTACCACATCTAGCCAGCTTGAACAGCAAATTTCGTTCGGATTATTCTTGGGATCGGAAATTTTCCGGTAATAATGGTGCGAATATTTCCAGGAACGGCACATCTATAGTTAACCCACACGAAGAGAAAGACATCGCGAAACTTGGGCTTTCTTTACTAATTTCTGCCATTTCGTAATGTGTTAATATGTCTATCTTAAGGTTGACGACGACCTACGCCAGAAAGCCAAACAACTTTGCTATGGGATCCTCTACGGTATGGGGAATAAATCCCTCTCCCAACAACTGGATGTAACCGAAATGGAGGCGGCAGTCTTCATGGATACCTTTTACAACACTTACCCGGATATACGGGTGTTTACGAAGAAAGTTGTCGAAGAGTGTCGGGGGAGAGGCTATGTGGAGACCCTGATGAAACGGAGGCGGTATCTGCCTGATATCAAATCTACAGTCATGTCTAAGAGAGGTGAGTTTTAAACGTACGAAATATTCTTGTAGTTTATTACCACTTATAGGATTTCGTTTAAGTTATTAGTTTCTCCTACTTTATGTCGTTTTCCGTTTCTTTTTCCATTTATGTGCAAAAAACACCTTAATCCGTTGCTTCAATTAAGTAAGTCAAACACAATTTTGCTTTTATAGCAGTTAAGAGGTAGCGTTTTACGTGACTTAGGCGGCTCAATAATTCTGACACCTAAATAGGTGGTGAGGTACCTATTTCGAATACCGCACGATAATCAAGCAAGCATTTTACTTAGCATAAAAGTTTTCTCAATTCAGTTTCCTATCACACTACCTCATTTTTAACCCCCCACGAAAAAGAGGGGTGTTATAAGTTTGACGTGTGTGTCTGTCTGTCTGTGGCATCGTAGCTCCTAAACGGATGCATGCTCCTATTTTGATTTAGTTATTTCTGTTTGTAAGGTATCACAATCGACAGTGTTCGTACCAAGAAAATATCTTTAGCCATTTGAAGATTATCAGCTCATTTCTATTTGTTGAAAGGATCAAGTAACGGTTTTGTGGCGGGGGTTATTTTAATTTTTATTATTGTTTAGGCACGGCTGAGCGGCAAGCAGTAAACACCACAATCCAAGGATCCGCCGCCGATATAGCCAAAGCAGCCATGTGTTCTATCGACGATAGGACCAGAACACATATCAACAAACCAAAGCTGATCCTACAAATGCACGACGAACTCATTTATGAAGTTCCAAACAGCTACAAAAACACCTTCGCGAAGACGTTAAAGGAAGTCATGGAGGGGACTGTCAAGTTGAATGTTCCTTTGCCAGTCAAAGTTAGAACTGGCCAGACTTGGGGGACTTTGAAAGAAATCATGTTTTGAAATTGGAATCAATGGAACATTTTACATAAAAACACCTTCGCAAAGACGTTAAACGAAGTCAGGGAGGGGACTGTCAAGTTGAATGTTCCATTGCCAGTATTTGCCAGTCAAAGTTAGAACTGGCCAGACTTGGGGGACTTTGAAAGAAATCATGTTTTGAAATTGGAATCAATGGAACATTTTACAAATATTTTACTGTTTTTTTAAAATCAGGAAGTGCAAAGCGAACTAGTCACGCCTTACACTATCCTCGTTCACTTGCGTTTTTATTTGGGGTTTGATATTCTGTGATAAATAGGTTAAGAGCTTTTTCTAATAAATTGAAGTACTCATTCATTGAAAAATTCTTTTAATTTTGAATTATTTTATCAAGTGTTGAATTGAAATCATGAAGGAAGAAAAAATGGGCGCGTAAAATTTATTCTTTTTTCATGATTAAAATGGATACTTTCGGACGCAAACATTTTTGGATATAGGGCAAATTGATCATTATTAATTATCGTATTAGATGTTGTTTGTTGTTTTTTCTTTTTATCCTAACTGAAATGAATTATACAGAGATGTAGACTTAAGTAGGTACTTAATAAAAAAATATAAGTAGGTAAGTAATTAAAACAAAATGTTGCCAGGTCGTTTGTTTAGTCAGTAAATATTGAACACAGCGAGTTTGATCGGCGGGAATTGATTATGTTCCACTGTGTAAACACTTGTGTGGAAACCAGTTAAGCGTTTTCCATTGTTATACAGTAGTATTATCTGTGGTTATACTACACCTAGCTTGTGGCATCGGCCTGCCTCATTTTGTAGGTGGGAAAAATGAGCTGCTGATATATTTATAGTAGTATTCGCCCTGCGGCTGCACCCGTATCATATTTTTTTCCGTTTGAATTATAAATAAAATGGCGTTAGCCCATGTCACTTTATATAGAGACCGTTTATTACGCTGAAATATTTAATCGTTTTCCTTTCAGCTGTTTTGGCGTTAGCGAAATTAAAATCCGCGGCCCGGTGATTATCTGCCAGTCTATTATACGTTCAAGGACAGAAAGACGTAACGAAATCTCTATCTCTAAACGCTATAGATGCTAAAGATATGTGGCAGACATTTGCCAAAACTATACGACAAGTATTAAAATAGCTTGCCGATAGTTCCAAATAGTATTTTTCGAGCCGCGTTGCTACACGATTCGGTACTGCTCATTTCTAATTACATTTTCATCTGGTTTTAATTGAACGTATATAAAAACAACCCTGAATAAATAAAATAATTATCTTGGTTATCGTAAAATTTTATGAAGACAATTAAAACGTGTATTTGATGAAAACACTGGCCGGCCGTAGATACGGGTTATTAAAAAGAAAAGTGGAGGGCGCCATCTTGTGTATTTCCCGCGGATTTTCGGTTTTCCCGCGCGGTGGTTGTCGGTGCGCGCGCCCTCGCAATCAATACGCCTGCGAGCGCCCCGCTGTCACCCTCGTCACGTCAGCCGACCGACGACGCGGAGACAACCTCCGCTGTTATTCCAACACTAAAATGAACATCATTTTTCAATATCCCACCCCCAGTTCACAAGTCTAGGCTCCGGTGCGGCGAAATGTTCAGTGTTAAGCGATACTGTGTTCAGTTTTATTCAAAGTGTCTAGTTTAATTGGTGAAAATGCATCTTCACTTCGAGCGAAACGTGAATGCAAAGTGCGACTGTACAATATTGTCGCTGTCATGGATGGGGAAGGTGCCTGACGAACTGCCTGAGGTAAGAAATAAAGGGAATAACTATCAAGTCCCATACATAGTACATATTCATTTGGTAAAAGGATATAATTGAGGACATAAAGAAAAACGTTTGTATTGGACAGCTCACGGCCGTAGGGAAATTTAAGTGACTCGCAAATTGCTAACAAATTATTGTTTCTCATTCTTGACACGAAACAAGGGCTATTAAGTACCAATTTGACGTCGAAGGGTGATATAATGAAAAATGCTTGAGGAGTTTCTGTATAGTTAGCTATAACGTCTGATAGAGATGGCCTTTTAAAAGGCCATGTATATTTATAATAAATTAGTCCTGAATGGCCCGGAAAATAAGTGGTTGTAGGTACTGTACGATAGGGGAGCAAAATAATATTTTACGGTTGTAATTTTATTTACGTATTTCTAAATCTCTCAAAAAATGAACTATTATAATAATACGTATACCTACAATAAATTAATTGTTATACTTACCTAAATTATTGCAATTGCTCTATTATTATAAAACAGTGGGTCGATCGCAACGTAGACAGACATCTGGTACCTACTTTAGTTTTATCAATTCGTTTATCAATTCTATACATAGATTAGATAAAACGCGGGGGAGAAAAGTTCGAATTTTCAAAGGCACATTTTTTTTGTTCGTCGCTTTAGAACCTTACCGACAAACCTTACGGCCATCCGTCTTACTGGCCAGTGAAAACACACCTCGTTCAAACCGCCTTCACATGCCCTAAACCCCTGCTTTTTCGAATAGATGGAATAAAAATATTCAAATTAGGTACTTGTTTATAGCTTTAAAAGTCGATCTAAATACGAAACTGGACGCCGACGGAGGAGAGAGGGGTGGAGGGCAGTAAAGTCTCCGTTTTTAATTACGATAAGCGTGAGAGTTACGTCTGGGCCATTTAGATGAAATATTGGAAAATGAGTAGCCATTTCAGTTCGTGAAAGTCGCTGCAGAAGTCTTTCTGCGTGCTTTTGTGATATTAAATACTTGAATGTAATGCTACATCAAATAAAAATTTTGAGGTAAGGTAGTTTGGTAGATCAAGGCCTAATAAGACTAACTTTAGGAAACATCTTATGCCCCCAGGAAAATCCGTAATACAGCGCAATTGTACGACGGACAGTAGCTATCCCTCTCCTGATTAATATTACAAATACCAAATACCACAACAGTACCTCAGTAAGAACGTAAAGGTTTTTGTAAAAAATATATAAAATAAAGCGAAACTGTACAAATAACATATAAAAACTTATATGTTCTGTAGAAAGTTCTTGCTAATTGAAAAAAAAGCTCGTATCTATGTATTCCCTACAGATCAAACAAACCCCTTCAGAGCATAATGTACAAAATGTATCCTTTAATAATACGTTTATAATAAATGTTAGCCTAATAAATTTAAGCTTCTTTAATCTTTGATAGTCCATTGGGAATACGAGATTTGATTTACTCTAATATGCGAAATACTTTATAATATTACTTTACAGTTTCACTCGTTTAAGCTAGAAATATTGACATGAAAACCATATTTAGATTTGTGAAACAAGCTATTACATTTTCGGTCATTTGGTAGATTTCCGTGTATGGCTAAATTAGAGTTCCGTTTTGGCGGTGAGGCAATAAAAATCGGAAATATGCGCTTGCTCGACAAAATTGAGGGGCAGTCGCAGTCCCCTATAACTATAGCTTTCGCTTCATTGACCTACCTACCTATTTACCTGTCGCATGTGTATCTTTCACATGAATCATTCTTCCCATAGGAAGCGGACGCAATCTGTGTTATACAGGGTGGCCAATAGATAGACGTCCAGTCCAAAAGAAAAAAAATCCCTTATATTAAGGGGTATCTGAATCACCCCCATGTATGTTCCGCGATTATTGATGGTTGAGGAGCTACGATTTTTTAGTTTTTTTTTCGAAATTTTCACCTTTCTTTGATTATTTATTTATATCTCTTGATTGTTAACCGGTTTGGGTGCTGTTTTTGTGATAATCAATTATTGTAACAGCGGCTACCACCCAAAAAATACGGTTAACCTAGACATTACGAAACTCAATAAAACTTGGCCCTAAGTTAGGCCGTATCACCTGGAGGCGTACAGTTGAAAAAGAGGCTGCAACCATGGGCTGCAACAACTGGGCTCGGCTGAAAGGACCTAGAAGTTGCCGCACAAGATAGAAAAAAGTGGAGATCTCTTGCCCTATGTCCCTGATGAGGGATTACAGGATTACATCATCATCATCATCATCAAGTTGAAAATTACCGTTCGGACAGTCGATTCAAAAAAAGCTTAGGTACCTATGAAAAAAAAAAACAATATCGTATTTAAAAAGGGCCACCTCCTAAGTCCCTACATCGTTGCTTGCACTACATTAAATCCTCGTCGTATGCTCGGGTTGGGGCTACATTTGTAAACAAAATTGCCTCCTAAATCTCCCTAGCCCGCTTCTGAGGAAGGTTGGTTTATAAACATCATGGTTTCTCGTGCGGTTTGCCGAAATTTTCGCTTTTTGGCGTCTATTGTTTTTTCAATAAATCTTATACATGACATGTATTTCAGAGCTCCCTGTGGGCCGATTAAGTAAAACTTATTTATACACACTTGCATCTCATGAAATGAGCGAGAGTAACAATTTTGAATCATCGATAGTTTCGGTAGTACTCATACATAAAATCCTTGAGAATCATCTATCTGTATATAAAATCTATCTATATAATATATATATATAAGGTACGGGCGCCAAAGAAGGCCCACTTAAATTTTTAGATATTTTGTTTCCCAAATAGATATAATTTCCATTATGTTTTTTCTTTACTTTACTTAACTGCAAGATTTTACAAGGATTTGTCCTTGTATATTTATTTGGGAAACAAAATATCTAAAAATTTGAGTGGGCCTTCTCGCTAAAACTCGAGAACGGCTGAACCGATTTGGCAAATTTTTATCTTCAAATATTCGTGGAAGTCCAGAGAAGGTTTAAACGTTAATAAATATGAAAAATAACTCATTATCGAAGAAAAGGCCGCGGGCGGAGCTGCGGGTGGATGGCTAGTTAATAATAAAATATACCAGACTATCAGTTCTAGTAGGCATTTATGCAAACAGCTTCAGGGGCCAGAGCAATACGCAATACTAATCTATGTAACGTACTCGCAGAGGTCGCGGCTTGCCATTCAATTAACCTTCTTTGCTTGAGGATGATGATTCTACTAATGCGAATACAACAGCGGCGTCTGCCACTTGCGAGAAATCCGGGACTGCATAAAGCATGATACGCCAATTATCAGGTCGTTAGCAGTTTCCGTAATTGCAGTGTGACGCCAAAATTAATTCCTCTTGAGACCCAGAATACTTCGTCAATTTCGTTGGTGCCAAAAAAATGTGATACTGGGTGAGGGTCAATCATGATGGTCAATAGATAACGTAGATAAATTTATTTACTTTTATACTTTAAGGATTTTCATCACGTGTGTGGCCCTAAAAAAACAAACAAAAGAGTTCTCCGAACAGAAAAGTTAACGGATCCAAATTAAAAAAAAAACGACCAGTTTGGTCGGGGATTGCAGCACTAGGTATGGGTGAGTGAAAAAAAAAATTATACAGAGTGAGGGTTAATCATGGTCAATAGACAATGTAGGTAACCTTATTTACTTTTATACTTTAAGGATTTTAATCACACGTGCGTGACCCTAAAACAATAAACCAAAAAAAGGGTTCTCGAAACCGAAAAGTGCACGGATCTAAATTAAAAAAAAATACGACCAGTTTGGTCGGGGATTGCAATACTAGTATTGGGTTAGTGGAATATGGGTATAGTATTTGACCTATTTACTTCCATTCTTATTCACGGAACAACACCTAGACCGCTTTCGCTGGCTGCGTCGACTCTGTTACCAATTTAGGGCGAATTGCAGAATTATGGAAAACACAGAATACCTTACGTTTGGAAGGCACGGAAACCTCCGTCGTGGCAAGACGAAAGTGAATTTCACTGAGGATTGTGAATTTTGGTAGCTATATTAATAGTTTAAACCTGTGTTAAGGGTTTTTGCACAACTTTTTTTCCCTCCGAGGTCTTGGTCTACCTTTCCTAAGACTTACACGAATAATAAAAAATCACTGCAGAAAAGATAGCTAAATCGGTTGGGTTGTTCTCAGCTAATGATATTATTTTGGATCATTTACTGTCTCCCAGATACCTACACTCGCGGAAATCTTTAATAGGCAAATTTTAATCATTCCCCGAAATTCTGTCTTCTAAATTTTTACACCATTTTGGCGAGCGTTTTTCCACTATTCTACAGAGGCACAATTTTTAGATTTTTTCATTCAATGGATCATATAGAAAGTTTTTCTTTTATCTTTTTTCGTGTCGATAAAAGGACTTGACTTTTTGCTTAGATTCATGATCGGGACAAAGCAAAAAGTAACTTTTTATTGTAGGCAACAACTTGGTCTCAAGGGGAAACTCGGAGACAACGAGCGCGTAGTCGTGTGCAGACAACAAGTTTAATATCTAGCTCAATATTGAGCAGAAGGACCAACAAGGTTTAATATTGATTTAAGTATATTTAATTGATTATAAATAATTTTGAGTACTAAAATGCATTATTTATGAGTATAAATAATGAATGAGAAAGTAAATCTGTGAGTAGGTAGTAAGTGAAAATGCGAGCAGTAAACTAAAATCTATTATTTAATACTAGCTGTCCGCCCGTGTTTAATCTTTTTCGTGCAGTTTCCCGTAGGAATGAGATATTTTCCCTCGGTAAAAAAAAACTATCTAAGATGTTGACCGCGGATATAAGGTACAAACCATACAAAATTTCATTCAAAGCGGTCCAACAGTTTCGGAAATTTGCCCGTAAAAACAGACAAAAGGAGAAACAAAAAATTTGAAAAAAATTTGGATGTTCTATATCACTTCTTACATCCCAAATTAGCCCGTACAAACAGACAAACAGAGAAACAAAAAAAAAATTAAAAAATTTGGATGTTCTATAATATCACTTCTTACATCCCCCTGAATTTTTTTCCATGTACAATTTTCGACATTTACAGTTTTATTAAATCGTTTTGTTTAATTTAAAATGATTAATAAATATGCCAAAATACATTATAATATTGCTTCGAAAAAATCGAAAGCGCAAACACAAAACTTTTAAACTTGAGTTGCACAGTTAACCCAGAAAGAACATAATAAATAGTAAATCTCGGTCCCAACCCAAACACCAGCGATCGGTGACAAATGTATCTTGCAAGTACTGGTAGGGCCCGCGAATAAATAAACCGGCCTAAAGGGCCCTAGGAGGGTTGCCAACTCCGGCAGTTAGGCCCGCTATTAAAACACTTGAATTACACATGTACATGTATAAGTAAATAGCTAGTACTAAAGGGTTGGTCAAGGGTGGACGGTTAAAGCGATTTTACGATGACGAGATTTTTCTTTTCTTAGAATAGAATGTACGAGGCAGGTAGCAATTTCTACCAGGCCGCCTTAACTTAAAATTTTCTTTAAATATAAAACTTCTTCCAGTTCTATCTGCTTGCTTCCTAGCTTAAAACAAAATAATGCCAAAAAATATTTTAAAAATTTTTACTGTTATGGACAAATTTTATTTGTACACGTATCTGTGTACGAGTGTGATTAAGAACACCTAAATTTTATGTATGATTAACTCAGGTAAATAAGCACTGTTTTTATCTTCTAAATATGGGATAATCACTGGAATTGCGAAAAAATTCTAGTACATGCATATATTTTAGCCCGGTAGGTAGATAGTACTTTTAATCTGGTTGGTATTATTTCGATATGCCGATATTATTTCGCGTAGAAGTTGTTCGTTCATATTCATGAGTAAGTAGAATTATTATTATTCCCCCAAACACTTTATTTCAAGGTGTATTACAATTTTCGTATTTGTTCCTTAATCGTATTATACGCAATGCGTTACAATATGTTGCAAGCTACAAAAACCCATATATTGTAAATCTTATTGAAATTCTGCGCACAATCATGGTACTAAAACGAGTGGTGGCTACGCTGCTACGTCGCGTCGTAGCCGCTCGTAGCCCGTAGCACGTAGCGATCGCCGCAATAATAAGCAGAAAATAAACAAACCGAACGAGATTTGAAAATTAATGCGAAAATGAATAATTTATGAGGCGTTGGGACCTTTAGCTGGAATAAAAAACATTTTAATTTTCTCATTATGTATAGAAAGCCTATATTCTCTGCTTTTGGGTATTTAGGTAAGGGAACGGCCTAAAAAGTTAAAATGTAATTTAAGCATGCCTAAACGAGCTATAGAATTTTTCTATTTTAAATATCTTGTTTTTTAAGTTCGCCGTTGTGCTATTTTTTGTGCAATATTTTTTTTTTCATTATTTTATTTTATTTTCTCATCTACATATTATAGTAGGTATTTTATGTGTAATGTCTCAAATAAGTTCAGTTCATATTAGGTATTATTGGTATGTTTATTATATATCTCTTCTTGGTACTTACGTTCTTAGCAGGCATCGAAATATTCTGTATCAATAATTGCAACGATATCAGAAGTGGGATCGCATAATAATATGCGCCGGATGCAGGCAATTATTCCCTCCGATCGGGCCGCTAGTTACTCGTACCACAGAATACCAAATAGCTCGTACCACAGAATAAATATGCTCGTACCAAGTGCAGTCATCCGGTACCGCTCTTCATTTGTTGCAGCGCCGAGTGCGTTCACTTCTACTGCAACTAATGCACGCTGATAGCTTCTCGTGTGGTTCGCTTGAGTGCTGGAAGATCGTACATGCGCTTTTAGTGTTATGGTTTTAAGGGTGCAATTATTATATGAAGTTTTGTCTTCCATAAAACAAAACCCCTGGAATGCGATACTACCACAGATGAGTAAATAATATTACTACTACTGCTTAGCGTGTGGGTTCCGAGGTTAACCTACCTGAGAAACCCTGGTGTCAGAATCATGAAGGAAAACATCGTGAGGAAACCTGCACACGGGGCCCACAAAGCTATTCAAAGGTTGTGTGCGAAGTCGACCAGCCCGCATTTGGCAGCGTGGTCGCCGCTAAGGCCTATTCACCCTTATTAAGAGTAGAGTCGAGCCTCTCGATGGGAACAATGTAGAGGCTGTTAATGTACAAACGAATCAGATGATCGAGATCAAGAAAAACGTTAATAAAGAAGTCGATTAGCCGACTACGCGATACCAATAAGAAAAATGTGGAGCAAAAAGGACTCTGTGATAATGTATGACATACGGAATATCTAAGATTTTAAACTTATTCACAGATACATTTTGCAAATTAATAACGAAATTAATAGCTAATTATTAAGAAATTCATAATAATGATAATTATTAAGTACAAATACATTATTTTTTCTTTTAATAGGAACTCTATTTATACTCGCTACCACCACCCGCGCCTTGTTTTTCGACCTTTCCTCCCACTCCGTAAGAAAAATAAGTTAAAAACAAAACAGCTTATAATGAAGAGCAAAACATCTTTGTTCTGCTCAAACAAAAATGTTTTATGAACGGCACATCAAAGAGTGAAGGACGTGTACTTAGTGCTTGCTTACTCGAGTTTCAATAAACAGGTAGCTGCTTACTTTGTGAGCCTCGATTGACGTCACTGATACAGTAATGATCTCATAAAATGGCTTTTAATCTACTTATCAAATATTACGATACCGCCCGTGCTATGTTTCTTTTATGCTAAAGTTATACATTTCATACATTTAATCGTTTAAGCATGAAAGTGGAAAAGTGACGCGCTCTTTCCCCTAAGGGGTTGAGCATAAGTTATTAGAGTAAGCTCACAAGAAGCCCAAACTAAGACCATTTTTACCAGAGTGTTGGTTTAGACAGAATAACTTTCATAGAGGCCTATTCACCCTGATTTTAAGGGTAGGCTTGAGCCCCTCGGTGTGGACATATACGAGCTGTTAATGACTGTAGTATTATAATATTGGTCAGTTGACACAATTCTCCCTGCATTTTTAACCCCCGACGAAAAAGAAGTGTAAGTTTGGCGTGTGTGTCTGTCTGTCTGTGACATCGTAGCTCCTAAACGGATGCGCCGATTTTGATCTAGTTTTTTTGTTTGCAAGGTTTCACAATCGAGAGTGTTCCAGCTATGATCCAAGAAAATATCTTCAGCCATTTGAAGATTATCAGCTCTTTTCTAGTTGTTGAAAGGATCAAATAACGGTTTCGTATCGAGGGTTAGTAAAATTTTTAATTTAGTGTTATGTATAGTCACGTATAGTCTCGAGCCCATCGGTCACAGAATACCAGATAGTAGTCGGTGGGGACATATTATTATGAGCGGATAATAACTTTAGATACAAGCATGTGTGATAGAATCGTTCCAAGTCATTGATTGGATGGCAATGAAGTAGTACTAATTGACAATTCGACTTCCATCTCCGGTCGGCGCCGGTGTGCTCCCCAATACAAGTTCACCTTATACAACATGCTTCCTTTTCTGAAGCATTTGTTTTGAGTAGGCTTAAAAAAACATTAAATTAAAATTTTAAACCATCCCCCCCCCAAAAAACCGTTACTTGATCCTTTAAATAACTAGAAGAGCTGATAATCTTTAAATGGCTGAAGATGTTTTTTTAGATTCATAGCTAAGAACACCATTAGTCGCCTAAATCAATCACACCTTGCAAACAAAAAAAACTAGATCAATATCGGCGCATCCGTTTAGGAGCTACGATGCCACAGACAGACAGACACACACGTCAAACTTAACACCCCTCTTTTTTGTCAGGGGTTAGAAAACGATCAAGTGCCAGTTGAACTTGCGTGGAAACGATTGCGTTTTTCTCACTATCAGTCGAAACAAAACAACTGGATTACTGGACTCTCAATCGAATTTGTAATACGTACAATGAGTTCAATGGGCTTGCCAATGGAGATCTTGATATATATTGTAATTCTGTAGGTTCTTTTAAGGCACAGTTGATTCAGTTAATAACGGAGAACACGTAGTCTATTTTTATACCTTTTAGTTTTTAAGTATTCGCGTCATTTCTTTTTCTCTTTTATTTTAGACTTGTTAAAAAAAAAATGTTGTAGGTAGGTAATCAATATTGTGTTTGGTATTACATAGATTTTTGAATGCTGTGGATGCCTATAATAGGCGCACATATTGTATACAGTGGCGTGCCTAGGGTCTAACGACTGGGCAAGCCCAGATAATATGATGTGGATTTTTTTACCTTATATTATCATGGCCTCTAAAAGGCAGTTCTTGTGCTAAAAGATATCAAAAAGTCTTTGAAAAAATACGGAACGATTGTGATCAACGCGCGAATTATGCTCCGATATTTTATCATAATATAACTGGCGACGAATGGAGTTTCTTTACGTTACTAACCCAAAATTACAAAATGAAATAACCGCGTTCATGTGGCTGCGAGTTTTGGTGCCTCTTTATGGCATTTGACCAGCTTTTTAGATCGTCATAAACAGTAGTATACCGAACGTTCTTATCATTCGAAAAAAATATGCAACACCAACAATACAACTCATGGGTTGATCACACGTAACGAGTAGAGTGGCGAGACAGCAAATGGTCACTCGGCCGAGAGAGTCGGCCAACCGAGTCGCTGTTCACACGTATTTAGACAGTGGCGAGACAGTTCAGTTTGATGCTGTTGATTGTCGTGTACAATGTGTGTACAATGGATCGCAGAAAACCTGATTTTTATTTTATTTTCATTCCTTATTGCAATTAGGGCTGCATTACACTTGACTTTGTTTTTATATTCAGATGACGAAAAATTCCATAAACATTCGTGTATTTTTTAACACTGTATGAATTTAATTGTCGTTTCTAATGTCCATTTCACATTATTCCACATACTACTAGCCATTTTTATTGAAAAAAACTAAAATAACAAAAATAAATAAACTCACGCTGCTCGGTACAAATCGAACGAGTGGCGAGTGGCCAACCGAGTGCCTGTCCACACGTGCCGAGCGGGATAGCGAGTGGCTGCGGGGGCTGAAGAATGAAGCGGGGGGGTGGGCACTCGGCCGAGCAAACAAATCAGGAATCTAGTCGCTGTCTCGCCGTTTTGGCTCGGCCGAGTACTCGCCAAAGTGTTCATACGTAACAACCACTCGGCCGAGTGCACTCTCTCGCCACTGTACTCGCTACGTGTGATCCGCCCATTATTAGAATAAGAGCAGACTAAACTGCTTTTTATGAGACTTACTTGTCTGTGAAATGCACAAATCGGGTTTCGTTTTTGGCGAAGAAATTATTTTCTTTTTATCGGCAAAGTTAAGTGATTTACACAGTTATCGACACACATTTTACCGAAATCAATACAAGAAAAGAAAAAACTGCACAATTTCACTCGCCCGCACAATAAGTTAAACAAAACTCCTTCAAAACATCGGAGTAGCGCCAGTCTATTCGCACGAATTTCACACTGCAGCATGCCCGGCTTCTTTCTCATACAAAATCAGCTATGCGCGTGTGTGTGTCTGCTATGTTGGCTACGCACACACAGCCAATTTTTCTATACATTTGAGCGTAGAAAGAGACGCGCAACGCAAGCCAAATATGAAGCCCATGCGTGCAAGCGAGACAGCAATGATGTTATTTCATGTTATGCGGCGCAATGAAGGCGCGAGTACATTGCTTGTTTTGACATAATGCAGAACGAGCGACACTATACCAACACATCGATGTATGGATGGATGGATTTGTCTCTCGGACGAATGTTTTCATGTTTCAATAGACGGCGGCGCGACGACGCCGCGAAGTTTTGGCGGCGAGGCGCGCTTTTTAAATTGTGTGGGAAATTCATACTTTAGGACCTATGGTCTAGGGCATGCCGGGCTTTTTGGCTTGTATGAAGTTCCCGCCACTGATTGTATACTTGTATTTTTGTTTTCTTTTTATGTCTTGTAATATGTGTGCTGTTGGGTTTCCTTAAAATAAATAAATAAATAAATAAAATAAATAAATAGACTGAGTTGTTTGGTGCACGTATACAAATCCGTGACACAAAGAAGGACCATGAAAAATGTTTTAAACATAGAGGCCACTTTTTTGCAAACTTATCAAAATTCAAAGAGTTTTTATTCGAAGTAAGATTTTACAAATCACTTTTCGACGTTGTCGAGGCGAGTTTACGATTTGGCTGTCGTCTGTGGAGAAGAACTCGCCGGAAGAAATTTCACAGGCGTTGCATCTTTTCAAAATATTTTACAAATTATATATTAAGATTTTATACAATTATATATCGGGTGATATATATTAAAGGAAGGGGCAAAATGTTTATAGGTATGTCAAAATATTTTATTCATTTAAGTATATCACGATTTTTCTTATGCTCTACCTATTTTTGGGTCAGACAGTCTAAGTGAGATGTCGTCTGTTTGATATTTATTTATTTCGAGCTGTCGCCCCGCGTTGGTACATGACTACTCTGGGGTAGAGCCTTCCGCTCCCCCGCAAGTCCGGTGATGCTTGATTGGTTGTACCTTTTCAACAAAAGCGTAGGTCAAATAAAAAAAAGGATTCGCGTACATACAATAAATACAGATATTTATTTATATATACCCAGTCTAGTTTCGAATAAATAGAAAATAATAAGCATTGAATAAATAAAAAATAAATAGTTTATATTCGGCCGTCACATAATAACAGTGTTTCAGATTTTAATTTGAAGCACCTACATTGATGATATTTAAAACTGACCAGTATTAATTTCCACATGAAATTATGCAGTAATAAACAACACGTGAACATGCATTTAACTTGCACGATATACGGTTCAAATTAATAGCTGCAGTATTTACCTTGATTAACCGAACAGTTTTGTACTTAAAATTTGAATAGGTAACATAGTTTTTTTATTGAATGACTTTTTAGCCTATGCCTTTTTTTTGTATATTTTATTCTATTCTATTTTTATTACTACACATACTATAAAGCTAACTATAACAGCTCCGCCGCCGCTGCGCCAGATTTTTTCCTTGAGAATGACGAATTCTCTCCTCGGTAAAAGGTAGCCTTAGCCTATGTTCTTTCTCAAGGTCTATTTCATCTTTGTACCAAGTTCCATTAAAATTGGTTCAGTAGTTCATAGACTATTCAATTATAAGGAAAAGAAATTCCCAGGAAAACATGGCCAAAATATTATAAACTTTTCATTGGTTATTGTATTTCAGTAATTGGTCACGTTACGTTTGTATAAAATTCCTTGTGCCACTAACTAATAGTGCACCTGTCCTTGTCCAGGAGGAGGGTTGGAAGTTGAACCGCAACAACTACTACCAAGAGGGCTGGCTGGCCGTGGGCAACGTGCGCGGCGTGGTCGGCGTGACGTTCACCGCGTCGCACGCACGCCGCCCGCACGAGCTGCCCAGCAGGACCAACTACAACCTTAGAGGACACCGCTCTGACGTAAGGCATACACTAGTACACCGCTATGACGTGAGGCATACACTGATACACCGCTCTGACGTGAGGCATACACTGATACACCGCTCTGACGTAAGGCATACACTAGTACACCGCTCTGACGTGAGGCATACACTAGTACACCGCTCTGACGTGCGGCATTCACTGATACATCGCTCTGACGTGAGGTATACACTAGTACACCGCTCTGACGTGAGGCATACACTGATACACCGCTCTGACGTGAGGTATACACTAGTACACCGCTCTGACGTAAGGCATACACTAGTACACCGCTCTGACGTAAGGCATACTTTGATACACCGCTATGACGTAAGGCATACACTGATGATACACCTCTCTTTACTCAAGGTATACACAGAAACACTGCCCTGATATAAGGCATTAATAGGTAATGGCGCTTTTACATTGAATTTTGTATGTTAATGTGTTGAACCCATGATTGAAATATTGTAGAATTACACATGTTTGCACTAACCATGTCTTAGACTTTTCGTAGTTAAGGAAGACCTAAGGTAACTAAACCTTAAAAAAATAATTGGTTTTCACTAACATCTAATTGGGCTCATAAAGGTAGGCAGAAACTAAGCAGTTTAAAAAAAGAAGGTTACTAACAAACAAAATTTTCACCAAATCTCACCTAATTACTTTAGGCATCAACTTGAGCGATGCAAAGGGGTGTTAAACCGTTCTGACGTTAGTCACACACAGGTGTTCAGATTGATACAGATTACATGCGAGAGACAAAATCAGCCTTAAGACATTAATATACATACATTAAGAACAAAGGAAAATAGTATTATTCTAGAAAGAATAAATGTTGTTACTCTTTTCTAATAATATGATCTTATCTCCTACACGTTCCAAGTATACATTCTTGTACTTTCTTATATTCCAGGTAAATTTTATTTTCTTTTATCCTTGATTTTGTTTAAGTAAATATTCTTGTTAAGAGATTGTTTTGAAGTATTTTCATTCCCAACCGGCTCAAATATTACAAACAGTTTATTTCGTCGCGGGGCGAAGTGAAGAGGTATAAGATTAAAGTTAATTAAGGAACAAACCTTATTACTTAGGGAGTAGATACTTTTTTTCTTTAAGAACTGTTGAGTATCCTTTTCGCGTTCTATTTTAATTTCACATTCTTTTATAAAGATTCTTGAGATGTATTTTTGTGAGACTGAAATTGAACTTGCCGAACTAAAAATTTAAATTCCCGAAGCTTTTATAAATATTGTGTAATATTTGCCTTCACCGCTAGTAAAGTAAAAATAATTAATATAATTCAAATATAAATAGGTAGACTCGAATCCTTCAGTGGAGCTCTATAAGTAAATTTAAATAAATAATCGTGAAAATTAAAGGTTTATCTAATTTATGTTGGTACTTGGTACTACCTATATAAAGTGTAATTTTATTATTAGCGCACATTATATTAAGGGATTAACCTACCTACCCATGAAACTGCATAATTTTCCCCAAGGAACATACCTTCAGATCTCAAATTTAAAATTCAACTTTTCATACAAACTTGTGTCATGTGACCGAATACATTGTATGAAAAGTTGAATTTTAATTTTGAGATGTGACAATACGAGTATGTTCCTTGGGGAAAGTTATTCAGTTTCATGGGCAGGTTCCTCCCTTAAAATATTGTGGGCTAATAAAATTACACTCTTTAGAGCTTGTTGTGATTTATAGAAATATCTTCTGCAGACCATGTGCTAAGTCTGGCTTGGCGACAAACGAAGACAGCAATGTTTCAAATGATATAATACCCTTAGAGCTGGCACTGTCTGCGGCGATAACGCCATAAGTCCGCATTATGTTCTCCGTAACACGGAGCAGCCAAGAGTACGGTCACGGTCAAACACAATAATAAACTATCGGTTTACTTTGAACTAAAACAGTGGGCTTACTATGTAAGAAGCGACAAGCTCCAGAAGCTGTCAAACGCGACATAGTGACATTTGAGCCATAGTTGTCCTGTCAATATGTCGCGTTTGACAGCTTCTCGAGCCTGTCGCTTCTTACGTAGTAAGCCTACAGAAGCTATAAGTTATTTTTCCATGTTTCTTCCGAGGTGCTGGATGGAGCCTCCCTGAATAAGGCAGGGCGATTTGTGTAGGTTTCATCACGATTTTACTGAGGGAGCGTCTAAACGTGCTTACATATGAATTCGAAAATCGAAAACGTATTGTTAGTAGGTATAGCTAGCAATTTTTATTTTAGAAATATCTTATTTCTAGGTTAGAAATCAGAAATACTCATAGTTTACGGCCGTCACACTAATTTATGATGTTACAATAAATGTATTCGCGTTGCAGTTTATAATTTCTTCCTTCTTTTATTAGGGTTCCGTAGCCAAATAGCAAAAAAAGGAACCCTCATAGATTCGTCATGTCTGTCTGTCTGTCCGTCCGTATGTCGCAATTTACCTTTCACTATTATTAAAAAAACAATCAAAGTTACAACGAACCTTGCTGCTACGGAACCCTTCATGGGCGAGTCCGACTCGCACTTGGCCGCTCTTTTATATACCTACTCTAAGATTTTTATATAATAATTATATAGATAAGGTTAAAAATTCATCTCATCTTCAAAGAAAGTCTCAGTCAAAGGCACGTCTAAGGTAAAAATTATGTAACAGCATTCTTTCGCCTTCATTGGACTTTTGTTTACAATTTAGCAATTTAATTACGTAAAACAAAATTTCTGTTTACTACGTCCAAAGACAAGTTACGTCTTCAATGTTTCTCGGAAACGTACCTATAGTGTAGAGTTATACAACAAACTACGTAGATTTAGGCAACAAAAACAAATACATATGAATGAATAATATCTTCGATGTTTCATAACAAAAGGTTAGCTAGAAAATACGTCTCTTTTTTTTCTGGATGGGACAAAAACAACAATAAACGCTATTGCTTTTCATTTAAATGAAGAACGTCGGTCCAAGTGACAAGAGCCGTCGCGTCGTCTTCCATTCGGAAGCGCGGGGCGGGTTCGATCGAGGTCATCGTATATGTAGCAATGTGTTTTCGATTTGCGATTTTAAATGTACACTTATTCGACTCTCTTACAGTTAAGGAAAACATTGTGATGAAACCTGCACACACCTGCGAAGGAATTCTAAAGTTGTGATGTCAACCAACTCACGCTGGTTCAGCGTGGTCAACTAAGGCCTACTCACCCTGGGGTAGGCTCGAGCCCCTCGGTGGGGATATATCCGTACCCTATATATGTATATGGGTTGTTAATGAACGAAGATAGGCCTCATATCAAACGGCAGATCAGAAACGATCTCGAACGAAGAAAGGCTCTCGTCTCTAACGAATGTACAGTAGGCAGCACATGCGGCTGGACATGTTGACCTTGAGAGCGCCCGTATTCCGTAGCGGTAGAGGTGAATTTTGTAGTACGAATGTCCAGCCGCATGTGCTGGCTTCTGTACAATTAAGTCTAAACAACAAAAAACGATTAAGCAATCCAATAAAAAAAAAATAACCCCCGACACAAAACCGTTACTTGATCCTTTCAACAGCTAGAAAAGAGCTGATAATCTTCAAATGGCTGAATATATTTTCTTGGATCATAGCTAAGAACACTCTCGATTGTGACACCTTGCAAACAAAAAAACTGGATCAAAATCGGCTCATCCGTTATTATGAGCTACGATGCCACACACAGACAGATACACACGTCAAACTTATAACACCCCTCTTTTTCGTCGAGGTTTAAATAAGAGGCGATGCGTTATCACGTTATCAGTTTGAAAAGCGATATCATGCCTGAACTGTTTCCCCATCCCCAGGTGATCCTAGTGAAATGGAACGAGCCGTACCAGAAGCTGGCCTCCTGCGACAGTTCAGGCGTGATCTTCGTGTGGATCAAGTACGAGGGCCGCTGGAGCATCGAGCTGATCAATGACCGCAGCACGCCCGTCACCCACTTCTCGTGGTCGCACGACGGCCGCATGGCGCTCATATGCTACCAGGTTAGTGCTGGCAGGTGATCTTCGTGTGGATCAAGTACCAGGGCCGCTGGACCATCGAGCTGATCAATGACCGCAGCACGCCCGTCACCCACTTCTCGTGGTCGCACGACGGCCGCATGGCGCTCATATGCTACCAGGTTAGTGCTGGCAGGGGGATACATAGTTACGATACTGGGGCAAAACGGGGAATTTCACAAATCAGAAATATTAATTTTTTTTGGACATTACAACTACAATTCCATAACTTAAAGTCGTATAAGGATTTTTTGTGATTAGAAATCATCTGTATAATAGAAACCTACGTACGATAGATACGTCCAAAATATATTTTTTTAAATGTTAATAATATGGTCAAAATCAACTTATATTCATTGTGTAATTTAGCTCTTTTACTCCTAATTCCTTCGTAAGTACGACTTACTATAAATTCGTTTAGAATATATAAAAAAATACAGTAGGTTTCAGAAAGAGCGATTTTGATGCTAATTATCTTCTTAATAACCATAATTTTCCGTTAACGAAATTGTTTTGACATTTTATTTATTACATAACAAATTTTGTGTCTCTAATAAATGTTACGTAACCAATATTTCAAACAGTCGTATACTACCGCTGTCTGAATTGGATTATATGTATAGGTAGGACGCCGAGGCACGAGGAGTAACGATAATCTTACAAACCTTGAAAACGCGACCAAGGTTATCCTAATACCTGCATAATTTTACTAGCTTTTGCCTTGTTTGCTAAAGGTATACATATACAGGGCGTCCCACGGCTATGCCACATGAGAGGGAAAGTATCTTAAATATTGTAGATAGTACATTTTACTGAAAGAAGACTTTATTTTAATTTAAAAAACTATCAAAACTGCTTCCACATTTTTAAATAATTACATGGTTGAACCGGGAATCGAACCCGCTACCCTAGTAGAAAAAAATATCCTGTAGTTTTATCATACCGATCGATAGGCTTTAATATAAGGATTATTTTTTGCTACATAACATCGTGTCAGAAATAAAAGGAAAATTAGTAATTTTTAACATTTGATGTAGCCGCCGAGATCGCCAAATCTAACCCCGATAGATTTTTTTTATGGGGTTATGTAAAAAATTTAGTTTACAAGAACCGGACCGGTATGAAAGTGTCCACGAGCTACAAACAGAACTTAGACGTATTACTCTAAATTTTATTTCCCTTACGGAAAATTGTTCAATTTGATGGGTAGGTTCATCCCTTCAAATATTATGCGCTAATTAACTCCGAGGCTCCCTCGAGCCGCCCCTAGACGCGTTGGTATATGACTTTTTTTGGGGTAGAGTCTTCCACTCCCCCGCAAGTCCGGTGAAGCTTGATTGGTCGTACCTTTTCGACACAAGCATAGGTCAATTAAAAAAAAAAGCGCTAATTAATTTACACCCTACAAACAGTAAGTACGAGTATGGTTTTATATGGTATAGCATAGAAACTAGTAATAGGGATGTTGACTGGCTAGTCAAAGCTTGTGACGTCACTAGCAAGCTATTGTCGTCTTTTTACGAATTTTATTGATTAACAATAATATTTCAAAAGACCCTTTGTAGCCTGTGGCCACGTGTCCCGGAGCCCCGTAAGCCTTCACACGCGAACAGACACGTGCAGCTGAATGTGGCTGAATTTCAAAAATGAATATTTAGTTCACCCTTGTAAAGAGCTTTTTCAAGAATCTATTTCAGCAACCTATATTATTCTAAATGACTTATATTATTACATCAGTCAGAGTATAATATCCTCACTAAGTATAACGCACGAGTAGCTCGAGAAGTTTTCAAATGCGACATAATGACAAGAATTATACCATTTTCAATTATGATCATAACGGCTTCTTAAGTAGTTAGCCAAAAAACTACTGAACTGTCGCCTCTTTGGTTTAGAGGTTGTACCATAATCCTCACACTTCGCAAATTTTATTTGATCACTTTCTTATCAGTCCATTTCTAAAAAAGACCACTTTTCGAAAATTTTAAATGAAAATAGTGACGTCACCAAAATATGTCGACCGATATAGCAAGGCATATCTTCTTATATATAAAATTCTCGTGTCACAGTTTTCGTTCCCGTACTCCTCCGAAACGGCTAGACCGATTCTCATGAAATTTTGTGAGCGTATTCAGTAGGTCTGAGAATCGGCCAACATCTACTTTTCATACCCTTGAGAGCGGGCGGAGCCGCAGGGCGAACAGCTAGTATTAATATAAATCTCAGTATATTAATATAAATCTCGACATATTTTATGCGTCGTCATGTTACACGTACTACACAAACACTGTGACTGGGGAAGGTTTGATATTGCTCGCGGGGCGTGCTTGAAAAGCTGCCCGGATATTTCGGCGGATCGTATTTTCTATAAGGTAATACGCTAAGTTGCCAAAAGCTTAAGTATTTGTTGACTGAAGTGGAATCCGCTTCACTGGTATGTCAGGAAATCCAGCGATAGGCCTTTCTTTGAAATAAAAGTAAGAAAACCTGAACACACCTGCGAAGTAATTCTGTTGTCAGGTCTGGGGAAGCTTGATTGGTCGTACCTTTCAAAGGCAAGGGTAAATAAAAAAAGAAGGAATTCGGTTGTGTGTGAAGTTGGCGAACTCGCACTGGGCCAGGCCTGTTCACTTTGATTTCAGGGTAGGCTTGAGCCCCTCGACTACTATGAGCTTTTAACGAAACATTTATTGCACTCAAAAGTAAAAACCAACCTGAGCTGTTTAGCATTTTTCGCAATTTCCTGCTTGGTTGCCTGGAAGAAATTGCTACTTTAACAATAATTCCGCCCATTGGCTTCTTGTTGCACTCTTTAAAATTGTAACAGTACTATTAATTTCTGGTATTAATTAAGAATATTTGTATTTGTAACAATTAAAGTCTGACCAGGAAAATAAAAAAATCAGCTCTTGGCTCTTGGAGCCCTTATTTATATAAGGTTATTTCTTGTGTTTTAGGCAAAAATCGCTATTATAAAATTAGTTCCGGTATTAGTGCGGGGGGGCTTACGGATTTAGAATTTGTATGTACATTCAATCAACATTTACTATCAAGGAATATGAAAAAAGCTGCTATATGCATTTGCAAACAAACCTGCACTTGCATACATTTTGAAAGGCTGAAGCAACTCGCTTTAGGACAGAGGCTACGGCCTCATCTGTCTATTGCCAAAAATCAACTTTCGTCCAAAAATAACGGAACCGCCTAACATAATGTACGAGTATTAAACTCGGTATCGGGACTACCGCCGCCGCCGCCCCGAACGGCGCAATTTGCATGGTATTAACCGGCACTCGAAGCATTTTCAATCTCAGCAGGCACAGGGTGGATTAAAAGCCTCCCTGAGCCTTAATAACAACCCGCTGGAACTTAGGAAATCATGCTGTATAGAGAGCTTTGACAAATTCCTTACGGTCTACCAGTTGGGATCTATTAACAGAGATACTTGAAGATACCTATTGTCCCATTTGGATACAACTGGATATTGACAACGACCCAGTGTTGCATTTCGAGTACAAGTAAATTTAAATGTTGAGAACATCTGCCGAAAGGGGTGGAGTGTGGACTGTAAACGATTAATTTGATTAATATGAGTACTTATGTAGCGATTGTCGGCTCTTGATAGAATTTTTTACTTTATTGAAAAAACAGCGCTTGTTGTTGTACTGCCACGTTCGTAACAGCTGTCATGTTACTTGCTGTAAAATTACTTTTAAAAGCATGTTTTTCTATTTCGTAATATTATTTTTTAATTAAAATATCGTACCTGGAATGCATTTGGAAAAAAAGCTATTTTAAAGTAAGTGCACGTGATATGACTACACTTATGAAAGTAACATTTCATGATATATTTGTCATATTCTAACCGATTTCATTGTCAGATCCATAGATTTAATAAGTACGATATTAAACAATTTTTTTAGGGTTTAAAAAACATAATATTACTATCATAATTATTTTAGTTTAATGTTTACTCCACACTCCAACTTTCCACCCATCACAATATCCAAAATATACCTTTTACATGAGCGGGAACCAAACAGCTTTCTAATGGTTTAAGTGTTTTGGGTGGTTTTAGGACGTCTTAGTGGTAAGGGACAGTACACTCTGTGTACTGCTCTGAAGGTCCATTTACATTTGCACTAGTACAATGACCAGTTAGCTGAACTGTAAATTATATCAAAGGCAAACATGTTTAGTTAACAGCTTGACTAAGAGCTTTCCTCTAGTATGTGTTGCCATTATTTTTACCTTATTGTATTTACTTTAATATTTAGGTGCAATTTAGTGTTTATGTTACCACAGCAGCATTGGCGGAATAAATGCTTTTTCTTCTTTGTTTCCAAAATCGTAGCAAGCTTCACCGGACTTGCGGGGGAGCGGTTGGCTCTACCCCAATAAGTTTTCTGTTATTTAAATTTCACAAAACTCAAAGCACGTAATAATTAATTGTAGTATAATGTATTTCAATTGAATTTTGGCATTTCTTCTTAACCAGGTACAGAAAGCAAGAGAATGATTTAGATACGCATGGCACGACGAATTTATACGAAAACTTTTGAAGCTATCACAAGCGATTTCGTATTCAAGAACAAATTTTCAGCCAGTACCCGATTTAAGTAAATTACTCGCCAAATAATACAAGTCTAGACGAGTTATCATCTACATCTACACTATCCTAAATGTAAATCAAGCTTAAGGTCCTAGTGGGTATTTGCGGCGGCACGTCACGGACGGGCTGTCATTCAATTAGGACGCGGGCGAGGGGTAGTCGCTTATGAGATGAGACAGTCTTTACTCAACCCGACACAAAATAACATTACTAGACCCATGTGCTGACGTGAAACAACTATTTGTTTGCGAAAGAAAATGTAAGAGCAGCATCCAGTTTGTACGTTCATCGTCAGCTTACCTATATGTGCCACTAGTATGTGCAAAATGTTTGACTAATTCCACACTTATGGTCTGGCCCAACAGGGGATCGATTAACGATATTTTCCATCACATTCAAACATGCAAGTGAATCCGAAAGAAATAAACACATTTGTACATATTGGAATGAAGAAAATATTTTTTACAAATTTTACTCAGCGATGTATAGAAGTTCAAAAGTAAAATAATATATATCGCTGATTTTCATAAACTTAAGATAATAAAAAGACCAACTTGAGACATACTCTATTAATTAAAAAAAATACAGATATTGCTTCACAGCTACGCCTATGAAAAAAAAAAACAGTCCATGTTTTTGAGAAATTCCTCTTTTTATGGTTTGTTAAACAAGGCCAGGGTATAACCAATCAATATTGTGATACGAGTAACAACGTAATAATGAGGCAGCTGTATTTAAAGTTCGCGGTGACACGTCACACGCCCGTCTGTCTGTCTTTCAATTAGGACGGTAGGCACGAGTTGTGCGGGACAGTCCCACTCGACCAAAAATAGGGTTATGAATATTACCAAAGTGCTGAACTAACTTTGAGAACAGTAGTAGAGAATTTGATAGTATCATGGGAGTGTGTGTGATAAGTATAATTTTGTCTCTTATCTTTTAATTTCCCTAAGTTAACATGCAATTTCATCGAAACATGTAGGGTGCTGTGCGCTTTAAGTGTTAGATTGATTTTACTAACATGTTTACACGATTAATCTAACGTGTTTTATTGCACGTGTACATTTTTAGTTACAACGATTTACTGCATTAAAAATAAATCTCATAATTACCAAAATTTTAACATTTCAGAGGCATTTAGCACGAAGTTTGTGGTAGCTGATTAGGTCACGTGTCCGTTTGTCATTTATTTACGACATTGGGCACGAGTAGTCGCCTGTGGGACGATCTCATCCGAAAATAGGGTTTATAAATACAGTGCAGAGCTGAACAAAATTAATATTTATACTAGTTACCTTACTGACACTTTTGATAGTAGTAGACTATCAGATTGGTTTTGAATATTATTATAGTAGTGTTAATTTGGGCTTGCTGAAAGACGTTTTTTGGAAATAAGTTTTTTTTTTTTCAAATTTGACGTATTAGTTATTTTGTGCAATCAATAGTTAAATAAATACATAATTACTTCTCAGCCCAGCAACGAAACCTTGCGAACAAACTATAAACACAAAAACGATAAAAACGTGAATTCCTATTTATCTGTTAAAGAATTCAAACAAGTAATTGTATTCGAATATTAGTAAATAAACTGCCTGCCGGCCTTTTTCTAGCAGTGGACGTCTTTCGGCTGAAATGATGATGATGATGAAATAAACTGCTTAATAGTTTTGAGTATCTTACATTACAAGCTTATTAAAAAGTATCAAGTTGGGTCGAAAAAAAAAACTTGTAGCAAGCAGCCCTAGTGTCAAGTGGCGTCGACTGGGCCGTGCCACAATGGCCACTCACGTGACCTTGCTCTAAGGGCCCTCCTAAGCCCTCCTAGGCCCTCGGCGAACAGACGAGCGAAAGGGTTGCTGCCTACTCACAAATGAAGCAAGATAATTTATTGATATAAAACAACATTTTTGTTACAAGTCAAATATTGGTGACAGGAAAATTCATTAGTCTTAGTTGGTAGCCTCGTAGCCTAGTTGGTAGTACGTCTGCCTACGAAGCACAAGGTCGTGGGTTCGAATCCCGCCCAGGGCAAACATTCGTGTGATGAGCGAGCACACTTGTGTATGCCTTGTGTCTGGATGTTGTATATTTATATATGTAAGTATGTATATCAGCTGTCTGACACCCATAGTCATAGTACAGTCTCCTGCAGAGAAATCGACCCCTACACTTTACAAATAAACGAACAACAACAGCTACTTGCTAGCATATAGCTGTTGTTCTCAATATATAGGTAGATAAACGCTCCTCACACACACACACTTACTGCTCCATCTCGTCTAGCCAGTTTTTGTGGTTTCAAATTGATTTATTTCTTTCGTCGTATATCGCAATCAGTAAAGTATTTTTTTTATATAAAATAAATCGCAGGGACGGAGGTTCGAACTCCCAACTACGCAAACATCGCCGTCTCAGCCGCTCGTGATCCTACCACTGAGCCACAGCGCTTGTTATGAACCGTCTCAAATAACGTAGTGTCTTGTTGCATTTGTCTACGTCTACGAACTATTCCGATGACCGCCGAGTGCTGACGAGATGTTTGAAGGCGAAGTTAATAGATAACAAAATAAAATTGTGGGTAAGTGAATATAAATAAAAAGTAATAAGCGTTGAAATGAGAATATTCAATAGGAAAAGTCAGCCATTACAAAAGGTGTGCATCTTGCGTTTAAAATTTTATAATTATATTATTAATTCATGCTTCATGCATCATGCTTCACTTGAGTGTTTTTCTTAAGGCTACGACAAATCTGTTCTGCGGAAACAAATTAATGGAATTAAAATAACCGTCTCGGTAAGTCTTTAGGTTATTTTGTAATTAATGTTGTGTATTGATATTATTAACGTGATATAATATAACGATTTAATTTATTTATGTAATTAATCATTATCTTTTACAGAGAAATACGGTGTGCAGATGGATAAAATATTTAAAATTTTCACCAACTAAAAGTGCTACAAATCTGACAAAGATGTGAGGAAAAATTCCGTGGAGAAGAATAGGAGAACATTATAGTCTTCTGAATGTTATACAAATGAGGCAGAATATCCTTGGGTAAGCAAGCAATTTTTGTTCGAAAAAATGTATTAAAAAAAATGGTTTACTCATTAAATAAATAAATAAATAAATAAATAAAAATACCTATTCTCTCCTTGTTAATGTTCTTCTTATTTTCTTTCTTCCTTTTTATTTATATAAATACTTTATTTACTTACTATTGAAAATACATATTATCCAGTTAAGTATATATTTTTACCAAAACAGGTAACGATCAAAATATTCGTTTATTTACTTACTTATCATAATATTATTATTTTCAGGTTATTGGGCTTGGATGTCTGTAGTTCCTGAAGACTTAGTTGAAGTGGGAAGCCGCACGAATAGTGATGATTATTTGGAAATATTAAAAGTGTCATGCTGCCTGCAGTTCGTGCTATGTATAGTCTATAATCTTTTTAAATTTAACTTTTTATATGTCCCAAGAGAGATGTAAATTGTTATCGATAGCAAAGATAACATGTTTGTTCTCTCTTAATAGAAAATATACACCTATATACCTATCTATATATTTTACCGATAACTGTTGTAAATTCATTTATACTAACTTAGATATTAATATAAATATTAAATAAGGAATAAAGTAAAAATGTAACCATATTATAGTCTTTTATTTTCTTTAAATTTGATTTTCATTAAACCTAATAAACAAAATAGTATTTTAGTTACAGTTTATTGATATAATTTAAATAAAAAAAGGATAAAAAGAAGTATACAATTTCAGGAAAAAATACCCAGAATTGAACTTATGAACTTAAATTTTACTCTATGTATTGTAACCATTGAGCCAAGTTCAATTACTAAGAATGGACGAAATAGGTCACTGCCTGCTAAAGGCAAAATACCCACTTTCGAAAAAATACACCTTATGAGTTAACAGTTGTATGTAGGGTAGTTGCCTCTTACGACATCTACCGGGGGGTCCGTTTTTAATGCTTTAGACTGTACAGGCTCTGCCTAGTTTGGGGTCAGATGGCCGTGTGTGAGATGTCCCACATATTTATTAATTTATTTATTGAGAAGAAACAAGAAACACATGATACGCAGAGCTGTGAAGCTTTCAAATTTATTTAACGAGTTTACGAATTAATAATTATATTGCCGCTGATTATTGTTATTACGCTTTAACTTCAATTTAAAGTTTTACCTCCATTCAAAGCTTCCTACCTACCTGCCTACCTGTGCTAGAACAAAAAGTGACCGGAGATTTTCAATTTAGTTTTTAAAGACGTCATACAGATTTAACGACAACGCTCGAAAGACTCTTCGCGCTCACAATTTGAATATTATTAATTAGAAATTAGAACAATTAATATCCCGTCTTTTTCAATTCCCATAATAAACAAAAAAGAGGAGCTTTTTTAATAATAATAATAATAATCATTTATTTGCTAGAAAATGGTACAAGTTAGCAGATGAACAGCACATATACAAAAAAAGATAAACACATTTTCAGTCACAAAAATTGTAACATGCAAATATAAAATAGTCAATTAATGTAAAACGTTTAAAGAACCTTCATTCTAGCCTTTTATATTTGGTTTGGGCCCACTGCGAGCTCGTCTACTTTAAAATGCAACTAGAGAAAAGGAAATGTAACCTGGGCTTAAGGCGACTACAGGAGCTAAGTGGCGCCCCCACATTAAAAAAAATAATAACTCGTAAAATAATCAAAATTTCAAAAATCTAAAACGGCGAAGATCTAGACGGTGTTTTGAAGGATATATTGAAGCCATTAACTTTATTTATTTTCACTCGCTAGTACTTATTGATGGAAACATTGCGAAAAGTGGCCGTTTTCCGCAAACTTTCCATCAATAACTACTAGCGAGATATAATAAATAAAGTAAATGGCTTCAATATATCCTACAAAACACCGTCTAGATCTTCGCCGTTTTAGATTTTTGAAATTTTGATTATTTTACGAGTTATTATTTTTTTAAATGTGGGGGCGCCACTTAGCACCTGTAGGCCCCTTAACTAAGTGAAGTAAAAGTTGAACGCTAGTGCTACCCATTCCCTGGGTTTCCTTGAAACCTTTACAAGTCAGTGTCCCTTATATTGATGGATTCAAACAAGTAATTGTATTGATTTTTTTATAATTTAACAATGTAGATATGCAAAATTATAACTCTTTAAGGAGGTATTTTGAATCATGTATGACAAGAATTTGTTTTGTATAAAACGTTTTGTAACGTGTGTAATGACATAAGTATGTATAATGTAAAATTTATTATAACGCTGTGGTTGAATTTATACTGTTATGTTATAATATGACTGAATAAATAATAATAATTATTATTATTATTGGTACCTTAATTTTAACCTTATAACCTCAACATAAAGTCGAAAACGAATAAATTTTATAAAGTTGTTCTGCCTTATAAACACCTTATTCAACCCACACTTACAGGAAGAGGTGGGTTGTTCCAGTTCTAAGCCGGGCGGGATCCACACGGCACAATATTCACGTCTAACGGCTAATCGCGCCTTTCAGAACACAAAATAATCTTGATCAAAGGTATCGCTTTTAAAATTGGTTTCGACACACTCCATAATTTGTTTCGCTCTAGTAATAAAAAAGCTAAGTAAATATATATATTACACGTGTAACTTCGAAAGAAAACATAGCAATACCGCCGCCATTTTCTAATTTGTGATGGCAATTGAAAAATGGTACGTACAAGAAACAAGATAAGATTCTGAGAAGTTTTGCTACGAAGCGACTACGCCTACGAAATAGCTACAAAGTACTACGCCGTAGGCCGTAGCAACACAGGACAGGAGAAGTATTCGCGCTACCGATTTTTAAGTAAAATGATTTTTTTAACAGATACCGTCTTTTGCTTCGATTTATAAATAGTAAATGGTTTTGTTGTACAACATACGAAATAAGATATATAAACCTTTCAATATAATCTTTTCGACGGCCCGGTACAGCACAGGTTCGCGGTTATTTTTATATTATTCTTTTTTTCATATTATTCTAAACTTACGATAGTGTTACAATTTATAAAACTGTGTGTTTAGATAACTTTTAAACGGCTAGACTTTACTTTCGCATTAATGATATTAGTTTGGATTTTATAAGGCAGACGCATAACATGTTTGTTTTGTTTAGAGTTGTTTGTGTAACATGACCTGTCTGATAATTCTGTTTTGTTATCCTCCTGAATATTTCGCCTGAGGCGTGTTAGCTGTGGGTTAATCTCTAGCTAACTACGAGTAACAAAATGGTGGAAATTCTCCCAAGGCACATTTGGAACTTATTTTAAGTCGTCAATCTTTTTCTCTTCATATTATAACGGAATTGAAAAGGAACATAGATGAATAGAACTAGTTTCGAACGAATGATATTTAAAATAAGAGTGCAGCTGTCAAACTAAGCATAATTATTGTAAATCGGATAATCTAGAAAGCACCTAGTTGATGTTTGACGTCTCTAAAACGAAATTGACAATCTTTCATCCCTTTTTGTTCTTAAAAGCGCGCAAAGGATGTATACACTTTTAAAGTTAGAGCGAAATATGTAGATTCAGCCATACCAACCAGTACACTTACGTCACCAGTACACCTTTTGTTCTTTTCTTTGTCATTCACGTGAATTATTTATGAGTTCGTAAGTAATTTGTCCTGTTTTAGTATTGGTATGCGTCTTTCTTTATGCTGGATAAATATTGTTATATGTCTGTTGAGTTGCTTGGCTAGTCCTTGCAAGTTTATATAAGTTAGCCTTCTACCCGAATGGTAGAAAGTACGTGTTTCACTATTGAGAACGAGGTTCGATTTCTGGTGAGGACACAAACAATTTTATAAGTTTGTGATTAACTTTGCCGTGTAGTCTAAAGCTTAGAAATATATCAATTTCTTTTTATATGTGTATTATTCATTCGTCAACTTTTCATCTCAAGCATAGATTAGTTAAATTAATTAATTTAATTTAAAAAACCCTCGCTTCGAAGCCGTTACTTGATCCTTTCAACAACTAGAAAAGAGCTGATTATCTTCAAATGGCTGAAGATATTTTCTTGGATCATTGCTAAGGACACTCGATTGTGGACACCTTGCAAACAAAAAAAAACTGGACAAAATCGGCGCATCCGTGTAGGAGCTACGATACGATGCCGCAGACAGACAGTATAACACCCCTCTTTTTTGTCGGGGTTTAAAAATAAGTAAAAGTAGTATAAGCAGTTTTCCTGGAACGTTAAAATGTAGGTCATCAAATATATACGGCCCCGTAGCCTAGTTGGTAGTACGTCTGCCTACTGAGCACAGGGTCGCGGGTTCGCACTTGTGTTAGCCCTGTGTCTGGATGTTGTATATTATATGTATAAATATACAACATCCAGACACAGGGCTAACACAAGTAAAATGTATCTATATCAGCAGTCTGGCAACCATAGTACAGGCTCTGCCTAGTTTGGGGTCAGGTGGCCGTGTGTGAGATGTCCCACATATTATTATTATTATATAATGAATCTAACTAAACTACTGTGTCTTATCGGAGTGACACGCCCGAAACCGATCTAAATTATACCAAACAAGGCACAAGTATACTGCTGGTCCCTCGGGAATATCGCCGAGAGAATTCCGCTTGGCTGGATGCTCCGACCGGATTTTACAGCCTGTCAATCAACCCGCCAGCCAGCACGGTCTTCAGAGCGAGATTTATTGAAAAAATATAAGAAAAAATTACAGCTTTGGCTTCGGGGAAAATACTGAAAGCACTGGCTGATATTTTTACTTTTTTTTTGTATATACAAACTTAATTAGAACACTGCTGGACTAAGAAAGTCTTTTAAAATTGAGTATTGGAGACAACTACAAAGCCCCTTCGGGTTTTTTCTTAGTTACCTACACAGTTGAACGCTTCTGCCCTATGGGATAACCTATATAATATATAAATATGTATATAACTTTACGACATTCACCCACAGTTAATTTGGTCGAATTCTAAACCGCAGATTATTCTATTCTATTCTATTATTATATGGTTCAATTATGTTAGTAGAAGACATCTCTCTCATAACATTTTTCTTTTTCCCCACCTCAACAGGTTGCCCAATACATAGACGCCATTTGTCTTTTCCTTCCTTGCAGTAGCTATACGGTATAAG
The DNA here is from genome assembly GCA_948473455.1 of Teleiodes luculella. Classification (NCBI taxonomy): domain Eukaryota; kingdom Metazoa; phylum Arthropoda; class Insecta; order Lepidoptera; family Gelechiidae; genus Teleiodes; species Teleiodes luculella. The sequence continues at coordinate 1,835,871 of OX419589.1, read as the reverse complement.
TACGAGTACATTATATTTTATCTTTTTTATAAAACTGTTCTCTTATTTAATAAAATAATGGGAATCTACAGCTGATCTGTGGATTTATCGTTATTCTCCCAAACACGGCAACACCATTAGGGTCAACTATTCGCAGGGGCGCCATTGTTCGCGGCAGATATGCCTACTTAGCGGTTATTATAGTTCGGCCTCTTAGCTGCCCATTGTTTGGTGAGGTCGCCTTTATACGTCTGCTCCAGAGATGTACTTAGAACCATGAAATAATTACTTCCAGTTGTAACACTCACTTGCAGCCGTGATGGTCCTTCATACTAGTCTTATACTAATATTACTTATTTTAAGTACTTAACTCAGTTTGTTACGCTTTTATAGATGGCATCACAAAAAAGGCCACGCCTTAGGAAAGTACATTATTTTTATAGGAAAAGCTAGAAATTAGGCACAGATGCAAGCGAAGCCGCGAACGGAGAACTAGTGTTACTTATAAATGTAGAAAAGGATACGCGTATTCGTATATGGTAGAGTTTGTCGGTGGAGTACAGTCAACTGCAGATATATAACCTACAACTCAGCGCTAACACAGAATACCAAATATTAGTCCCTAGTTTAAGTTATCTCTACAGCTAACCGTATTTTACCGTACCGGTTACTCTACCCGTGAAAACTTAACTTATTAATTTACAAAAGTAGTGGGCCCGATTCCACGTAATAGAAATTTAAATTTAAAAACCGCATGTTCCTTTCAAGTTCTTAAGAACGAAAAGTACCTACAGGTGATTGTCAACTACAATTTAGAGACGTCAAACATCGATTTTACGCGTAGTAGCAGGCATGCGAAAACATCCCACTTAAAATAAACTGAATTTGACAGCTGCGCAGCAAATATTTTAAAAACCATTTATTCAAAATTAAATTCATTCACCTACCATCCTTTTCGATTCCCATAAGAATGAAAGAGACCAACATCTTAAATCTTGTATTTGAGCCCAGTAGCGTTATATATAATTTTATTATTGTTTTGTAGTTGTATTCTACTCTATTTATATCAGAAGGAAATACTATCAGTTTTTACTACATTTAAAAACTGTGATGATTTTTCTCAGTAACGACATATAAAAATTTTACTTCCCTTTAAATTTCATAGGCCAAAACCGTTAAATTTTTACGACAACAGTAACCTAGTACTATACTAGGACATCAGGACGGGACAGTACTATAGTAAACTCCGTTCATTACTCTATTCAATTTTGGTCGTTTGTGGCTCATTGCCTCTTGCTTAATAATCCAAATTTAATTAAGTAATGCTATTAGGAACGCCTGCAGTGAGTCAATGTCGTAAGGCGGCAATATGGTAACAGCTTAATTAATTACTTGCTTGCTAGTGTAACTAATAATACTTGGAACTAGGTAAACCATCTTTTACTTAGCACATACCCACAGCACATACCTAACATCATTTTTTCGACCGTCAATTTTGTGCTAGATTTGTTACACTCCTTACTTACCTACTGAATTTCGAGAATATCTGTTCGTTTAATGTTTTTCACGTCAGTAGAATAATATTTGCAATATTTTTAAAGGGATATCAGGGTGTAGCCTAATCCTACTCGTATTTCTGAAAAATAACTTCAAAGTAAAAATATGAAACTAAAAATTACTGCCCTGGCTACAGCCCTGTAGCAAAAGCATATTGAACTTAATCTGTGGAAGTTATACGTGGAAGTTCCATTTCGGTCTTTTTAAATCCAATAGAGAGAACTACTTTTTTACTCGTGATGGTTATCCGATTCCGAAAAAACGGATGGGGGGAGCATTCCACTCTCTGTTATATGTATAACTAGCGACCCGTCCCGGCTCCGCACGGGAAAATGGTTTTTGTGGGTTATCCTTAAGTATGTTATGCATGTATTATACATATAAACCTTCCTCTTAAATCACTCTATCTATTAAAAGAAATACCGCACCAAAATCCGTTGGGTAGTTTTAAAGATTTAAGCATACATAGGGACATAGGGACAGAGAAAGCGACTTTGTTTTATATTATGTAGTGATACATACATATACACATACAGTCACGCCTCTTTCCCGGAGAGATAGGCAGAGACCACTTCTTCCCACCACGTCCCCGATTTGATCGTGGAACGTTCATCTTGGTCGTCCCCTTCCAACACTTCCTTCCACTCTCGCCCTACAAATCTGTTTAGTCAATCTCTCTTCACTCATTCTTTCCACGTGACCAAACCACTTTAGCATCCCTTTCTCAATTCTCGTCACAACATCTTGTACTCTACATTTTTCCCTTATCTATCACACTGTTCCTAATCCTCACACAATCGTACCTCTCAATGCTCTCATTTCTACAGCACATATTCTACTTTCATGTTTTTCTGCCATACCCGGTTTTCACTCCTATACATTAGGGTTATAAAACATTGGAATACAAAAAAAATATGGCAAATAAAAATATATTATGTTTACAAAATATTCCTTGAAATGAAAATGAAATGAAATCGTTTATTTTTAACTTTTAGACACTTTTAATCACTTAGTTAAGTCAAATAAAGTTATATTATAATTATAATAATAATAATAATAATAATAATAATTTATTTCAAATTTCATTGTACAAAATAATAATCTAGACTAAAAATAACAGTTGTAGCAAAATAATTTTCGTGCCCAAGCTAGGGTAAATAGATCCCTGTGTTATGGGCAAAAAAGAAGGACTTATACTAACTTAACAAAATAATAACTTAATGTTAACGTCTACATTTTAAAATAGCTAAGTGGAAGATAAAATTATTTAAAAATAATCTAAAACAATTTGAATCTTAGTATACTAATAACTTCTCTGTGTCTACATCGGATAAATTTTGAAATTTTACACACGGCAAACTGACCCCAAACTAGGCAGAGCCTGTACTATGGGTATCAGACAGCCGATATGCATACAAAGGAATAAGCAACATCCTAACACAAGTCAAAACTGAGCCCTCGTGCTTTGAAGGCAGCAGAATTACCAACTAAGTTAGGGTGACGTCGGTGCATATAAAACTGTATATTCATTAGATTTTTCAGTAGGTATTGCTTTGTGGACAATTTGTAGTAAGCATATTACACAAACATCTTCGTCTGCAGAATTGCCAGTTAACATATGATGCGAGTTTAGGTAACTAGGAAGTTGGCGATTTAAGGTCAGTAGGGCAAAACAGCTATTATATGCCTTAGTTTCGGACACAGAGAGTTTATCAAGATTGGAACAATATTTTTCCTCGGACAACAATGTTAAATAAATTAGAAGTTCTAATATAGCACTAAAAATGGTGATTTTAAGCACATTCATAATCGATAGTATTCATGAACCTTTTCTCTGCTAAATTTTTGGCCGGACACTCGGCATCGCCAGTTTTATGGTCGCACGGCTTCTTGAAGTGCAAGCAAGTGGCACATTTTGGCGGCTCGGCTTTTTTTGTGCACTCTTTTATCGTGTGTCCTACATCGCCGCAATGACCGCAGGTGCTAGCATCCTGCCGGCAGAACTTAGCCGCATGGCCATACTGCTGGCACTTGTAGCAGCGCGTGACCAAGGTGAAGTCACGTATGGGGCATGACGACCAATTTACGAATACTCTTTCACTCGTCAGAAGGGCCTTTCTTATTTGTGCTGTCACTTCAATTACATAATTGCAGATGGCGGAATCCCTCTTCCCTGACTTATGGCTAAGCTTAATATTGGACAGAAAGTTTTGTAGCGTCATGTCCTTCACCCGGTCGGCTAAGTTCTGATTGTATATACAGTTGAAGACATCCGAATCTTGCATAGCCGTAGGCACTCCTATTATTATAATCCTAGGCTTTCTTCTGGGTGTGTCGTCCACAGTAAAACCCGAGGTAGCTAGTTCTGAATGCTTTAGTTTCTGGATGTCGTCCTTAGAGTCTGTGCTGATGATAACACCACCATTTTTCACCTTGCGTAAACCTCTCACGTGCAATTTCATTTCTTGGGGTCTTATAATTTTTTGGACCAGGGATTTTGTCTCTTCACTTGATTTAAGTTTATCAGTGGGATATATAGCGATAGAACTTATTTGATTAGGATGGTCAAAATTGTTGGTACCTTTTTTTAGCATTTCAGCAAAGGAGATTGATCCCAACACGGGTTTTGTGGTCTCTTCAATAGATTTTTTGAGGTCAGTAAGTTGCTGTGAGAGGTCTAATTGCTCTTTGAGCGCCTGCAGGTTGTAGTGGGACTGAATAGCTTTTTGTTTGAGAGCCTGGTATTGAATCGCCATTTGAGATGTGCCATGGCCTACTTTACGACAATAATTATTTATTCGTAATTTTTGGTCAGAATTCAGTTTTCCTTCACTGGCGATGACGCAAACCTCATTCAGGCAGTGTTCAATGGTCTTCATCCAGGTTTGAAGCTCGGACGTGGACGCCACTTCGGGGGCATCGTCTTCCTCTTGCGGGGGCGCGGGCGGCGGGGGGGACTTGGGCGCAGGCGTCGGAGGCGGGCTGCGGCGCGTTAGCCCACTACGATTGAAGGGACTACTATCCATTTTTGTTAAAAATCGATCTCAAATAAACACACTTGACATTGTTATACACTTAACAATAGGTGACACAGATAAACATTTCCGCTTTGTCGAACTAGGTCAAAAAGTTGCAGAAAATTATTATTTATTGAAAATAAAATAAAAACACGTCTGATCTCATCGGTGAGCTGACTGAGAAATTACAAAACAAATTAAAAAATTACAAATAAAGTTACACCTTGAATCTACCAGTTATCAAACTATGACATTGAATCACAAATTGGTTAAGTGGTTACACGTGTAGTAATTAGTGATCAAAGAATACTGTAACTGTGATTACGGGCATTTACGGGGTAGACGATGTTTTGATGAGTTCGAATCACTGATCCGGTTTGATTGCGTGCTTGTGTGTGATTGGATTATTTCAAAGGAGGTTGAATCAGACTCTCATTTGGTAGTTTATTTGAATCGGTGGGAAAAATTGACGGGACAAATACAAGGAAATTATTTGATGGGGCTGATTCAAAGCGGACTTTTCCGCTGGAGGGAGGACCCTGGGCTGATTATAAGATTTGCACGATTTTAGTAACAAATAGAGCAGGAGATCGTCATTATAATTTTAGAGATGTCAAACACCGAATAGATGACTGTGTCGATCGCACTGGTTTAGAGTGCATGCGAAAACCCCTCCGAGGTCGTGGTCGGCCTGCTTAGTTCACCTTGGTGAACCACGGGCAATTTTTTTGCATCACCTAACTTTGTCTGTACATAGTAATTTTCCTCTGGAATAAAATATAAATTTCCAGCTACGCTCTTATCTAATCCGACGAGCATGCGTGAGGAGATTAATGAATGTGGATGAAGCGAAAGAAGTGTGTCTGGATCGTAGCAAGTGGAATGAAGTGGTCTCTGCCTACCCCTCCGGGAAAGAGGCGTGACTGTATGAATGTATGTACGCTCTTATTTTATTCCTTTATAATTCTTCGCGGGGCAAAAAGCTAGTAAAGTATAATATTTGTATTCTATTACATACCAAATTCAAATATTTTACTATATCTTTTTAATCGAAGCGAAAAATGAAAATCATTGAGCTTGGGCAGGGATTTGAACCCGCTTCTCCTTGGCTATCCGTCCATACAGGGTGGTACAGGCGTACTACCAATTAAAATATATAGTAGATATACGCTAACAGACGACATCTGTTCAAAAAGCAGTAAAAAAATTGCACTTCAAAAATTAAACCAACGTTTCCTTTCCATCAGGACGGCTTTGTGCTCGTGGGCTCGGTAGCCGGCCAGCGGTACTGGTCTTCCATGCTCTCCCTGGACGCTCGCATCACCTGCGGCTGCTGGACTCCTGATGATGGTCAAGTCTACCTCGGCACTGCTTCCGCGCAGCTCGTCGTCATGGATGTCCATGGAGCTATGGTATCGCAGGTGAGATATCTGTTTAGACTACACTTAAGTTTGATGGGCTCCCGGTAACGCCTCTGGATAGATCATCATCATCATCATCATCTCAGCCGAAAGACGTCTGGATAGATGCGAAGCAATAATTTAAAAAATTGTGGTGTGTACGAAATTGTCTTTTTACACGCTTTATATTAGCTTCACTTGTAAGTAACTATGTATGTAAGAAAATCTTGGAATCTTAATTTGACCCACTTCTCGGTCTTCGATTAGGATGAAATTTTGCACACGCTCTGAGTTCTGATGACAATACATGACTAGCTAAGAATCGTCATTAAAAATCCAATATGGCGGCCTCCCCATTATATGTATGTAAAAAATTTTGGAATCTTAATTTGACCCACTTCCCGGTCTTCGATTAGGATGAAATTTTGCACACGCTCTGAGTACTGATGACAATATATGAATAGCTAAGAAACGTCATTACAAATCCAATATGGCGGCCTCCCTAAGATGGCGAGTTGGCTGTTTGAAATCCACCCCCATGATATGGGTATCATGTGAAAGGGTTTGCTGTCAGAAATACGAAAAAAACAGTCACGTGACTTAAATCCAATATGGCGGACGTCTGAAATGGCGGACAGAAAGCGTGTTTTTAGTTTTTTAAACTATGTATTTCAATATCGTATCTATTGAGGCTGAGTAAATTACCAGTATATGGCTACTTACGCGTATAATTTAACAAGTTTTAATTTTTGTTGCTTAGCAAGTAGGTACATGATTACATTTTATTATGCTACAAAAATGTGCAAGATAAAAATTTAGTTTAAAAAATGTGAGGCGTCACGGGACGCCTGGCAGATGTGAAACTGCGGTAAAAATGACTGATTATGACAACAGGAATGCTACTCGCCCCGCCGCGCCGCCCCGCCCCGATCAGTTTTACCGTTTTACCTATCGTCTGACCCTCGCCTATAGGTGCCGATCACATCGATAAAATGCAAGCAATTAATGCTAGTACTTATATCCCTACAAAACCGAATCCGAAGCACATTCGAAGTCATGTTTACGAAGCTCAACATAAGCACAAACCCTTGATTAGTTGGCGATACGTGCCCAAGACTGCGTCGTCGGTGGAAAATTGAGACGAATCGGCCAAGGGCGAGAATAGGACGTGTGATATGATACTGTCACTCTCGAAGTAATATGTTTCGAGAAATACTTTCACGTAGATTAATACTTGTACTTGAAGTACAGTATTAATTCTCTTACAACAAATTGTGTTTAAAAAAATGGTAAATTGTTACTGTTATTTATTTCACATGCGAAAGTTTTGTCTGATTGCGATAAAATATTGATACAATATCACGGAAAAAAGCAGCTTTTTACGCAGTCACAAACAACCACAGGGACGGAAAGCTGCTAGAAACACATTTTCTAGAATGATTTTTTTTGTACAAATACTTTATTAATATCTTACTAAAATAAAACTTACAATTACGCCCAAGTTCTTAACAAATCATAACCCGTGACTAGTTTCAACGAATTAGTGATTATTTTATCGCTATCCATAAGTCAGTTTGATCAAAGGATAGTGGGCAAAAATGTATAGGCGGCACACCCACTTCCGCCACAGATTCGACTGGTTTAGTTTGAAAGGTATCATATTCATATTTCTTTGTGCCAATGCGCATCAAATTCTGCCCCGAGGTTTTCTATTTATTTGAAGTTAAAACAAGCACAATTATAAACATATTTTGTTTATTGTTACTTTACAAGAAATAAAACAACCATTTTATAATCATTATTCGTCGAAGAGCGTGTCGATGGCCTAGTGGCTAGGGCCAGCGCCGGTTCGATCCCCACCACTTACCAATGTATTTTCGAATTTCGAATTTAAATGTACGTTTATTCGACGCTCTTACAGTGAAGGGAAACATCGTGATGAAACCTGTACACACCGCGAAGGAATTAATTTTTTAATTATCTGGGACACATTATTAGAGTTATTAATAATTATAAAAAATAACGGTAACCAGTGAAAAAAATATATAATTTATTAGGTATGTATACATAGTTTTATGTGATGATCTGTCGGAGTGTCTGTCCGGTGAAGCTTGATTAGTCATACCTTTTCAACACAATTAAAAAAAAAAACTGTCGGATATTTTTACCATGGCGTTATAATAAAAAATGTTCATTTTTAGAAGGTGTTTTCAGCCATAATTATTATATGACTGGCGGAGCTGGGTGTATTTTGCCCACCATCCTTTAAGGTTGATGTTGATTAATGTTAGTTCTGTGTTAGTTTGTTGTTCCAACTTAAACTCGCCCATTGTGGCGAGGTTATCACGGTGCCAGATGGTAATCGTAACTTGGAACCGATGTTGTTATTAAGCAGTTAGATCAACGTTATTAAGCCTTTAAATAACAATAAAACGTTATACAAATATTGTAATAGGAATGTCAAATTATTATGTACATTTTTAAGATGTGTTAGAAAACGAGGGTAGACAGACTTTCAATTTACTATAAAAACACTTTTAAGCATAATGGGTTCCTGGTACCACCTCTGGATGAATGCCAAGCACAAATTACAAACTCAAAGTGCCTTGATTGGTTACGTGTCGTAGAAAGGAAAACCCTTTTATATAAAACATGGCCGGTCAAGCCGTTTCGAATTTTAGAGAGACAAAAGTAATCAATTTGTATGTATAGATCCTCAAATAATCCAATTTCGCAGGTCCAATTGGTTGCCGAAGGCGGTATAACGGCGATGGCGTGGTCCTGCGAGAAATTCAAGATGGAGGAAGGCGACGACAACGCCGAGAACAACGCTGGCCACGTCCTGGCCGTCGCTTTGGGCAACGGGGAGATAGTGCTGATGAGGGGACATGATGACGTCAGCCCAGCGAGGATCGTCACCGGCCTCAGAGGGAACACGCTTGCGATGGAGTGGGCGAACTCGAAGGAACTCCTTGCTGTTGCTGGCACCCTGGTACCTGGTAAGTCAATAAGGTATTAAATTGTACAGGCGCATGATGACGTCAGTCCGGCGAGGATCGTCAACGACTTCAGAGGGAACCCGCTCGCGATGAGTGAGCGAAATCGAAATAACTTCTTGCGATTGCTTGAACCCTGGTACCTAGTAAGTCATTCTGGTTGGTTACAAAATTGTGATTGAGCGACATGTAGAACAGAGTAGGTGAGCTTCGGAGGTACTTTCTTTTAAAAAGATTGTCTTCATAGGCTTCTCCATATATTATGCATCCTAGCAAGGCAGTGGGAAAATAAATGAAAAATCCTTGCGGTTTCTCATATCCTAGTATCTGACAGATTCAACATACGGTGTATCGTGTAATGATATAAAAATTTTATCTGCTTGATAAAACTTAGATGTAGAAAGTGATAAGATTTGTTTGGAACTTTTTATATTTAAGTACCAAAAGTTCAGAAGTCCTCACACGTGCACATTGTAATAATTTAACAATAGACTGCTCAAGAAAACTACTTACATACGTGCCAAGCTGTTTTTCCTTAAGTGGTGACCTTTCTTTTCAAAAGAAATAATCATGTTAACTTGACTAGTCCAAATGGCAATAAACACGCTATTGAAGACACGGAGCAATCAGAATAAAAATGAAAAATACCACCCTTTCACCACGGCCGTCATTATAATTATATTATCGGGTTTTTTCAAAAAAAAGGGGTGAGACCTTTCCGACCGGCCGCCTAAATAGTTTCCTCGCAAATGATAAATGTTCGTGCGTCCCTTTTGCATTTGATGAACGAGGCAACGCCAGTCCTCAATACAATATTTTACGAGGCGCCTGTATCACCCTGTATTGTATGTATAATATGCCAGTTCATAGCCAGAGTTCAGTGTAGAGTTGCTGATATAAAGAAATTTCGGTAACTTAATCTAACATGACTGGCAGATTGAGTAGAATCGGTTACAAAATTTGCATTGTATTGAATCAACGCTACCCTAAGTACTATGGAGGAAAAGTGAACGGACATATTTACTTATTTAAGGAATTAACAACAACCAGTGCAGTCAATAGGCTTAGTCAAGACTATGTGTAACCTAAAATACTAATCAAACTGCAAAAAGTTACGTTGAAGATGACCCTTTAAGTTATTCGTGGAGAAAAATGGTATAAAAATATCCAAATGAATAGATTCTTTAAAAATTTGACTTAAAGCTGTATAAAATAAATTGGCATGATTCTGGATTAAACATGTTCTCCTCTCGACCTTGTCTCTTTCCAACCAAAAGACCATTAATTTTACATTAAATCACCACAAAAAAAGAACTAAATCCGATTTTTTTTGCCTTTATTTCTTGCAAACTTAAAGTAAAAAGTTTAAGAGATATCTCGGTGGACAGTAATGCTGAAAACCTCAAAATTTCCTATGAGTCTTTTTAAAGTCTCTAAGACAGCTTTATCTAATAAAAAGCATAGGTACATAATAAGGCCGGTTGGGAACTTTCTCTTCTATGTAAGTCATTAAAAAACATGTTCCGATTTTTGTTCTCCCAGAAATAGTCTAAAAACGTTGCATAAATAACTACTGACAATGGCAGCGTTTGGCTCTATATTTACTGGATTATTCTGTCAGTAAATTGGGAAGTGAGTTTAATAATACAGTATGGTAAGCGTCGATAGCACATAAACACTATTTATTATACAAAAGGTAGAGCGCGCAGCAGTTTATAACCAGCTTTATGTGGACATGTGTCGTCGTGACGCGCTTTATGGCGTCTAAAAGGGCTTTTAATCTCGTAAAATCGACGATATGTTGCTTTTAGCTTCTGCTATCTACGTGCTACTCTATTCTCTAATAAACTAAAAAAAAAAAACAAATATTATGCACCTTGTGTACCTAGCTGGTTAAAGAGCCTATCACTACATAGTATAAAATAAAGTCGCTTTCTCTGTCCCTATGTCCCTCCCTTTGTACGCTTAAATCTTTAAAACTACGCAACGGATTTTGATGCGTTTTTTTTAAATAGATAGAGTGATTCAAGAGGAAGGTTTATATGTATAATACATGCATAATATACTGAAGGATAACCCACAATAACCATTTTCCCGTGCGGAGCCGGGGCGGGTCGCTAGTGAGGAATATTTTACTCATTTATATAACAACACTAGGTAGCTACCCGCCCCGGCTCCGCACGGGTAAATGGTTATTGTGGGTTATTCTTAAGTATATTATGCATGTATTATACATATAAACCTTCCTCTTGAATCACTCTATCTATTAAAAAACCGTATCAAAATCCGTTGCGTAGTTTTAAAGATTTAAGCATAAATAGGGACATAGGGACAGAGAAAACAACTTTGTTTTATACTATGTAGTGATTTAATTGGGACCGCAATTTTGGAGCTGGTTCCTAATAAAAGTAGTGGTTCATCCAGGTAAATTTCACGGCGTATTAAATCATTTTTCGCTTGAATTTCCACGCTTGACTGGAAGTTTGGGAATAACATTTCTCATTGGTTTTACAAGTGAATTATACTTTACCCTTCAGGTAACAACGCCCGCACCCGCCGGCGGGGGCGCGGCCAGAACCAAAATCAAAATTGATAATCAGAGACGCAGCCCTTCAGGCGTCGTCGTCTCCTTCACGATATTTTCCGAGGCTCCCTCGAGCCGCCCCTACACGCGTTGGTACATGACTGTTTTTTTGGGGTAGAGTCTTCCGCTCCCCCGCAAGTTCGGTGAAGCTTGATTGGTCGTACTTGTACTTTTTCGACATATGCATAGGACAATTAAAAAATAATTATTATTATACTGTCCGTCCATTACGTTCAGTCGCCTCGTCTCGTACGATACCCACAGAAATCAGAAATATAGTTGCTTAGACCAAACGTAAACTTTCATTGAACCTGGCACCTAAAAAAAAAACAAAAAATAATCGCGCGGCGGCGGCGGCGGTATAATCACGGTAGCCTTAAATTACGTATGCAGTTCAATTTATTACCTGTAACATTTAGTTTATTTCCTTACTGCTCACTGAAGTTATGCAAATGTAATTATTTGCGCGTAAACACGTCAGAAAAGGGTAGTTTGATAATTTTCCACCGAGACCGTGACGCACGGAATCAGACTGCATTAATCACGGCTCATTGGGTGCTAACTGAATTTAACTTAGAAATAGAATAATAAAGAGAATAATATACATAACCAGAATACATTTTTAGTATCTAGTATCTACAGGTACTATAATACAACGAGTTAATTAAATAACGCAAAAAAAAACGCTATTTCAGAAAACTTCCAGAACAAAAGTTGTTCAGTTTTATGAGCTAAGTTATCACTTATCACCCGAGAGGTATTGCGTTATTTAATTAACACGTTGTATATTCTGTGCTAATTAAGATAAGATATTCTGTGCTGTACCTTGGTCAACCATGTAAGTTCAGTAAAGGTTGGTCAACCTCAACCTATGGATGTAGGCTTCGCAGGTCCCACTATCTTGCTCACACTAGTCAGTGGTGGGAATCGTACCGGTATCTCTCGGTTGGAAGCGCTCACTAAAACCACTACAACACCGACGACGACGCTTGAGTATAAGATGTTTATGATTTATTGAACTCACTTCGCCGTAGGACGTTTCGTAGCAAATTCGTAGCCACTTCGTAGCATTTTGCTACGAGACGTAGCAAGTGTGAATAATGGCCGTTCGTGATAACATAATTTACTTATCCGTATTCACGATATACATAGGTATGTATGTATGTCGTCCAGACGGTTTCGCTTGCAAAATTTCGATGAATCTCGGGTCAGATATATTTTGACTTTGATACTCAAAGATGTGGGTGGAAAACTTAGGTGGAAAATAAATATGAACCGGTGTATTGTTTAACAGCCCTGCGGAGTTCTATAAAAAACGTACACTGTATGGCGAAGGAAAAGGGTCGGTTAAAAAAATCATCAATATCTTCAAAAGACTTAATTGATTGATTTTTATTTTCATCTGTACACATTAAAATATACTTTAAATTTATTTTCAGTTAAAATTTAATAATTTTATTCATAATGTCATTTTCAATTCATAAAGATAGCTCAGGTACTTTTGAAGAAATTGGAGACTAGCTTTTCGGCCCGCAGCTCCGCGCGCAGTAGTAGTAATGATTACTTTAATTGATTTTTATCAAGAGTACCTAGGGATACTAAGAAATACACAGAGCCGCAAAGAAAAAGGTTAGCTTACAAAATAATATTAATATTATTAACGCGAAAGTTTTGAGGATGGATGGATGTTTGTTACTCTTTCACGCACTGAATGGATTTTAATAAAACTTTACTATAATACAGCTTATACATCAGAATAACCCAAAGGCTACCTTTTACCGGGAAAATATCTCATTCCTACGGGAACTGCACGACGACAATGTTTAATATAAGAAGTTTATGTAAGCGTATTAAAAACCAGACGATCCATCAATCTAACCATGAGTAGGTAAATTGGAAAGAAAAGTAATTAAGGAAACCTCTTCTTAATTACTCTGATTACCAGGAATTAAGGAACAAAGGAGCGGTGTTGCCACGCCGCTTGCTCTACGAACTAATTTAATCTGCCTAAGGGCCCTTACAGACGAGCGACAGTGACTCTTAATTTGTGCTGTCACGCTTTGATCTTTATTTTACGTTCAACTGTACTCTTCGCCCTTGATAAATAAGTAAAGAGAGTTTTAGAGCTGTCAAACATTGAATTTGGAATTTATGGATGAGTGGATTATACAATTTTGTAGTAAAAAAAACGTAAAAATACCAGCAGTGTGCTGCTTTGAGGCACAAATATTAGGTCAGTTGCAAAATATATAAACTTTTCCTGTAAACGAAATGATAAAGACTTCTCCATTCGAACTCCTATTATGATGGCTATTATTGTATGGTAGCGATATATTTTTTACGTTTCCAACTAAAAGCTAAAAGTCTCTCTATAAACTGTACTAAGCGAGCATTTCGATTCTGTATTTGCCAAGTCGTTACAGCCGTACATACGTCAATGCTGCTCGTCTGTCGGAGCCCTTAATCCAACAATTACTTTACAGTTTATTTTAATCGCATAGTCACTATGCCATAGTGTACAGGCTATTAGTTAAAAGTATTTCTTATATCACAGTTTTCCGATGTTTTGAATTACAAGTCCCATACAAGTTACAAGTCTTCATATTACTCTCATATAGTAAATGTAAATGAAAGTTTGCTATGTATTTGGATGTTTGTTTGCCGTCGAAAAACATGCTAGATTAATGGGTAGTGCAAAACTGTTTATACCGATGCACCGTTGTTGGTCGTACCACGTTCACAATGTACGAAAATAATGAGTCCCACATTCATTTGTAATCCTTCAAGTTTGGAATAGAGAACTTTCGAAATGAAATGAAATATATGAATAAAATATTTGTAATCATTTGTAGTTCTTAAGACTACTTTGTAGCAGCTACAAAAAAAAACTCTTATAAATTAAGATAATACGGTCGTTACATTCACTACACCAGTATTATAAAAAATATAATTTTGATATTTATCAGCATCTATTCAACAAGTCCACATCTGTTGTCGGCCTCGTAGCCTAGTTGGTAGTACGTCTGCCTACGAAGTACAAGGTCGCGGGTTCGAATCCCGCCCAGGGCAAACGTTGGTGTTGTGATGAGCACTTGTGTTTGCCTTGTGTCTGGATGTTGTATATTTATATATGTATGTATATCAGCTGTCTGAAACCCATAGTACAGGCTCTGCCTAGTTTGGGGTCAGATAGCCGTGTGTGAGATGTCCCACATATTTATTATTATTATGTCTGCATAAAGCTTATTTCACCGAAGCGACGGACGATCCTGGCCGTGTCGAGCAAGACTGCTTTCTTTATTATTATTATTGTGTTAAGATACCACACGATTACACGCCGTCGTAAAAGTTGAAAATTTAGTAGTTACTTTCGTGTAGGTGTTGTTCGTAGTTTTGCCCATAACCTGGTCTCTTGGGCGTAGATACTGTTGGACCAACTTAGTCTGTTACCAACTTCGGTACTTTGGCACTAATGTATGTAAAGAAGCAACTCAGTTTTCAACGTAAAAAACGCTTTTAAAATTAAACGAGAGAAAGATGCAATACTACTAGTATATGTAATGTAATGTTCAAAGTGATGAATTATTAGGAACCTGCCTATTTCGCTCTATATGACCATGTGGACACAGTAATTAAGTAATGAAAATACTAAAAGGTGTCAAGAATACAACTCAAACTTAGTTCTATTTACTTTAGATCAGCCTAGTGAACTAATGGCCTTCATGCTTTATCTTTTAAATAATATAACAACTAGTAGTCATCAAAAATCTCGTTGTCGTAGACCAGTCTTACAGTTGGGCTATTCTAATAATAAATATCGCTCTACTTTTCTAAGCCAGAGTTAATCGACATTTTAACAAAATAAACAAAGTATAAGTAAAAAGTATTTGTATTGTATTGTATGTATTGTATTTTCTGAGCAAGCTTGCTCCATCCTCGGCCTCATCTCGCCCACTATAGTGCCTGAGACCACAAATACAATATACAGTTTTCCGGTTCAGTTTAGGAACTTTTCAGGTATTCAACCTTCTAATATGTATTTTGTGGAAATTTGACGTGTTACGGTGAAGAAAAACATTGTGAGGAAATTTGCACACACCTGCGAAGTAATTCAAAGGTTGTGTGTGAAGTAGACCAGCCCGCATTGGGCCAGCGTGGTCGACTAAGGCCTATTCACCCTGTAAATGAGCTGTTAACGGGTTTATGTGATATTTGCGATATTGCCCACAGGTCCGGACGAGCCTCGAAGTGCGCCCCCCTACAAGAACGTGGTGAAGTTTTACTCAGACACCGGCTCACTCATTTACACCGTGCCGATACCCTACACGCAGGTGAGACAGAGACACGGAACAATGTTACTCCTCTAAGACAGAGAGGGACAGAGAGATTCCCACAGAAGAAAGACGCCATCAGAAAGTTACACAATATTGACAAATGGGGGATTCAAATGCTGCTCAGAACAGAACTAACATATTTGAATCTTGCCAAAGCCAACATTTTTTGATTTCGCTTCGATATAAAACTAAACTTCAAGGTAGAATCCTCAAGGCCAGGTATTCCCGCAAAAATACACATTTTAACCGGCACGGCCGCACGCGGATCTCTCCTAATAAAGAAGTAGTAATACATAATAGAAAATTAAAATACTGTTCATGAACAATTTAATTGTGTTTGAAATAGCTATAAAGCTAATAGTTATAATAATATAAAGTTGAAACACATTGAAATGTTGTAAGTAAAGCAATGGAATATTAAAAAAAATATTAAAATCGACAGCGTGTGTTGTAATCACGTTCAAAGTCAAGTCTTGACAATATAATACTTCGTTAAACTGTAGAAGCTTGTAACACCGTTTTTTTTGTCATTTGATAAAAATAATACCTTGTAGAAATTACTAGTTGTTTTTCCAAATTAATTGGCGTTGATAATTTTTAAACTCGTTTTATTCTCGACTTCTTCCAAAAGAGATAGTATCCAAAGCCATAAATCTAAAATATTTTTTTTTAAGCACTGGAGTCAAGTTTCGGAACGTTTCTAATAGTCGAAAAGACAGTTATTGTTTTCGTATAAATATTTTCAATAATATTAGTCTTGGAAATACAGGTTATTTACCATTATCCAAATGGATTATTATTCCGTTTGTTTTTCCTTAATTTGTTTAAAATAAAATTAAAAATAATTTATTTCCTTAAAAAGAATTCTGGCTTGATTGTTTTGGTGTTGCGTTTCGGAACGCGCGGTCTGTCAAAGTGATTCGAGGAATGACTCGTTCATTTTCTTCTTTGCGTTCCACTCGACCGCCCCGCGGCGGCGCTCGCGCAGCGCGATACGTCCCGGCCTGCGCGTGCGCGAGATTTTTTATTTTTTTGCGAAATCGCGCGGCGGCCCGGCGCAGAAAAATCATCATAGTTTAAAAACTACAAGGCTTATCTTCTTTAAAAAAATACAGCCGATAGCTATCGAAATGGGCAACATATATGCGCAGTATTATAGATTTAAACTGTTATTAAACACTTTTAATAAAATAATCACGGCAAAACCAAACCTAACCTAAAAAAAAATAAGGCCTATTTTTAGAACGGATTTTTTCGCGTACTCACTTGAATCATGTTGGAATCCTCCAAAACACTCATTACTTAACACTTCACGATTATTTTGATATAAAACACTCACAGAAATACAAAAAACTCATTAATATTTCCACAAGATACGACAGTCCCGATTGTAAACAGATGACGTCAGTTTTGACTTCGAAGAAAAAATACTCATCGAAAAAAAAATTACACCTGCCACCTATCATTTGCTTCGTAAACTACTTGAGAAGCTCTCCATAGAGTTTCGTTACAAAAAGTACGGTACTTAATACAAAGATGGCCACTTGAACACACAGATGAAGTTGCGGCCGCCTAGGTTGCCGGGGCCCCCCGAGATGTCGCCGGCGGCGGCCGCTATGGTTGCCCGTGCATTACAAGTGGCAGCAACACTATATTCAAGTGAAATTATGATGGACAACGGTAAGTGTAAATTATCCAAATGGATTCTCAATTCCATGTTCGATAGTTATGTTTTAAAACCTTTTTGATTAATTGGTTTCTCTTTCTTTAATAGGTATGTGAAGGATGTTTGTTCAGAGACCCCTTTCCGGTCTGGACTCTTAAAGAAAAAGTTGATTGAAACCTCGGTAAGTCTGTTGTGATATTTATTGAGATCTCAAATTCTCATTCTACGGTTTGGTCTTGAACCTTTTTGATAACCCACGTGGTTTGTTCTTTAGACATGGCGCGGACATCTTGAGGTGGCTGTCGTCCGGGCTCTGTTCCCAACATGGTTTCTTAACATTGAAAACCCCGTAATGGGTAAGTGCTTTGAAATATTATGCTAATTCAAAACTAAAGATTTCTGTTAGACGTTCATCACTGTAACAAGTTTTCTCTTTGTTGCAGGGTTTTCTTGATATGCAGGGTTGATATGCAGGGTTTCCCTATGCAAGTTTTCTTATTATGCAGTTGTTATGCTGGGTTTTTATGTAGGGATTTGATTTTGCCCCGCCCACATTTAGGTTTCTGGTACTATGTACCTACCTAATATTCTTTAAAAGGTTTTCTTTAAAACCATGTTTTTATGCCTGGTTTCTAGTACTGTGCACCTTTTCATTTCAATACCATGTAGGTAATTGATAAATCTATATTACTTTTTATCCAACGGCTGGACATGTATCTTCATAACAGTGAAGCGTAATTAGTAATTTTAAGTATGTAAACTTGTATATTATTACTGTTACACGAATAGTTCTCTGTGAAGACAGCGGTGATATTTTATGTTTCTGTTCATTTCACCAGATATTCTCAAACCTTTTTAAATGGTTGTCATGTTAAATTAAATATGATTTAAAAGGTTCCCTGGTATTTATTTTATTGCACACAGTACTGTCTTGATCCATTTTATGATATAAACCACTGGCGCCCTGATTCTGACAGAATAATTTAGTTCTGATTCTGGCAGATTATAAAATCTACCTGAAGATATTTTTTACCTCAAGATATTTTTCTTTTAAATTATTTTCATTTGTGGTTTATATTATAAAAGGCAGGTCCAAGGCCACCACCCACTCCCTGAGTTAATTAACACAAAAATAAAAATACTGCTCTCTATAAAAGAAAAAGATTTTCCTTAGCTAGCCAATTTAAACCCTTTCAGTGTCGTTCCCAACGTGTGGCCCTGTAAGATTAGTGCTGTGTGGAATGAAAATTTAATTTAAATATGTTTTTTCTCTCAAAAATAGTTATACATACTATATTATTTCTAGTACTTAAGTGCTTCTTGTAAGTATTAAGGTTTCTATATTGAACGTTTTGGTGCTGTATTTTACAGCTATATTGTAAGTAAAGAGTACTCACTATACTTTATATTGTTACAATGGATACTTTAAATTGTAATGTTAATTTTCTTTTAAAAGATGAGATAACTCATGAACTCCTAATTAGGAACATATCTTTTGACATTACTGCTTCTGTGGATAATTTGCGTAAATTATTACGTGAAACTTTAAAACTTTCTAGGAGGGGTAGTATAAAGCCATCTTCTAATAATTCTTCGATAACTATAGAAGAAGAAACTAAATTGATGATTGCCAAAGGCAATGAATTTCTTTCATCGTGTTATGCTGGGGAAGGTCCGTCCTTCTTCACTGCAAATGTTCGTGCTCGTCTATGCGGACGTGCTAATTATCTTTTGGTTCGTTTGTCGCGAATTAGTAATCCTCACCAGGAACTGCTGGTGCTTCAAAACTCTTTGATTAAATTTTTGTCAGATCAGGCCAAGTCATCTGATTCTGAATCGGATGACGAAGACTCCGTTCCTTCTCCCGTTCACAAAACTATTATTTATCAACCGGCTACTTCTTGTAATTTGAATACTTTGAATTTGAAATATCGTGGTGACTCGTGTGTTCGTGCTTTCATAGCTCGCTTGGAAGAATTACAGCTTGCTCGTAATATACCTAAAAAAACAATATATACTGGCTTTCCAGAAATCCTTGAAGGACCTGCTTTGTATTGGTATCGTGCTAATAAAGACGCATATCATGATTATGATTCACTCATTAACGCTTTACGCTCTGACTTTGACATTGCTGATTTTGACTTTCGGCTATTACAAGAGATACATTCTCGAACACAAGCAAAGGATGAATCGATTGTGGTTTTCCTGTCTATCATTTTGGGAATGATGTCCCGACTTACTAAAAAATTATATGACGAAGAACAACTTGACATTATTTTACGAAACATAAGACCTGAATATAGTCGAGAACTCGCATTAATTGATGTCAAATCCATTTCTCATCTGCGAGAACTTTGTAAAAAACTTGAACTCAATAAGGCTCGTATCTCAAATTTTGTAGAACCTTCTACTTCCAAGGACACTACATGTGTTCCTGATTTTAATTATAAAAGTAAAACTTTTAAATCACATAATCCCAATGTTAATAATAAAAATGTTTCGTCTGTACATCAGTCGACTTCGGTTGAGGCTAATAAAAACTCTTCTGCTCATTGCTTTAGATGCGGTAAAAATAATCATCCTACTTCTCAATGTTATAAATCTAAAAATATTGTTTGCTTTAAATGCGGCAAACAAAATGTAAAAACTCCTGACTGCCCAAAGTGTAATAAGTCAAAAAACTGAATAAGTCAGTCTCTCTGAGTGCTTCTACTTGCAGGGAGACATATTTTAAACCTCCTCTTTCTGATAAGAGACCCTATTTAACTGTGAAAGTATATGACATTTGTGTCAGTGGTTTATTAGATTGTGGTGCTGCTTGTTCGATATTAGGCGATAATGCTCATAAGGTTTTTCTTGATCTTGGTATTCCGATGCAAAATCTTAAACAACCATGTTATATACGTGTTGCTAACGGTGTCGAATATTATTGTCAATATTATATGGATGTTCCCATTTTATATAAAAAGATTGTTAAAATTATAAGATTTTACATTCAACCTCAAATCAAACTTCCTATTCACTTTGGTATAAATTTTTGGAAAGCATTCAATCTTGCTCCTGAAGTTCTGTCTTGCATAAAGTCTATTTCTTGTAATAACGTAGATAAAATTGATAATATTCCAGAAAATGGTTTAAGGAACATAGATAATTTAACTGAAAAACAAATTGAAGAACTGAATCACATGAAGTCTCTCTTCTCTCAAATAGATACTGAAAAAGTTGGACTGGGTCGTACCCATCTTGCCCAACATCATATTGATACAGGGGATTCTAAACCCATCAAACAAAGGTATTACAGATTAAGTCCAGAAAAATTAAAGTTGCTAGATGATGATCTTGATCGTATGTTGAAACTTAATATTGTTGAACCATCAAATTCACCTTGGAACTCTCCGGTTACTTTAGTACCGAAACCAGACGGCTCTGTCCGTACCTGTTTGGATAGCCGTATGATTAACGCTGTTTCTAAAACAGACGCATATCCTCTCCCTTATATTAGTTACATTCTTGACAACCTCAGGGATGCTAAATTTCTTACATCCTTGGATTTAAGTGCAGCTTATCATCAGATACCTCTTTCTCCTTCTTCAAAGGAAAAGACTGCTTTTACTGTACCAGGACGTGGTTTGTTCCACTATAATGTAATGTGTTTTGGTCTTGTTGGTGCTTCAGCCACAATGCAACGATTAATGGATAACCTTTTTGCTGCACAATTTGATAATAAAGTATTTTGTTACATAGATGACATTATAATTTGTACTAATTCATTTGAAGAACATATTAGAATTTTGGAATCAGTTTATGTAAAGTTAAAATCTGCTAACCTTACAATTAACATGAAAAAGTCTCTCTTTTGTCGTCCAGAACTAAGATATCTTGGTTATGTTGTTGATCGATATGGATTAAGAACTGACCCTTCCAAAGTGGAAGTTATAACGAACTTTCCTGTGCCTTCTAATGCTAAGGAAGTCAAACGTTTTCTTGGTATGGCAGGGTGGTACCGCCGTTTTATCCAAGATTTTTCTCGTAAAGCTAGACCTTTGACTCGTCTTACTAGTAAAAAAGTTCCTTTTGCTTGGACCAAAGAAACAGATGAAGCTTTCTCTGTACTTAAAAATGCTTTAATCTCTGCTCCTATTTTAAAATGTCCTGATTTTACTTTGCCTTTTTATATTCATACAGACGCGTCATCTTTTGCTATTGGCGGCGTTTTGACTCAAAAAGTAGATGGGGTGGATCACCCTATAGCTTATTGTAGTAGAACTTTAAATGCTCAGGAGATTAATTATACTGCAACAGAAAGAGAACTGCTCGCAGTCATTTATGCTTTAGAACAATACAGATCCTATGTCGAAGGCAAATTATGTTACATTGTTACTGATCATGCCTCCTTACAGTGGTTTTATAAACTAAAAAATCCCACTGGCCGTCTTAATAGGTGGGCATGTCGTCTAAGCCAATTTACCTTTGAGATCATTCACAGAAAAGGTAAAGAACATGTATTACCTGATACTCTTTCTAGAATTAAAATCGCCTCTATTGAAATTGATCCTCATACTATAACTGACCCATGGTATATTAAAATTTTTACGGGTTGTGCTGAAAATGCAAAGAAGTTTCCAAATTTTTCCATCTTAGAGGGAAAACTTTATAGACTTTCTAAAAATAAATATAATATCACTTCTCAACATGATTGGAAAATTGTTGTACCCTTAGAAAAGCGTCTTGAAATAATTGAAAAATATCATGATGATCCGTCAGCTAGTCATTTTGGTGTTGCTAAAACGCATAAAAAGATTTCTGCTATTTATTACTGGCCTTCTTTATTTGAAGATGTAAAATCATATGTTAGTAATTGTGAAACTTGCAATACATATAAACCTGTTAATACTGCTCGTGCAGGATTCATGGGCGAACCACGTCAAGTAACAAAGCCGTGGGAAGCTATTTCTTGTGATATTCTCGGTCCATTTCCTCCATCTTATTCTAGGAACCAATATTTGTTTGTAGTCTCAGACTATTTCAGTAAATACGTACTACTCTTTCCTTTGAGAAACGCAACTGCAAAAGCCATTTGCAAATGTATGTATAATGGTGTATTTCTTGTACATGGTGTTTGTCGTGTTCTTTATACCGACAATGGAGCTCAGTTTACTTCTAAAGAATTTCGGGATCTTCTTACTAATGCAGGCGTTCCTCATATATTTTATAATCCCCGTTATCATCCTCAAACTAATCAAACTGAACGAGTGAACCGAGATATTGTTCGTGCTATTGCCTCGTATGTGCGTTTTGATCACCGAAAATGGGATCAAAACATTCCGGAGATTCAATGTGCATTGAACACTTGTGTTCATGATGGAACTAAATTCACTCCTTTCTTCTTAAATCATGGTCGTGAAATGATTCTTGATGGTGCTACGCATATTTCTCAGACACCTTTTGATGGGTCTGCTTTAAATACTGATTCACAAGAGTTTGCGGAAAAACTTCCCAAACTTCAAGATGTTTATAAACAAGTAAAATGTCATTTACATAAGGCATATCAACAAAACTGTAAATATTATAATTTAAGAAAAAGACCTTTAGAGTTAAGCGAAGGTCAAATAATTTATAAAAGGTGTTTTCCTTTATCTTGTGCTCCAAAACACTTTTCAGCAAAGTTAGCTCCCAAGTTTGAAAAGTGTGTTGTGGATAAGAAATTAAGTAAGTTGGTCTACTCTCTCAAAAGTTTGGAGGGTAAGTCCCTTGGTACGTTCCATATCAAAGATTTGATCATCCGCGGTCATAACGAAGGTGGTTGAAACATAGTAGGTGTATATAAGTGTGTTAAGTCAGATAAATCTTCTCTTCGGGTGGTATTTACAATATATATTTTAAGTTTTCCTATCTTAGCGTAATGGACTTTGACTTTTAACGTGACAAACCAAGACGATAAGTATGCATACAGACTAAAACAAGACTATGGACTATTTTAATTGTTAAGGACAAACTTTTGTCGTTTTATGTTAAGGTTGTTTTTCATTTTCTTTTGGTATTAGTTTAAGTACATACTGTGTTTTTCTCAAACTTGAATTTGAAAACACTTTGTCAATTTTATATTTAAGTTAGTATATTTTGAGTCATTTTGCACCCATAGTGGTGATGACTTCATGTATTCTCTTTTGAAAGTTCTTCAACTCTTGTGAGTTCAGAATCTGATATTTCTTTGACAGGAGTTATCTTCTGGTATATGTAGCTCGTAGTAGCCAGCTTTATATTTTAAGTCATTTAGCATCCATAGTGATGATGACTACAATATTTTCTTTTGAAAGTTCTTCAACTCTTATGAGTTCAGAATGTGATGTTTTTTTTTTTGACAGAAGTTTTCTTCTGGTATACTTAGCTCATAGTAGCAAGTCTTTTTAGCTCATAGTAGCAAGTCTTTTTAGCTCATAGTAGCAAGTCTTTTTAGCTCATAGTAGCAAGTCTTTTTAGCTCATAGTAGCAAACCTCCTTATAAGGAAGGGAAGTTCCTTAACTCTTTTGAGTTTGGAATGTGTTTTCTTTTTGACAGAAACTGTTTTTCTGGTCAATACTGCATACAGTTGTAGTTCTATTTTCAGGAAAATAACGTTCTTTATTTTTCGTTTTCCTTTAAAAAAATTTGCTCTTTGGTAGTGAATTTCTTTTAGCTTTTGAACTCTGGTTTTTCAAAACCATGTTCGGTGGTTTTGTTTCCAGTTAGCTTTTCGTTACTACCTCATGTAGATCGGTAGCGAAAAATTTTATTTGAAAATTAAAATTTTCAAATAAAATTTTTCATTCCCAACTAAAGATGAACTGTAACACCGTTTTTTTTGTCATTTGATAAAAATAATACCTTGTAGAAATTACTAGTTGTTTTTCCAAATTAATTGGCGTTGATAATTTTTAAACTCGTTTTATTCTCGACTTCTTCCAAAAGAGATAGTATCCAAAGCCATAAATCTAAAATATTTTTTTTTAAGCACTGGAGTCAAGTTTCGGAACGTTTCTAATAGTCGAAAAGACAGTTATTGTTTTCGTATAAATATTTTCAATAATATTAGTCTTGGAAATACAGGTTATTTACCATTATCCAAATGGATTATTATTCCGTTTGTTTTTCCTTAATTTGTTTAAAATAAAATTAAAAATAATTTATTTCCTTAAAAAGAATTCTGGCTTGATTGTTTTGGTGTTGCGTTTCGGAACGCGCGGTCTGTCAAAGTGATTCGAGGAATGACTCGTTCATTTTCTTCTTTGCGTTATAGCAGCAACACTATATTCAAGTGAAATTATGATGGACAACGGTAAGTGTAAATTATCCAAATGGATTCTCAATTCCATGTTCGATAGTTATGTTTTAAAACCTTTTTGATTAATTGGTTTCTCTTTCTTTAATAGGTATGTGAAGGATGTTTGTTCAGAGACCCCTTTCCGGTCTGGACTCTTAAAGAAAAAGTTGATTGAAACCTCGGTAAGTCTGTTGTGATATTTATTGAGATCTCAAATTCTCATTCTACGGTTTGGTCTTGAACCTTTTTGATAACCCACGTGGTTTGTTCTTTAGACATGGCGCGGACATCTTGAGGTGGCTGTCGTCCGGGCTCTGTTCCCAACATGGTTTCTTAACATTGAAAACCCCGTAATGGGTAAGTGCTTTGAAATATTATGCTAATTCAAAACTAAAGATTTCTGTTAGACGTTCATCACTGTAACAAGTTTTCTCTTTGTTGCAGGGTTTTCTTGATATGCAGGGTTGATATGCAGGGTTTCCCTATGCAAGTTTTCTTATTATGCAGTTGTTATGCTGGGTTTTTATGTAGGGATTTGATTTTGCCCCGCCCACATTTAGGTTTCTGGTACTATGTACCTACCTAATATTCTTTAAAAGGTTTTCTTTAAAACCATGTTTTTATGCCTGGTTTCTAGTACTGTGCACCTTTTCATTTCAATACCATGTAGGTAATTGATAAATCTATATTACTTTTTATCCAACGGCTGGACATGTATCTTCATAACAGTGAAGCGTAATTAGTAATTTTAAGTATGTAAACTTGTATATTATTACTGTTACACGAATAGTTCTCTGTGAAGACAGCGGTGATATTTTATGTTTCTGTTCATTTCACCAGATATTCTCAAACCTTTTTAAATGGTTGTCATGTTAAATTAAATATGATTTAAAAGGTTCCCTGGTATTTATTTTATTGCACACAGTACTGTCTTGATCCATTTTATGATATAAACCACTGGCGCCCTGATTCTGACAGAATAATTTAGTTCTGATTCTGGCAGATTATAAAATCTACCTGAAGATATTTTTTACCTCAAGATATTTTTCTTTTAAATTATTTTCATTTGTGGTTTATATTATAAAAGGCAGGTCCAAGGCCACCACCCACTCCCTGAGTTAATTAACACAAAAATAAAAATACTGCTCTCTATAAAAGAAAAAGATTTTCCTTAGCTAGCCAATTTAAACCCTTTCAAGCTGACAGGCTTTCAGGGAATCCTTTACATCGAGTTCGTAAAGGCACCTCCCACGCTATTCCAATCCAACTCCATTACGCGTAGGAGTAAGTACGTTTCCACAATGCCTTTACCTGTATTCGCATTCACTGTCACTAATAGTTTAACTTATGCTGATGGAAGATTTTATCACAAAAGGGTTTTGTATCTACGCTCTCTTATCGTCTGATCAAATATATTAAGTATAAGAAAGTGTTAGGTATTAGGGATTATTTATGTACGCCGTACCGTACTTCTTTAACAGCTCATATATGTCCCCACCGAGGGGCTTGAGCCTAGCCTGATACCAGGGTGAATAGGCCTTAGTCGACCACGCTGGCCCAGTGCGGGTTGGTCAACTTCACACACAACTTTTGAATTTCTTCGCAGGTGTGTGCAGGTTTCCTCACGATGTTTTCCTTCACCGTAAGAGCGTCGAATAAACGTACATATGAATTCGAAAATCGAAAACACATTGGTACGTGCCGGGGTTTGAACCATCGAACTTCGGAACGGAAGTCAACGGGCCTAGCCACTTGGCCACCGACGCTCTGTACCGTACTTACTTAGTTATATTTAAATTATACCTACAGTTAGTGTTACACTGATATAGCACTTAAACAGAAAATCGAGCGTTTATAGAACACTTAAAGCGAAGGGCAATAAAAATAGAATAGTTACGGCACAGATAATATAATACTAGTTACACGTTACGGTTAAGAGCGGGCCTAGTGGCTAGGCCCGTTGACTTCCATTCCGAAGTTCGCGGGTTCAAACCTCGGCACGTACCAATGTGTTTTCGATTTTCGAATTCATATGTACGTTTATTCGACGCTCTTACGGTGAAGGAAAACATCGTGAGGAAACCTGCACACACCTGCGAAGAAATTCAAAGGTTGTGTGTGAAGTTGACCAACCCGCACTGGGCCAGCGTGGTCGACTAAGGCCTATTCACCCTGGTATCAGGGTAGGCTCGAGCCCCTCGGTGGGGACATATATGAGCTGTTAACTACACGTTACGGTTAGACAGGGTGTTTTTAACATTTAGATCGGTTAATATGGGATATTCTGAAACTATTAGACATACAAAGTTCTGTTCTTTAAAACCTTGTCATCGATTTTAGTACCAAGAAAAACTGCATTCATACATTAAATAACTTGTACTAAGCTCGGGAATCGAACCCGGGAGTTCTGAAATAAAAAAGCACGTTTATTTGGGTTGTAAACACTGGAAAAAAGTTTTGCAAACTATCTATAGGTACCTATTATGTGATAATAGGTACTATGAAATAAAAATGTTTCGATTTTGTGGTAATAGTATTAAAGTTATTTTAGAAAGCAGGGTTTTAAACTGTTAGGTATAAAATTTTGAAAAAATACGGAAGTTCAATTATGTCATGTCATAATTTTCAAGAATAGCGAGAGTGGTCATTCTGCAATCTTTTAATATTATTAAGCTGGAATTGTACTTATAGGTATAATATGTGGAAGTTTTGTATTACTGTTCTTCTCAAGTCTAATCATTTATCATCATCATCATCTCAGCCGCAGTCCACTGCTGGACAAAGGCCTCCCCCAAGGATCTCCACAATGATCGGTCCTGCGCTGCCCGCATCCAGCGGCTTCCCGCGACCCTCACCAGATCGTCGGTCCACCTCGCGGGGGGCCTGCCTTACGCCTTCCAGCGCGCGGCCGCCATTCAAGAACCTTTCTGCCCCAACGGCCGTCGGTTCTACGCGCAATGTGTCCAGCCCATTGCCACTTAAGTCTAATAAAATAAAGAAATAAAATGAATTCTCTAGGCTTTTTTTTTGTATTGACCTATGCTTGTGTCGAAAAGGTACGACCAATCAAGCTTCACCGGACTTGCGGGGGAGCGGAAGACTCTACCCCAAAAAAAGTCATGTACCATCGCGTCTAGGGGCGGCTCGAGGGAGCCTCGGACCTCGGCCTAGTGCGTTGATACTGAAAAACATCGTGAATGAGACGACGCCTGAGGGGCTCCGTCTCTGATTATCAATTTTGATTTTGGTTTCTCCAGGCGTGTGTGACGGCTTTAACCTGGGGCCACGCGGCGCGGCGTCTGTTCGTGGCGGCGGGCGGGGCGGTTTGCACGGCGCGAGTGTGGCGGGTGGTGGCCCCGTTACAGCTGCTGGCGCGAGTGAGAGCGGCCAGCGCCCTGAGGGACCCTCGGCTGGCGTCCAAGCTGCCTCTGCCGCCGAGGCTGCAACCAGCGCTGGCCAACCTCTTCGCTCATACCATACGGGTACGTTGTACCTAAATTAAAAATTTAAAAACCCCCGCCACAAATCCGTTACTTGATCCTTTAACGACTAGAAAAGTGCTGATAATCTTCAAATGGCTGAAGATATTTTCTTTGATCAAAGCTAAGAACACTCGATCGTGACACCTTGTAAACAAAAAAAAACTAGATCAAAGCTATAGCTCCTAAACGATGATGACCCTAATTCTCAACATACTTGTATACAAAGTGATTGCCTAATCCTGTCTTCAGTTTTGGTAGCAATGGCAGCTCTAAGAGGAGTTCCAGATATCCTTGGTGACAATGCATTTAGAGTCAAAATTTTAGACGGTCGTTGTTGGATCAGTGCCCCGGACTGTTTATTAGTGCTATCTGTTGAGCCGTTTTGTAAGGTTTTTTTCTTAATTTGTTACTGACAAACTTCCCATTCTGGAGAAACCATTGACGGCAATGCTGATCGGTATACCAGCAACGGCAGCGCTTCCCTATGTTATCTTTTCTCTGTCACAACTTTCACTGGCTACTGGAAACAATAATTTAGGATACCCTCACTTTTTTTTTAATTGACCTATGCTTGTGTCGAAAAAGTACGACCAATCAAGCTTCACCGGACTTAATACCCTCACTTTGCAATTTCAGTGCAATGTCCCCGAAACGAACGAGTTGCGTCGCTTCGTATCCCGGCCACCTTCGGCCGGCGGTCGGCTGCACTGCACCATGCTGCGACATGACGACGAGGAGGCCGGGGCTTACACGCTGTACTTGGAGCACCTGGGGGGGCTCGTGCCCCTGCTCAAGGGGCGGAGGACCAGCAAGATCCGCCCCGAGTTCGTCATATTCGACCCGCAGGCGGAAGGTTCGTTTAAGCTTCTTTACTTAAATGACGACTTTAGTGATTTTAAAATAAACCTACAATAGATTAAATACATTTGACTTTCAAAGGAATTACTGAAGTCACTATGTGCTTTTGTTAAACCTATGATGTACAAATTATTTTTAAGCCGGTCAAATAATAACGTTACGCGCTACCGGTAGGCATGACGAACAAGCCGACAGCGTATGAAAAAAAAACTTCTGTGATAACACTAAATCAAAAAAATTAATAACCCCCGACACAAAACCGTTACTTGATCCTTTCAACAACTAGAAACGAGCTGATAATCTTCAAATGGCTTAAGATATTTTCTTGGATCATAGCTAACAACACTCTCGATTGTGACACCTTGCAAACAAAAAAAACTAGATCAAAATCGGCTCATCCGTTTAGGAGCAACGATGCCACAGACAGACAGACAGACACACACGTCACACTTATAACACCCCTGGTTAAAAAAAGCGGTTGTCTGTAAAGTCGGTTTACTGACGATAGTTGAACGTGACAACGATTGTGCCTCTTTGTCGCTCGTTCCGCGCTCTCGCTTGCACTTCAAGCCTTAAATGGAACGCCTCAGCCGCGCGGTAACGCCGCATTGCGTCGTGTGTGCAGCCGGCTCCATCGAATTATAAGACGTTGTCAAGTCAATATAAAGTGTTTCTGTGTTGTACCTCCAGAGGGCGCGATCCTCCTGCCTTGCCGCGAGAGCAGCAGCAGCAGCGGCACCAGCAGCTCGTCCAGCAGCGCGGGCAGCGAGCGCACCCCGCCCCGCGCGCCCCGCACACCCCGCGCGCCCCGCAGGCACGCTGACAGGGACGACGCTTCCTCTGACACCGACCGGGAAGAGGGTAAGCTTCTTGCGGCTATGCGCTCCTGGTACTTTCATAACTAACCTCTTCAGAGAAACCGTGGCAACCAGGTGAACTAAGCAGGGAGGTGGAAAAAAGTCGCGTTATGTTAAGCAGGTGGACCACGACATCCCATCCCAATCTCTATGTTGTTAGGTGTAAGGGCTATTTCCCGCACCCTACCACGCAATTCCGCCGACGAAATCACCGATGCAGTTAAAGCAGCCAAAGAATTTAGATTACACCTAACAGAATGCCCTTCTGGTAGCGAATACCCTTCAGGTAACAACGCTCGTCCCCGCCGACGGGGTCGCGGCCATTATCAAAATCAAAATTGATAATCAGAGATGGAGCCCCTCAGGCGTCATCTCCTTCACGATGTTTTTCAGTATCAACGCGCTAGGCCGTGGGGCGAGGCTCCATGTATACGTTACGGCGGGCCCTCGAGCCGCCCCTAGACGCGTTGGTATATGACTTTGTGGTATATGACGCAAGTGCGATGAAGCTTGATCGTTTAATTTCCTCTCTCCTCGACTCGAACCCGCTGTCTTCGCGCCATGACTACACGTCGGCGCCGCCCGTCCTTCGCACACACCGCTCGACTATTGACGCTGCCGCTGAAATGAAATCATTAATTTTAACTTTTGGACATTTAAGATCACTTAGTTACGTCAAATAAGGTTACATTTAGCGTTAGTTCAGCAAGGCAAAATGTGCGGTCTTTTGTGGAGAAGACCGCACATTTTGCATTAATCTGTAATGCATCACATTTTGTGCTAAAATATAATTGGGACACACAGATGAAACCTTGCATGTATGAAGTGTCGCTTTGTATGTGCAGATGTGGGCGGGTGCTCGGGCTCCCCGCGGCTGCAGCGCCGGCGCCGCCGCGACCGCCGCAAGCCGCGCCAGTCCAGCGACAGGGACGACGCCAACGACGAACTGGCATACATCGACTCCCTGCCAGAGGTCAGTCACCCTCACGGCATAAACACGGACATATTTTATCAACCTGTATATACCGTGAGAAAGTGTAAAAGAATAGAATAGAACATGTAATAAAATAGCTGCAAATTGTGATGTTTTAGCTGACAAATATCATAAATTCAAAAAAAAATGTTCTTAACCTTATTTTAGCCTCCAAATAATTGGATTACCATTTAGTTAACAACTTATTATTATCATACCTTGTTTAATATTTATTGATGTGTATTCTGTTGGTGGTCATAATAAATAAATAAATAAAAATAAATAAACATACTTTAATGCACACCAGTAATAAATTACAAGAAATACAGTTAACAACAATAATAAACGAGTACAGATTGGCGGCCTTATTGCTAAGGTAGCCATTTCTACCAGGCAACCAAGATAAACGGCTAATTTCGGCTACGTCTCTAATCTACTTTGCGAACTGCAGCATGTCTATTACTTGAGTAGTCCTATTTCGGTCTTTTACTAATAACAACTTTACTAATACAATATAGAAAATTTTTCTCCTTTCAAAGGCTGTCTTTAAAATCTATAGTCATATTTCTTTGTTGCATGCTTGCTTATCGTGTCGAAACCCACAACTACTAACTAACTGCTTTCTTGCTTTTCGTGTGGGTTTCGAGGTTAACATACCTCACAAACCCTGGTGTCGGAATTATAGAACCGCCTTAGGCTTCCGACATGGCTCCTATAACGACTACATCCGTAGATAGTAGCCGGGATCAACGGCTTTACATGCCTTCCAAAGCACGGAATCATCTTTCTTTTCGGACAATTACGTGATTCAGCCTGCAATGTCCTAACCAAACTGAGGAAAGTCTCACAAAGTGATATTTGTTCGACGACTCCCCACCGGGATTCGAACCCGGAATCTCCGTAACGTCAGGCGAGCTTTTGACCACTCGACCACGGAGGCTGTCACTTTTTTGCATGAAAAACTTATAAATAAAAATAACTATAAACTCATTTATTTTACAGGACGTCCGCTTAGTGGAAGTAACATCCAACATTTGGGGGACAAAATTCAAAATGCATGGACTGGCCAAAAACGTGCCCGCTAATTTAGGCCAAGTCACGTACAAAACCTCGCTACTACATCTGCAGCCGCGGCAGATGACTCTTATGATCACCGAACTGAGAGATGACTATCCAGTTGGCCCCGATCCTAATTTCAACCCCAACATATTCTCTGAAGACGAAGAAGAAGTATTCCCTCCTAACGATACAAACAACTCCCCATCACACACCAATAACAATATCAGAAGAAAACTCACTTTGAATGAACGTATAAACAACGCTAATAATTTTATCAGTAACCAAAATCAAAATGAGGGCTACTCAAACAATAATTCCAGTAGTCCGTCTTTAGCCCGAGCGGAATCTTATGATGAATTCCCTTATATAGATACAAATGATGTTAGTAATAATGTGAGTAATGTTAACAATGTATCGGAAGTATATTCGTCCCCAGTAAGACATTCCGCTCAAACGACCGAACGTAGAGTAAATAACAATGCGTCAGTGCCAAACAGACATGCCATTTCCCCCCTAAGATGTGAAAGTTCCGTACCAACATTACAATCTCCTAAAAACGCTGTAGCACCAACAGATATAATCTTTGAAAGACCATCTCCTCAAACTGTGACTTGTGGTGGAAGAGGAGATTTCTGTGGAGGCCGAACTGATTACAGTGTCAGAGGGGATAACGTCTCTTTGAAGGGAAATATTTCGGAACAGCAGTCCTTCAGTCTGAACCTGACTTTAGAACCGAGCAGACAAGTCACGATAAAGAAATGTGATAATCACGTCACAGACAACTGCTTGTCTAAGTTACGTAAGAATATTTGTAGCAGAGGAGAGTCAGGTTCATTCGATATGAACACAAGGATTCTGAAATCTTTGTGCAGTAAGAATTATGAACATGAGGTTCATCCGGATGCGATGACGCGTAGAGCTGATACTTTAAAGAATTTACAGCAAAAAGGGGAAGATTTAAAGTTTATAGATGAAGAGACTCCTGTTGATACGACAATTAACAATCTGACTGATAAAGTCAGAGAAGTGAGAGTACAAAGGACGACAACAGTGGTTCCAATCAGTCCAGTATATGCAAATGTACCTGTTTACGATACAATGACGAGAAGTTGTAGTGTAGGATATTTAGATCTAGTCGATCCTCAAGTTTTACACGCTCAAGTTAGTCTGACGGCCCTTAGAGGAGAACCGCCAAGACGATTGATTCTAGTAAACAATAAAAAACAGAAACGACCTAAAAGACACTTCCGAACTAACGATGTAAAACAAATAGAAAGCACCAGAACACCTAGTTTGAAGAAGTGTGGAAAATCAAAGAGTTTAGATTCAAGCGAACTATCACTAACCGTAGAGAAGAGTAAACGATTATCAAGAGTAGACACAGCGAATGCTAAAAAAGAAATAGCCTCAGCGAATTCTAGCAGTCGATGTACGAGTACGGGAGGGGAGGAGACTAGTGGGAATAGTACAGAGGACAATGCTAAAGGTCGGAGAGGGAAGAAAGATTTGCCTGCTTGCGCGGTGTGTCGCGTGGTCCCGGGCAGCTCCCGACGCGGCGAGGATAAGGCGGTGTGTGCGAGCTGCACCGCGCAAGCCACGCCCGCCGCGCCCGCGCGCAACGACACTGACTCAGACTACAGCAAGTATTATAGTTAGTAGTAGCCGCTTTACTTCACCTGCAACACTTACTTCACCGGTGAGGTCCCGCTAGGCGTAGGTGCTCTGTGGAAGTTGTACCAAATATCCTAACATAAATATGTTCAGATATCCCCAAATATTTCTGTATTTATTGAGGATAGCTATTATTAACCTTACCTTGGCGGAATTCTTTAAAACATCCTTGGCCTTCACAAATACTGATCACAGATTAATCCAGCCACTTCTTCTGACATGACATGGCTCTTGAATTCTATCGAGAACTTAATTTAAGTTTTATCCGATTTCAAACACACAAAATAAAGAATACTAAGCTTCGCAAATATGCACAAGACTCTCTTAAATTACTCGCATCTCACATTACTTCCATTTTAAAGAATCAGCAAAGTATGATCTTTACATGGATGATATGTTTGGTACAACTTCTAAGACCGACGACGATAGATTAGACAATCTTTACGCTCGGAATCCACAGATGCAGTAAGCAAAATGCTCTGAGTTCATATGCTGCTTAAAACACAAATTCGCTCATTTTCTGTGACGGGCTACATACTGATTTCCATATACATCAGGTCTTCTTTCTTTCGCGTCTGTGGGTTCCAAACTTGAATCTTGAGCACGTCTGCCTTCCTGCATGCATCTTGCGAACAACTCACGTACACGAGCGCACGCGTTCTGATTCTGACCCGGGGCTTTATTTTCGACCCTGCTGATTATAGGTAGGTTGATGAAATACAAAACATAGCATTGCCTACTATTCTTTTAAACCGACCAAAATATAAGTAGTATTGTTGTCTTAAACCACAATGGAGTTGAAGTCTTGAACTTGTTCAGGTTAAGCTGAACACACGTATTGCTACGGTGCTAAATGTTTAATTTAGCATATTCTTCATTTTATCTCTTAAATAATTGAAGAATGTAGCTATCGCCAAAAAATATATATACTTTGTAGAGAACTTTAAAATAAAAGCGTGAGAAGAAATTTTCCA
This sequence comes from Teleiodes luculella, assembly GCA_948473455.1. Lineage (NCBI taxonomy): Eukaryota > Metazoa > Arthropoda > Insecta > Lepidoptera > Gelechiidae > Teleiodes > Teleiodes luculella. The sequence goes on along the minus strand of OX419589.1, from coordinate 1,801,163 downwards.
CGCATGATCAAGTATTTCTAAAACTAATGTTATGTTTTGGATCCGACACTACAGTAGACGAATTAGTTGAAATGTAAATACACATTAGAGAGACTCATTTACACAACTTAGTATAAGTTCAAAAACTAAACAGTGAATAATAATAATACCTATTACATTAGGTTCACTAGAGCAGTTGGCTCTGCGACTGTTGGCGTCTCGCTCGTCGCGGAGGAACAAAGCGGCGTTAGAGCGGGAGAGCAGTTCAGCGCCGGCGTCACCGCGGCCCGCGCGCAGTCAGCCCGCGGGCGTTAGAGCGGGACAGCAACAGCCGGCCGGCTCCAGCCCCTCGTCGCCCGCGCCCCGCCGCCCGCCCGCCAGACACCGATATTCTTCGTCATCTCCTATACGGTAAGCCTAAAAAAATATTAATTTATATTTAAATATTAGTCCGAACATAAACTCTGAACGAATGAACAATATAGAACAAGTAATTTAAAAATGACGAAAAATTGGTGCCCTGACCAGGATAGAAGTTTTAGGCGTAGTAAACGCGCTAAGCAAGAATAGAAAAAAGAATAGAAATAACTAAGCAACTATGTTCAGTTCAAACTGATATCGCATTGCATTTAAAAAGTTTGCCATGTTGCGGTAATTTAATTAAAATCACTTTAGGTATACTACCAAATCGTTGCACAAAAGGACATGTTGTAAAAATATGTTGTGATTTGAATGTTAAAACACAGTTATTTGTTACATTTCCAGGCAACTACTGAATTCTCCTTTGCTGAACCGGCGACGCAACAAGAAGCCCTCAGAGAGCTCGGACGAGGAGAGCGGGGGTGCGGGCGCGGGGGCGGGGTACAGCGAGGTCAACGGACGGAACTACCGCGACCTCGAGACCTTCCAGAAGGCACAGCTCAGGAACAAGGTGGGTTGACTACAAATAAAGACATCTCGAAAATGGTTGGAGTTTGTAGCTGTCGCTGGAGACCTTTGACAATAGATGGGTTGAAAAGTGGGTGATACTCAGAATAATAATGCAAAGCGAGCTGATTCCGATTTCTGGCAGTCTAGTACACCGGGGCCTGCAGATTTTTGTCATAATGCTTGTGTTTTTCTATGATGTCGTAATTTTTGTCTGAATGTTTTTAACAAAGCAAGCGTAGGTCAAATTAAAAAAAAGTTTCAGACAATTTATATGCGTTATAAAACGTACTTGTTACAATAAATTACAGCCTAAAGTCATACATAACTAACTCATCAAAATCACCACTTTTGCATGAGAGAAGTTTTGATTGTAAAAATGTAGTTGACAATATTTGGAATATTATCTCGTTCTCTCCAGCTGAAGCGGTGCGGCATGCCCCCCGAGCGGGGCGGGGCGGGGTCCGCTGGGGGCGCGGGGGGCGCGGCGGGCCGGCAGCTGGTGATGCACAACAAGGCGCCGATGTGGAACGAGAACTCCCAGGTGTACCAGCTGGACTTCGGCGGCCGCGTCACGCAGGAGTCCGCCAAGAACTTCCAGATCGAGTACCACCACAAACAGGTACCATACACCACGACACAACTCATTACAAAGCGACATTTTTATATACGTAGAACCATGGACCAATATACTTAAGAGGACTCTCAATTCACCAGCTCCTACTACAATGCGTGTTCCTGTAATTAGTATTAAAAAAAGGTAGATGTTACTAGGTACCATCGTACCATTCACAGATTAACCATCATTGTAAAATCATGTGAAATTAAAATTTATATCATGGTGTCTCGACCTGATAAAAAAATAAAAATTACTTTTAGTTCCTATTATGTAAAAAAAACACAATTATAGTAATTTACTACTGTACTTTAATATAATCCCGGGCGAGGAGCTAGGCGCCATTTAATTTTAATACGGGATTTGAGTTTTTTCCGAAGCACGTTTTTTTCTAGGGCATTGACAGTCCTCTCGAGTATTCCTTAGTAAGAGTCCATGGTAGAACATTCTTAGAATTTGTTTTATTTTAGATTTTTTGTATTGTCTCACTCACGCTATCCTCCTTTCGTCGTAACATGAAGCGCTATCAAGAGTTTATCACACATTTATCTGTCAAAAAGCTGCGAGAAACCCGCCATTTTGAAATATCCTCCAATAGGATAAGAGTTTACGCACGACAAAATTATGTCTAACGCGTGTACGGTTAATATGCTAGGGAAGCAGAAACCAGTGTTTCAAGAAAATATTATTTATGTACTTGCAATTTGCAATTTTTTTCTTCGAGAACCGAAGACCTGGACAGGTTGTCATAGCGAATTCCGTTTTTGGGAGACCTTTGTTTTTACTGCTATATTGGTCGACTGCACATTTTTAACTTTCAAATCAAGATTTCACATACCACTTCCATTCATCAAGTTATTATTATTTATTTTATTTGTTATTTTGTACATTGATAGAGATAGCTAATCCCAAACTTAAGAAAATATATTATGTAGGTACATATTTTTCTCGATCCAGGTAATGCAGTTCGGTCGCATCGACGGCAACGCGTATACTCTAGACTTCCAATACCCGTTCTCGGCGCTGCAAGCCTTCGCCGTGGCACTCGCCAACGTCACGCAGCGACTCAAGTGAACTGCACAATGCAGCACGCCCATTGGTCCCCATACTCGTCATTCCAGCCGGCAAGTTGGCAGCACTGTATAACCAACCAATGAGCAACTTTCAGCGTGACTCGGGAACAGGTAATTGGGCCTTGGTTTGGTTATTGCAGAACGCCATCTATGATTCTTTAAAGGAAGCTCTGAAAGTATCTTATAAGAAGTCTCCTTTCTGATCAGAACAGGGATCTTATAATTGGCTGGAAAAAGTATCGTTAAGAAGTTACCTTGCCAGCGTGTAATTAAATTCCATTAAATAAAATTAGATAGGATTAGTCCCTGTCTAGATCTTGTATCACAAAACTATCAGAAATAACTTTTAATTAAGATCCACACCTATCTTGCAATTTAAAGCATAGCAAATCCATACAAATGTTACAGATGTGAAAACATGTTTGTTTGTTTGTCCTAACTGATACAAATTGAAGTGTTTTTGTTTGAAGAAGACAAGTTGTGAGTGACATAGGCTACTCGCCGCTAAAATCTTTAATTTCCTCAGAAAAAGTTGAAAAACAACCGCTGATCTTTGATAAAATCTTCATTACAAGTTAATAGAGACCGCTCTACTCTGTCAGTAGGTATTGTGATAACTCTATGAAATATAAGATGTTATAATGCTTTACAATAGTAATGTCTAGACACCGTGTTAGCTAAACGGAACAGCGATCACCCATCCGATTTTGTACACGGCTTAGATAGTTTGTAATTTAATATTAAATATCTAATTCATGTTTGAACAGCAATGTCTGTGTAAAGCACATTGCTCGTTCTTCTAGTATAATAGATGCAATGTATAAATGAACCTGTGCAATGGACGTTAAATAGTACATTTTAACGATTACATAATTCATTACTAACCATAAGCTCATAATTTATTTACAATTTTGGAGTATACAAATAGACCTACCAATCCTACCATCTACTAAGATGTGAAGTAACCTTTAATTTATTGGAACCGCATTTGGTAGTTTAATGGTTTTTGAGCTTTTATATTTTCAAGCTGACATGATAGATGCCTGCTATTATCGCCCAATGGTTGCCTGGAAGAAATCGCTTAGAGCGATAAGGCCGCCATTTGCCTTCTCTCTTTTGTGTTTTGTTTGTACTGTACTTATTTCATCTAGTGCATTAAAGTATATTTTGATTTGATTTGATAGAATCAAAGTAAGATTTTTTCTCAACGCTAATAGATGGCGCTTCAACAAACAACTCAAAGATTTGTAATCCACCGACCTAACGTTACAATTCATTTTTCTTACAATTAATACGGGAACAATTAATTTATTGAACAATCCATGATAATGGACGTTTTTAAATATTATTTTTATTATTTTACGGACATTCGAAAACAGACAAATTGGTAAATCTATTTGTTTAATATCTATTTATACTACGCATTTTGAAACAATCCGCAAAGAAAATAGTTTCTTATACAAATTTTGTGTTCTCTGATGGCGAACAAAAAGTCTGCTTGTGATTAAAGCTTTGTGTGCAGTCGCCTAGTCGGTGAATGAATAAGTTTTACCTACAGCTGATTACAATTGAAAAAAAAATATCATTAACAAATCCATTTGCAATTTATTTATTTATACGACAGACGGGCATTATTTTCTGTTTCAGACTTGTTAACATAAGTCGTCATTGAGAGACAAAACTGAAGTCAATCTTAGCCTAATCTGATGCTTATAAATACTCGAGCAGCTCAAACGAAGATCTCAAGTTTCGTATTGAGAATTTGAGAGTTAACCACAGTAATTGCCATTAATTCAATCAGCATAGCAAGAAATATATCAGACAGACTTATTTTATGCCTCTCAATGTTGCCTTTATAGCGATAGAAAATAAACCTGTAACATTTTATAGTTGTTATAACCATAATATCTTTACAAATCTAAGTAAATAGCACACAAGAGTAGAATTTAAATAATGGTGGTACTAAAATTATTATCGATGGCCTGTAGTGATTGGTTGTTCTACAGCCAGACTTGATACTCATATTGAAGTTTGAACTAAACAATTGCCAATAAAAATTGCCACACAGTAATTTGTTTTCTACTCTATTGTGCAGATATTTTTTCTGTTCGCTTGTATATTCAAAGGTTTGTTTTTTTTTGTGGCCATTATTTATACAGCACAAATGTTTTGGTTCTAAGTTTAATATTGATGTTGAATACTCGTAGAAGAACTAGCAGACTGGTTGAATATATGCGAGACCTACACTAGGTATTAGGACAAAATGTTAAATATTTTGGATATAGTCTTAGGCATTAGCCATTCGGGTGGCATTAAATGTATGGGCCTGGTAGTCGGTACCGTCTCCCGGTTAATTTACTATTTGTAACGGTTTGAAGGAGTCGTGCGTCGCGCGCCGCTTTGGAAGTAGAACTCAGTGTATTTTTGTATAATGGCAACATCGAAGTGCGGAATGTAACGTAGAGGTATGGAATGTATAAAAAAAATTAGGCGGTTCAAACCGACGTAGCTGGGTAGATTATTGGATCATGTTCATTGTAATTATTTCATTTTAGGTGCAAAATGCATATTAGTTGATATTAGTATAACTTGGTGTTTGTTTGTTAATTTTGAGTTAACTTCCAGATTTCTGTTATTATATTAGCAATGTTAAAGTTATTTTTTATCCACCTCTTAGTTATTTTAACTGTTTTAAATTTATCGTTACTTTCTCTAGTGTAGTAATTGTATAATACTTAGGTCACTTATATTGTTGTTGTGTTGTGTGTTACTATTTAAATAAAATGTTGTAACGTATATACATTTATTGTGTACGAGTATAATAATCGGTGTTCTCAGCACATATTTTGATACTTTTTAAATTCAAGTTTAACGAATTTATATTCATTACGTGTTCCATACTTATAAAAATATTATTAACTACCTTAGTCGGTGATCAATCGTATTGCATAACGATTTCAAATATTCTGGTCTTTTACAATATGGCTTAAAATATTACAAGTTAAATAATTATGGAGTTTTTGTCAGCGGCTTTCTTTAGGGGCCGGTTTTACATAGCAGGCAACTGAATTTACCCACTCCCGACTTACATTCTGCCCGCGGGAGATAATCTCACCCATTCTCACCTATATTATTTTATGTCATATTGTATGTAAGCTCGTTTTTAACATATTACGCCTATTTAACGTAACCAGCGAAATTAAATATAAATCAAACTAACCATTTCCTGACTCTTGTCACTAAGGAGGACTTGCCAAATGGCTACGATATATCGTACTAAGGAAGACAGCTGAGACTTAATGAATCAGTTATGGCAACACCGTTTTACTTTGGTCTCAAACACACATATCTATGGTTAATTATTGTGAAATTTAGTATTATATAATATTAGTTAATGTCCAACTCATTTGTGACCGAATTGTTTTAAGACTGCTTTTAAATACTGTTTAGTTTACGTTTGATATTGTTTTATGTCACTCGGTAGTTATAATATATGCGATAGTTATCATGTATGTTAGTCGCAGTTATGTTATTTTCTGCTAATGTCATGTTTCCCATTCCTATTAATCCTATAACCACAATGGTAATAATACCAAGTCTCATTTCTGAGAGGTTCTCACAGTGATCTTAAAGGAAAAAGGTATTTTTCAATACTAACAGATGGCGCTATACATGGTCTAAGAAAACAAGGTCTAACACTCCGACCACGTGACTGACACGAGCCTACGTCATTTTGTCTATTCATCCTTGTCGAATGCGTGTAATAGACAAGTATGAACAGCGCAAGATGACGTAGGCTTGTGTCAGTCACGTGGTCGGAGTGTTAGACCTTGTTTTCTCAGACCATGGCGTTATACAAAGTAAAATTCGTCACAATGACAAAAGTAGGCTCCTCGATACCATTTGGATTTTGCATCGGAAGATTTTTGAACCCAACGGAATCGGATTCTTGAAATTTATAATATTTTAAAATATTTATTAATTTTCAGTCATTTTGAAAACCTCTCATTGGCGGCGCTTTCAAATCAGTGTTGCTAACCGCGAACCTACTCAGACACGGGAAAGAGCTGCGGACGATTTACGAGTTTATACGCAGTTTGTCCCGTAGAAAGCGGGCGCAAGTTACAGACTGCATATAAACTCGGCATCCGCCCCGCAGCCCCCGCTTCCCCGTCTGTGGGTTCGCTCCTTAAATACAAAGTTATGAAAAGGCGTGCACGAAATAACATGCTTATTCGAAAAATGTACAACAAAAACAACAAATTCAAATACAATCAATCTTACAGTCATCGGCAACTAAATGTATGTGCAAAATGTTTTTATATAAGAAAAGCCCGTATATGATTATCGCTTCAGTAGTTAACTATATAAGTGTACTAGTAGGTAAATAAGTAAGATAGAATAGTTATACCAAAACCAAAACTTGTTTTTAGTAATACTTTGTGATTTTCAGAACTTGGTGATGATAATTGACTGCAATACAATATAATGTTCTGTTCATTACGGGCACGCCTTTTTTCTAGTTAAATGTAATCAGGGCTTGGAAGTAATTGTATAAAAAGTTTCTTTTGAACCCCCTCATAATTTTGTCGTGCGTATTCTCTTATCCTATTGGAGGATATTTCAATATGGCGGGTTTTTTGACAGTTAAATGTGCGACAAACATTTGTTATAGCATTGCATGTTACGGGGCCTGATTTATTATTATCACGATATGCTGAAAATTTATCATTTACGAAATTGTAAAAAAAGATTTTATGTTCTTCTTAAATGTTGATTATGATTTCTTTTTAAAGCCTTCAAAATGAAGGTTTCATTTATTTATTTCTAACGAGACCTTTCAAGCCCTGAATTCAGTTTTTTATCGATATAGGTACCATATTACTTGCAAACGCTTGTTTATATCACTTGTCAGTTGTACATAACTTCGATAGCGACAAAGTGTAAATAAAAACTATTCTCCAGATACAAAAATCTGTGTTTTATTTTATTATAAACGATAAACTTAATAAATATGAGTAACTGCGTAAAACATTAGCATCGCGAGTAAAGGCAGTAGACTTTGTACAATACATTTTATACGGCATACTCAACGCTTTAGTTATCTATCACATGTTATAGTTACAGCTTAAGTATCTAAACAGATTATGCCGAAGTTTGGTGTGATTACACCTGCAATGCTACACACAGTGCCGTAATTAGGTTGCGTGTAGCGTACGGCCGAAATTCGGCGGCAACTTAGGCCTCTGCCTCGAATTTAGCGGGCAGCGGGGCGGCGGCGGCGGCGCGGCAGCGGGGCGGGCAACGCATACCTGTTCTACAAACCAGCGCGCAGATCGCGCGGCATTACAGCGGTGAAGTGTTGTGTTGCGAGATATTTGTTTTTATTCGCGAACGAAATGTCTGAAAAACGGCGACGACATCTTTTTAATTCAAATTTATTCCTAACGCTCGATTTATTGTGGGCAACGCAACAACACTATACTACAATGCAGACGCGTAACGCGGGCGGGCGGTCACCGCTTGACTGGAGTGCACCGCTCGTTGCCCGCGCCCGCGCCGCTGTTTTCGAGAACCGGTCCATTTGATTTGACGCATAAGATCCTGCCGCTCTCGCGCCGCCGCCGCGCCGCCGCCGCCGCCCCGCTTCCCGCAATATTCGAGGCAGAGGCCTAACTCGTATTCTATATAGCACACATTAATTTGCCGTGTAAGTTTGGCGGAATATGTCGCGTCGGAACGTAAATTCAGCCGCCGAACTTCGGTTGCGTTATTTCGGCATAGTGTGTTTTAAGACTGTTCACACACAAATCTGATTTACATCTATCTGGTTTGAGATAAATTAAAGGAAGGAAACATAAATCAAAACTATAAAATGTGTCAGGTCTAGGATTTTAGTTGTTGGTTTTATATCAATAATTAATTTGATTTAAACAATGATAAATAAAGCCATCTATATATGAACAGTCAAAATCACAAATTACACAGACTTAGGACTCAATTCCGCAGGTGATTGTCAGTTTAAATTTAGAGACGTCAAACATCGATTTTATGTATGTGTCTGTATTCAGTTTAAATGGGCCGTGATTCATTCATCTCCTATACTAGTCCGGTTCGCTCCAGTACAAAATGAAAAAATTCTATCTGTCATTCCTGTAAATGGCAACGACTCATACCGTTGGATTCGTCTTGGTGTCCTGTACGTGGAACTGTCGGTCGTCAAGTTCTAAAGTGGTGGAGGGAGGAGGGGAGGGGTAATCAAAGTTGGCGAATTTGTACTTTTGTTTTTACGCTGTAATTTGAAAACTAGTGGACCGATTTCTTTGTTACTCGTATTATTTGAAAGTGTATAATATTACCTAAAAGACGTTCTTATACATCGAATACGCCAATTCAGCGGTTACCGCGCAATAATACGAAACATTGAAAAAAGAAATTGTGTATAAATAATATCACAGATTACGCTAAATCTATAACGTTTTCGTGGAAACAATGTTTACTACTTTAATTCTAAAACAAATTACCTAATCAGAAAGGTAACAATAATTACTATATGATTTATGGTGCCTGAGCTAGAGCTAATTTACGAAACGTAGTCGTAGGATCACTATACTACGAGTACGCAAATATAAGTAAATGAATGAGAAGAGATGGGTAAGTAATCACCATATTACTTTAATTATATATTTCAAGCTTACATTTTTCAAATAATACCTGGAAAAAAGACTTTACGTCGAAATAAAGAGGATAATTTTTTTTTGTTTTTCACGATTAGTAGTTTTGAATTTGCCTGTAGCATCTGACCCAAGGTACGTGACAAGATAAAACTTTTGTCAGGGGTAGATATTAGTAATACCTACCCATGATAAAAAAATAAAAGAAATCTACTTCGAAATAACCCGAGAAACATTTTTTTAGGTTTTCACTATAGTATTTTTGACTTTCCCTGTAGCATCTGACCCAAGGTACCTGACGAGATTAAACTTATGTCAGGTGATAGATTTTAGTAATCCCTTTCCATGATAAAAAATTAAATGAAATTTACGTCGAAATGACACGGAAAACAATGTTTTAGTTTTCACTATAGTTGTTTTAACTTTGCCTGTAGCACCTGACTCAATGTACCTGACGGAATAAAACCTACATCAGAAGATAGATATCTGTAACACCTACCTATGATAAAGAAATAAAATAAGTTTACGTCGAAATAACGCGGAAAACAATCTTTTAGCTTTTCACTATAGTAGTTTTGACTTTGCCTGTAGCACCTGACCCGAGGTACCTGACAGAATAAAAACTATGTCAGGGGATAGATATTGGTAATATCTAACCATGATAAAAAAATAAAAGAAATTTACGTCGAAATATCGCGGAAAACATTTTTTTAGTTTTCACTATAGTAGTTTTTAATTTGCCTGTAGCCCCTGGCCTAAGGTTCCTGACAGGATAAAAACTATGCCAGGGGATATATTATATTGGTAATATCTACGCATGATATAAAAATAAAAGAAATTTAGGTCGAAAAAAAAAAATAAAAAAAAAAAAATATTATGTTTATTTTAGACAATTCAGTACATACAATTACATGTTAGTACAGTTTAATTTGTAACAATTAACGCGGAAAACAATGTTTTATTGCGTACTCGTAGTATATTGACCTGCGACTACGTTTAGTTAATTAACTCTAGCTCAGGCACCATAAATCCTATAGTAATTATTGTTACCTTTTTGATTAGGTAATTTGTTGTAGAATTAAAGTAAGCAACATTTTTATCACAAAAACTTTATAGATTTAGCGTAATCTGTGATATTATTTAAACACAATTATTTTTTATTATGTTTCGTATTATTACGCGGTAACCACTGCATTGACGTATTCTATGTATATGAACGTGTTGTAGATAATGTTATACCCGTTCAAATAATACTAATAATAAAGAAATCGATCCACTAGTTTTCAAATTACAACGTAAAATCCAGCGATCTTTGACTACCCCCCCCTCATCCCTCCACCACTTTAGCACTTGACGACCGACAGTTTCACGTTCAGGACATCAAGACGAATCCAACGGTAGGAGTCGTTGCCATTTACAGGAGTGACAGATGAAACTCAAGTTCTAGAGCACTTTTGGTCTAAAATGAACCGGACTATACTTTTTGATTCCCATATGAATGGAAAAGAGCAAGAACTAAAATTTAGATATTTTGCGGCAACCACGGCGCAATTGAGCCCATAATTATAACGTATCATACATAAAAATCATATGATAATATAAAACAATGGTTCCATGGAAGTTATTGAGAAGTTCATTCATAAATTCATTCATAAAGGTGTTCCCACGGCATTATTAAAATACATACAGTGTGAGTGTGTACGTATAGTTGTAATTGCTATAAAACATTATGTATTGTTATAATAATAAGTAATTAAATTACTAACGAATTAATTACGGTCTTGGGAGCACTTTTAACTAAAGCCTGAAAAAAAAAACCTCGCCATATTGCGGAATTTCAATGGAACTAATTTTATAATGGAAATTGTTGCCATAAACATAAAAATATACATGTGGCAGGTTTTTTATTTCTTTGGTCAGACTTTAAGTGTTTTTGAAAAAAATATCAGCACACTTATTACCACTGAAATATAACACGAGCGTAATGATGAGAGCCGTCTTAGTAAATAAAGTGATATCGCATATTAATGTTACCTTATAGTCAAGTCTATATTATATTCACACAATTCAGTCCGTATTTACAGCATTTGTATCACTAAGTTAATGTCCATTTACGAACTGAGGAGATGAAGGGCTGTGGACAAAAAGAGCAAAGAAATGCGTTCGTAAAGATTTTTGAATTAATTCAGGTAACTCAATACCCTAATTAAGGATCACTATTCATTGTTACTAACATTGAATCATTTTTACTAACAACCTAAGGATTTTTAAATCTGCAATAAATGATATTATTAAAATATTAGAAAGAGAAATAGTATTTTTCAAGATCGCACTTGTAACACAGTATTTTTTGCCCAATCGCCCAAGTGTCTCCTCAGCTCCTCATGTGTTCTGGTGGCCTGGTAGCGCCACTACTGGTGTGTGTGCTAGTCTGATTCACTGCCGCTGCGACCGGGGACATAGTCCGAATCTTCCTCGTCGGAGATCTCTAAGTCATCCAGATCTTGGAATAGGGATTCGTCTACTTTTACTGCGTCACCTGGAAGATGGTTACGATTTGTAAGTTCTTGTCAAATTACGTATTTTGTGATAATTTCCTATAGTTTTATCGTATCGTTTGAAAAAATATATGTGCGCATTGTATGCAGGTGTCAATGACCTTTTGTCCGGATTAAATATAAATAAACTAGTGTAGCACTCACCATCGTCCAAGAACTTGAGATCAGACTCATTAAGCGTTTGGTCTCTGAGGAACAGCTCTTTGCCAGTGAGCTTGCCCTTGTCTTTGCTCTCTCGCTCCCTCTTGGCCACGATCCCCGTGTCCAGCTCAAACTGCTTCCGCCACGCCAGGAACGACTCGACTGTAACGCGCGTGCCTTCAAACCGTTTCTGAAATATATATGAATAACACTAAATTAAAAAATGTAATAACCCCCAACACAAAACCGTTACTTGATTTTTTCAACAACTAGAAAAGAGCTGATAATCTTCAAATGGCTTAAGATATTTTCTTGGATCATAGCTAAGAACACTCTCGATTGTGACACTTTGCAAACAAAAAAACTAGATCAAAATCGGCGCAAGATGGATGCGGGCAGCGCAGGAACGATCGTCGTGGATCTGTCGGGTAGTGAAAGACTGCCGGCTGAAATGATGATGATAATGATCAATGAAATTGAGAATTACAAAGTTCTCCTCTCAATTGATTTACTACACACTTGTAAGAGTAGGTAGTTTAATGTTTTATTTTCTTATGAATTTTATTCCATTTTCACAAAATTTGGTTGACATTTCATTAGGCTTTGTCTTTATTTTTATTTTTAATCATTGTTTGGCCCCTCGGCGCGAATACACTACAACAAAGGTAATGGCTAAAAATCTGCTAAATCTTTAAATTACGGTTTATCTCAGTATACAGCTGAGCCTTTTCATTTGCCCAAACACCACAACATATTATACCAGTTTAACTTTTTATTTTTTTAATATTTTAATATTTAAAAGGTATATTTTTGTATGGCAATAAATATGATTTCTTTCTAGTATACTTTTACAATATGTTAAGCTGTTTCTCAATAGTAGTTATGTTCTATTATATCTACTTAACACATTTTCAAATATAATGACTCACTCTTCAATATCCCATACCTGTTCTGCTTCTTCATCGGCCTTCAACTTGGCGAGGATCTTTTCTTCTTTCTCCTTCTTGATCTGGTCCCATTTCTCATTGAGCCACTCCTGCCCCGCCGATACCAGTGTGAACACCATTACCATACCAAGGTTTTCTTTAGCCTGTAATATTAAAAAAATATTATATAAGTTTTTTTTCATCAATATTTTTATTTTATGTTTTCTATTATCATATTTAGCATGAGTGTATACTCTCACTGCTATGCAATATCACCTACTCCATCAGTAAACAGCCAATTTATTGTTATTTAGTATTTGCTCTACAGTCCCAGTGAAGGGGCAGTGTGGAATTTATTTATTTACTTTATTTATTAAGCTTTATAGTTTATACATCCAACACATCCAATAAAGTTATGGTTTGGTTATTTTATTTTATTTTTCTTTTTTGTGAAGCGTGGTCCACTTTGGGTAAAAGCCTCTTCCACCTGTTTCCATCTCTGTCTGTCATCTGCAGCGTTCAACCAATTCTTTCCAGCAACTTTGATTAAGTTATCTGCCCGTGTGTGGAATATACATGCTTAATGTCTAATCTAAACACACTAATGCCGAATTTACGCTACCGAAGTTTGGCATGATTATGCCCACAATGCTATTTGACAAACCTTACTCGCCAATTCAACAAAGTATGAGTAGCATAGTAGCTCTATTATTATTATTATTATTAATTTTTATTTTTGCCGTAAGATGTCTTCTGCTGGACAAGGGCAAGATTATTCTATTTTTTAGGTAAATGGCTTCATCTTTTGCCAAGTTTTATTTAGTAACACTTCACTATTGACAGGCAAGCATGTTCATTCAATAAGGTTATGATAACTTAAACTATTATTACCTGATCATTTAAATGTGTAAGGAGCTCATTCTTATCAACGACATCGTCGAAGTTTTCTTCGTTTTCAATTTCTACGAGCGGCACCTCGTCGGGGTACTTCGGTGTGTATGTAAATACAAGCTGGCACGCTATCCCGTCGCCCTCCTCGAATCCTTCTGACTTTATAGGGATCACAAACTTCTGAAAAGGCTCCGTCTCTATAACTGAAACACCACACATCATAGGAATAATAATATTGCAAATTTTCTAGAGGGCTAGCGTATAGAGTAAAATGTAAAACTTACTTTGCATGTCGCCGTAGTATATGGAGTCCAAAGCTTCCACTTCGCTGGCCTGTTCATATTCGTAATCCATATTGCTGGGGTTTTAATAAAAATATTGGGCTAATAACAGAGGTAATAAGTTTACACGTTTTCGTTTTGTAGAGCTCGTTCATCAGCGGCACGAAAAAATATAAGATCAAGATGTTGATTTTTTCTCTTTGGTTGACAAGACCACCAACCACATTTTTTTTTTTTTAGTTTCTTTCTCGTTATGGGAAAGGCAAAGGGATCTAAGCCCATACAGCCTAGTCTTTAGTAGTTTCTTGCATTATCCAAGTTTAATGTCTTCATCTTCAGTCATTATTTCTTCAGTTTCATTTCGTCATCTTTAGTCATTTCTTGCATCTATGTTAAACTTCTTCAGTAGTTTCATTTCTTGTTACGGGATCATTGGAATGCAAGGGTGGATCTTATATTCCAATGATACTAAAGTTTAACGCGGGGTATCAAACCAGAAACAGCTAACCACTCATTATTTCTCACTTTCATTGAATAGTTCTTCTTTAACGGCACATTATCGCACTAATTCCAACAATTACCATGAAAAACTATTTTTAAAAAGGACGAAACAATGAACCCGCCATTTCCTCTCGATTCCCGCGTAAAACTCACCACCAACCACCACAGTTGATGTTGATTGATTGATTGACATAACGTAAGCACAAATTGCTGCTGTAAAGCGAGATGCTTCATAAGTTTTTGTCTCTTTCTCTCGCATCAACAGTAGATTATTAATAACAAAAAAAAAACAAATGACAGATGGACGGATGAGACAGCTGTTTGTTGTATGTACATACTTGTATGTAATTTACGTCATGAGTCCCTATATTGTGGACAAAGAGAACAAAAAAAAAAAAAAACAGTCCCTATATTGCACGTCACCGTATACCGTAGTAAGTATACCATACAAAAGTGCCATTTTGGCGCTCTTCAAAATCTCAGGTGGTTTCGGGTTGCAACAGTCAGGGGTGTCGCGCGGGGTTGCGGATTTTCTGACTAAGAAACCAATTAAATTTCAAGTGCGTAAAATAGCAATTTAAATATTTTTTGCGTGATTTAGACAAACAATCTGGAATGACTTGCATGATACCATTCCGGCTATACCAATCACAGAGACAAAATTCGTAGGAGCTGACTTCAATGGTCATGTGGGGAAAATAACTACAGTACTGACTACAACACAGTACATGGAAGTAAAGGCTACGGTACCAAGAATGCTCAGGGAGATACTATACTGAATTTCGCCGCTACTTTTAATTTGACAGTCGTTAAAACAACCTTCTTCTTCTCTAAAAATGATGAACATCTTGTCACGTACAAAAGTGGCAGAACAAGTACATAATCTACTTTATCCTGGCCGACCACCCGCCACTTACTGAAGAACTTTAAGGATAACAAGGTAATACGTGGTGAATCCCTAACCACCCAATATCGTGTACCTACCTGGTTGCGGATTTTCTGACTAAGAAACCAATTAAATTTCAAGTTAAAAAGTCCTCAAAAATAAAGTGGCACAAACTAAATAGAGAAACCGGCCAAGCTATGTAAAGAGTTGGTCGCGTACTTAAATGATCATTCAGTTGCGTCAGTGGATTGTATGTGGTGGAACGGGTTCAAAACTCGCCATATTGCGGAATTTTATAGGAACTAATTTTATTAGGGAAATTGTTGCCATAGTCGTAAAAATATACAAGTGGCGCCCCCAGAGCAGGTTTTTTATTTCTTTGGTCAAGCTTTAAATAGAGTAATGTTTTCTTTTGTGAATATGGTGTGACGAACCGGTCGCCACGCTGACAGTCAGTTTTACCCCTCCCTATTAGATGTTTCCAATGAGGAAATAAATACAATGAGCTCAAGAATTATTCTGCCGTGCCCGCTAAAATCTCTAAATTTAATTTGTTGGTCTCTTTTATTCATATGGGAATCAAAAAGGATGGGGAGATGAATGAATTTAATTTTGAATGAATGATATTTAAAATAAGCAGCGCAGCTGTCAAATTCAGCTTAAAAATGTGAAAGAGAGAGACATAACAACTTAAATTTAGATATTTTAGCGCCACGCAGAATTGAGCCCAATGTTTCAATTCAAATAAAAAAAAAGTACATGGAATATTGGGCTGGTCTGGTCATTATCGGCGGTACACGAATTATTGGCTCCCCCCGTTCCCGTGTAAAGCAAAGAGAAAAAATAATTAAGTTATACCTACCTACTCGCTCAGCGTTGTTGTGCGTTTTCTATTTTCTAGTTTAGTTGGTTGTCTATAACACAAAATTGATCTTTTGAAGCTTCTAGTCACTCAGCCAAAAGTTCTACTTCGTCGCCGGCATTCAAGTTAATAATATTCACCAATAATAGGAAGTTCCAGTTCCAAGGATGGATTCACCAGACATTCTTTCTTCCTATACTAATTCCAACGATTCAGCGTAAGTTTTTTCCTGTTATTAATATATATTATTGAGTAATATAATTATTTTTAGTCTAAAAAATGTATTTACTATTTCAGTACCGTCCAAGATCCTTCGAAAACTGCTCCAGAAGATTACACAGAGCTGCAAGAACAAGTTATAGCCAATTTTCAAAAACCAAACTTACCAAACGCAAATGTACCAGAGCGCATTGTTATTTGCTGGGACGTTTGCTATGACGACCACAACTCTTTATATCGGCTCGGCGATGGAACTACTTTCACTCCTATCAACATGCTCAAGCGAGTGCTAGACTTCTTCATACACTCCAAGCATGCGATCAACAAAAGAACCGAATTTGCCCTCATTACTATGAAAGATACAGAACCTTTTTGGGTGCAAAACTTCACAAACAATTTAAAAGATATTTTTGCAACAATTGATTACATTAATGGAGAGGAAAGCACATCAGAAACTTTTGACTTCTCAAAAGTATTTCAGCTATTAAAACAAAAAGTTGAGATCCCAGAATATAAGCAAGGAGAGTGTATAATGCCTCCTCCTTACGTGGTTCGAATGGTGGTGTTGTTTGGACGGTCTAACTGCATACCTATCATCCCACAAGAGGAGCCCTATTTTATTTCTTTGAAGAAACAAGTTTATTTTTATATTGACATTCTACTTGCACATGAAGAAGATTGTGCAATGCACAAATGTGAAGATATTTATGATGCTCTTCAAGACTTAGATGACGGTTACTCATATGTATTTGAAGTGTCAAGGAATGCAACAAAAATTCATGATTGTATAGCAAAGTTACTTGCTCATCCCTTGCAAAGGCCATTACAGAAAAACTGTGATTATTCTTTTCACTCTACATACTCATAAATTATTTAATTTGAAGAACATCCACAGATGGACAAAAGCTTTCCCTTAGGAAACGACTGATTCTGAGCAGCTTCTTCACAATAGCTCATAGATAAGTAATGATGGCTGTATCCGAAATACATTTTATTTGAAACCTTTAAGAAAGTTTATTACATTAGCAAACACACTTGATGTTAATACATATTATGAATGTATATGTTGTGAGGATTATAAAGATAAATCAAATTACTTTATATTTTATTTAATGACATATTTATTCAGCTCTTCAAAGGGATTATGATTGGTACAAAACAAAGAACTAAGGTTATCAATATAATATGATAGTTTTAAATATACTTACAATATGTATATTTATGTACTTTTGCTGTTGATTTACGAATATTTCAAGCACTTCACATTTACAATACAGGAAAATGTGTTATATAGGTGGTAATTAGGGCCCTAAATCATTGACATACATCTTATTATATCTAGTACCTACTTATGATGATGTTCTGACCAAAGTTACTCTAACTGGCACAGCCATTTTTTTTTTCGTTCTTACCATACTGATTGCATCATACTAACAGCAGATGTTTTATTACAGTGATGATATATTTTTTAATATTCACGAGAATTTAATAGTAACTATGCTAGATATTTTTTCATTAGCTGAGTAACTTTAGCATTGAGCAAATTATCATAATTTTTTTGAACTTTGAGAAGACATACAGGGGTAATGTAATGTATAAAAAATAATTTTAAATTGTGAGAATTGGTATTGGCAACACAATATAATAATTGTATGTGTTACTGTTACCAGGTTAACACTGGTAATATTGATCGCCTATTGCCAGCTTTAGATTTTTGCAATTATGAAATTCAGACAAAATAAAAAAATATAATATCAAAGTATAAAGAGCCTGTCTAGTGACTTGGAATATTGAAATAGCACACAAACATTTTATCTGCAATACAAAAGAAAAAAAAACAATTTCGTCCCAACAATATGCATTGCTTTTAGTAAACAACATAAAAAATATTGTGTAAAATGATTCATAAAAAAAATATTTACAATGATCAGGCCCACACTAATGTGGTCTAAACAAATTCGTGGTTCGGCCTCTCTAATACAATATCATACAAACGAGGACTATCTATATCAATGTACAAGCAAAACATTATAATAAACAAATTATATTATAACATCATAAAAATCTTAATCAGCATTTATCCCCATTGGTAGTCCCCTCAAGACATGAAAAAATAAATACAGGAAGATGTAAAACTTTCCTGTAGAGTCCAAAATTTAAATAAATTACTGCTTCATTGGAAAATGAAAATAAAAATGTTGAATTAAAATTCAAAGCTTGGATAAAGAAAGAATTCATCAAACATTATTTCAGAATAAAGAGTAACTATTTTTACATGTTTCCTCATATAAATTGTTACGAGCGGGTTTTGCCACATATCTATCCTTTTCTATTGGCTAGGAAATTCACTCGTCGGATAGAGAAAGGCATTCGAATCGCATGCCGTGATCAGAACATATTCTGAATGTTGAAGTCCTTATAAATGGTTAAAGTGGGGCTACTATTAAAATCGATTATCACCTTATTGGCGTGGCGCCTACAATACACCTTATTATTTAGCCTATTGGTACTATTTGGTACAGGTAATCCAGAAATACCAATCATACTAAACATCATAATTTTTATGTTTCATTTTAGTAGCATAAGTTTTTCCTTTAGATGCAGAATGTCTTATTATTACCATTTTACAAGCTGGACCTTTTGCAACCTGGACCTTTTGCGAAATGGACATTTTGCAACTTGGACATTCTGCACCTAAACGCTTTATTACTGTACTACTACAAGATTTAAAGGCTTTGATTAGATACTTTATTGTTATTTCTGGTTTACCAACAAGATGTAAACAATAAATAAACCGCTCTCTCATCAGACAGACTCTAGCAGATCCACACACATTATAATCAGTAATTTTACTTCCTACTGTACATCTGAGATCCTATGCTCTTGCGCTTCAACTGCTCACATTTGACACCGGTAGATTTATAATACGAAATTAATTAACTTCAAATATCAGTCTCAGCACTTTAAATTCTATTTAAAAAGTTGCGTCTATTGAAGGAGCCACACAAATCAGATTATTATGATCTTGCTTTATATTTAGAACTTATTGTCTTTCAATAAGTACAATTTATAAAATTCCTGTAGCTCCTTCAAAAATCGCGTTCACAGAAACAATTAAAACTCCGAATGGCTCATTCTATCTAATTCCTTACCTGTACTATTAAAATTTTGAATCTTACAGTACAATTTATATGGAATGATGAGTTTATACAATAAAGCCAATGAATGAATGAAATGACGGTTTTAAACCTAACACGAATATTATAGTACATAATAAGTTGTTTTATTTTTATATCGTATTGAAATAAAGTAAGCTTTAAAACAAAAGTTACTTATTAAATAACAACAATAGATGGCGTAAGTGTGTTAAATTAACTTAACAAAATCAAACACATCTCTATCTTATTTCGTCTCATAAGTAAGTAATAGTTAAGGCTTATTATTTTCGCGGCGACTAAAAACTGATATGGCGACTAACTGTTGGCAACTAATAAATTAATACGGCTGCAATCAAATGTTTCAGCGTTTATTTAATGTAAATAAGCGGCAACACCAGGCTATCATAAAAACGAAATATTGGCGGCTACTTTAGGGTAGCTAATATATTAAGTACGACTATTGAAATTATAGGTGAGGTACAATAAATAATTACTTGGCGACTAATATAATTACTTGGCGACTAATATTATTATTCTGTCAACTGTTAGTTGGCATATAATAAAGCAAATTCTGGGTCTTAGTAAAGGGCAGCTATAAAATTAAAACGGATATTATTTATAATTTTAAAAGGTTTTTTTTAAAATGTTTTAAATTATAATTTAAATAAAAATGGCGAACGGCGCGAGCGGCGACTGTTGAGGTTGGGTAGGAGGGTTCCTACCCAACCTCAACAGTCGCCGCTGCGCCGTGCGGGCGAGGGGGGACAGAGCGGGCTATTAGCCAATTTGATTTATTTATTTTTGATTTATTTATTTTTTAACTAAAATTTGATTATTTTTTTATTAATTTTTTTATTATTTTTTTTTACATTTTGACTTTGACTTTGACGATGACAAATCTGAGGTCAAAATTGGAAAAAATGGCCGCCATTTTAAACATTTATGTTTCTGAACGGATTGCTCTTAAAATCGATATCTAGGGTCCCCAGTGGTGTCCAATGACGACTCTGAGGTCAAAATGGGAAAAAAATGGCCGCCATTTTGAACTTTTATGTTTTTGAACGGATTGCTCTTAAAATCGATATCTAGGGTCCCCAGTGGTGTCCAATGACGAATCTGAGGTCAAAATTGGAAAAAATGGCCGCCATTTTCAACTTTTTTGTTTCTGAACGGATTGCTCTCAAAATCGATATCTAGGGTCCCCAGTGGTGTCCGATGACGAATCTGAGGTCAAAATTAGAAAAAATGGCCGCCATTTCGAACTTTTTTGTTTCTGAACGGATTGCTCTCAGAATCGATATCTAGGGTCCCCAGTGGTGTCCAATGACGAATCTGAGGTCAAAATTGGAAAAAATGGCCGCCATTTTGAACTTTTATGTTTCTGAACGGATTGCTCTCAAAGTCGATATCTAGGGTCGCCAGTGGTGTCCAATGACGAATCTGAGGTCAAAATTGGAAAAAATAACCGCCATTTTGAACTTTTTTGTTTCTGGACGGATTGCTCTCAAAATCGATATCTAAGGTCCCCAGTGGTGTACAAGAAACAAAAAAGTTCAAAATGGTAGCCATTTTTTGCAATTGTCATGTCAGAATCGTCATCGGAGTCCACTGGGGACCCCAGATATCTATCGATTTTGGAAGCATTCGGACCAGAAACCAAAAAGTTCAAAATGGCGGCCTTTTTCCATTTTGACCTCAGATTCGTCATTGTACACCACTGGGGACCTTAGATATCGATTTTGAGAGCAATCCGTCCAGAAACAAAAAAGTTCAAAATGGCGGTTATTTTTTCCAATTTTGACCTCAGATTCGTCATCGGATACCACTGGGGACCCTAGATATCGATTCTGAGAGCAATCCGTTCAGAAACAAAAAAGTTCGAAATGGCGGCCATTTTTTCTAATTTTGACCTCAGATTCGTCATCGGACACCACTGGGGACCCTAGATATCGATTTTGAGAGCAATCCGTTCAGAAACAAAATAGTTCAAAATGGCGGACATTTTTTTCAATGTTGACCTTAGAGTCATCATTGGACACCACTGGGGACCCTAGATATCGATTTTGAGAGCAATCCGTTGAGAAACATAAAAATTCAAAATGGCGGCCATATTTTCCAATTTTGACCTCAGATTCGTCATTGGACACCACTGGGGACCCTAGATATCGATTTTGGAAGCAATCGGACGAGAAACGAAAAAGTTCAAAATGGTTGTCATTTTTTTCAATTCTCATGTCAGAATCGTCATCTGAGTCCACTGGGGACCCCAGATATCGATTTTGAAAGCATTCGGACCAGAAACCAAAAAGTTCAAAATGGCGGCCATTTTTTCCAAATCTGACCTCAAATTCGTCATTGGACACCACTGGGGACCCTAGATATCGATTTTGAGAGCAATCCGTTCAGAAACAAAAAAGTTCAAAATGGCGGCCATTTTTTCCAATTTTGACCTCAGAGTCGTCATTGGACACCACTGGGGACCCTAGATATCGATTTTGAGAGCAATCCGTTCAGAAACATAAAAGTTCAAAATGGCGGCCATTTTTCGCAATTTTGACCTCAGAGTCGTCATTGGACACCACTGGGGACTGAATTTCTGCCGCTCACGACGACTCACAAAATTACGCTCGTGTGGCCTCACCCTTACTCTGTCCTTCGAGCCATTTATCCATGTTTACTACTATAAAGACTAACAACTTAGCTACGGGACCGATGACGAAAAAAAGGCTATATAAAATTATATTTGCATCCTATTTTAACTTTAAATAACGCCCTTAAAGAGTCGCCAAAATTACTTTTTTTGCATTTAATTATATTTAACTACACACCCCATTTATTTTAAATAAATGGGGTGTGTAGTTAAATGGGGCCCTGTAGTGAATTTTTTGAATGCCTATTTGCCTTTTTTTATCTGCCATTATGTTGCTGCTTGAAAATAAATTATATTTGCATCCTATTTTAACTTTAAATAACGCCCTTAAAGAGTCGCCAAAATTACTTTTTTTGCATTTAATTATATTTAACTACACACCCCATTTATTTTAAATAAATGGGGTGTGTAGTTAAATGGGGCCCTGTAGTGAATTTTTTGAATGCCTATTTGCCTTTTTTTATCTGCCATTATGTTGCTGCTTGAAAATAAATTTAGTTTCCAAAACAAAATACTCGATGCCAGTTTCAATTTAAATACTACCTTCCAATCAATTTATTTAGTAGCCACTTCATGCTTAAAATGTTACCTCACATTAGCCGCCAACCCATTATTTTTAGCACCCATTTTTATTTTTTTTCTATGCCTGATTTCGATTAGTTTGTCGCCGGGTTAAATACATGCCAATAGTTAATAGCAACTGGCCAACAAGATCACACAGCATACTAACCTAAACATCTATATCGTTCCTAATATGAAGCAAATTCCATAAACTTGCAAAACAAATGTTATTCTTTTCTTTTTTACATGTCCAGAACGAAAGAGAAGTTTAGAGCGATCTGTATCAGAAATACAACTGTAAAGCTAAAGTCTGACCAGAAAAATTAAAAACCTGCTCCGGTGGCGCCACATGATTTTGTAATGCGTCTGGCAACAATTTCCATTACAAAGTTGCATTCAGTACAACAGTACAACATAGTCAGTTGTGAATATGAGTTGTCGGACAGAACACAGTTCCAAAAACTTATAAATAATTATATTATAATTTCGAGTATTATTGAAATTCGTTACAATATTTAAGTGACCAGAAGAATTTCTCTCTAAGGCTCCTTCGTAATATTCTCTTTAGAGTTTTAATTGTCTTTCGTGACTTGTATTGATAGCACAATATCTCATCACTGTATTGTATTTTTCAAACAGTAAATGATAACGAGACCGCCGCCGTAGCGTAAATGAATTGAAAAGTGACTTAGATTCTGCTAAATACAATAATAAGCTACACTATGGGACACTTATAAACGTGGGAATCATCCGTTTAAAATGATCTACTAGTGAGTCAACAAAAGGCATTGTTAGGGTACTTGTACAGCGCAAATAAGTAATGACACTGAGCATTTTAAAGTATCAATCTTTCTGATAGCAAACTTACTGCATCAACCATTATTCCTAATGGGTACAAAACAGTATTTATTCAATTATTTTCAATAGCTTTCAACTAATTTTTTAGTAGAAGAAATGAATGAACTTTATAATGGCATAAGGGAAGACAGGACTAGACGATTGTAACTTTTAATTCTAATAACATTTACATAGGGTTTAGTTTAAAAAGCACACCGCCTCCTTCTCAAGCTGCCCAACGCTGATGTCGGAATGTTATATCAGTCTCTTAGCGTTATTTCGTCACACTACTAGGACCATTCGCATTGCTGTTTTGTTTCACTACATCACACCCGTGGTCTAAGAAGATAAGTTAAAGCTAATTTAGGTTGGGGCGACGTTGTGCGGCATTGCGGCATTTCACATAATTAATAAACAAACTTTACAGAAGATACTCTGAAAAATATTTGGCCGCGATGTTGTCTCGACGTAAAATAGGCCGCCGCATACCGTAAATGTCGCAAATATATTTCATTTGTACACAAGATTTCATATGCGAAAAATATGTATCATGCCGCACAATGTTGCACCGCGTAAATAAGCATTAAGTCACGTGAATCTATAAGATGACACGTCAAAAGTGATGGAATGAAAAACAAATCACCGCACGAGCAAGCAGGATAGCCAAATTGTCAATATAAAACGTTGATGACGTAGGGCGCTATATTATTTTATTATAGATACCACCGTACCACGGTTACTATACCATGGTCATACTATGCAACAGACAAGTCATATAATCAAGGGGTTTCCAATAACGCAAAACTAGAGATGTATGGCAACGAAAGAGGAAGAACAATGAGTCAAGCTTGCCAGGAAGAAAAAAAAGTAAGTTAACAAATTGTACAGTTATAAAAAAAAGAAATATTCAAAATGAGGACAGCAACGGGTAAAGCTATATACATAATAATATTGTAAAATAGTATACAATTTAAAGACTGACCAAAATAATAAAAAACCTTCTCTGGGGGCGCCACATGTATATTTTTATGTTTATGACACCAATTTCCATTATAAAATTAGTTCCATTGAAATTCCGCAATATGGCGAGGTTTTTTATTTTTCTGGTCGGGCTTTACATGCACACTTAAAGAAAGGAAATTAAGCATCCTTTAGTATCGATCGGATCAAGCAAGCGAATGTTTGGTTTCATATTGGGCGGATATTGAGTGAATTAAATGAAATCGGACATTTGTCAACTCTCGACGGGCAGATTTTCTAATAGAACACTAGCTCCACTTTAGTGGAGTATTATTACATTGGGTTGAAATTGGAATCGATATTGGTTTCAAGAGTAGAGCCTCTGATTCAACTCCAACGGAAAACCCACCGACGTACTTCCGTATAAATTATGGTCACCCTACCACTCATTAGTGCGAGTATTTATAAGTCTGTGCTCAGACGGAGCCACTGAAATAAAAACTGGTTTTCTAGGCTACGGCCGAGCGATAGATTCTACATTGTCAACATTATACGCAAAGGCGTGAAACTATCAATATTTTGTGATGAAATACGTAGTACTTACAGGTATATGTTAGTTGTATATTCACAGGTTCAATTTACTTACTGGGAAGCTAAACAGGAGGAAATTAATACTACAGCCAATATTTCACGGTAGTGTAAAGTCAAATATATCGTTACTCTGTGCTGTGCGTATGTATGAATCTTATGTGTTTTAAGTAAATTAAAAAAAAAGCATTCCGACCGCATTTTCATGGGAATAAGATCTTTCACGCGGTAAAAAGGAACCTGTGTGGACATTTGTCCGTTAATTGGATGACAGTAGAACGGATTAGATAAACTGTATGGCTTCCCTATACAGGGTTTCAATAACGGCTTCACGAATACTGAAAAGACATCCTTAGTCAGGTTTAGTTAAGAGCAACATGCGCAAAGGAACGGCAGGGACATTTTGCTATCTAGGGACTTTTGCGAAAGGGATATTTTGCGATGAAACAAAAGGAATTATCCCTAGATAAAAAAAATGAACTCTCCAATAGTCATTTTGATCGAAAAGTTTGCATGAAGATTTTTTTCCGTGTTTGGGTCACTTAAACCCTATATATAAATTACAAATTCACACATACGCACATGTTTATGCGCATCATAACTACCTATTAGATACATTAACGCTTACTTCATTGATGTATGTACAAACAGTTTTACAAAAGGGTTTGGTTC
Source organism: Teleiodes luculella (assembly GCA_948473455.1). Taxonomy (NCBI): domain Eukaryota; kingdom Metazoa; phylum Arthropoda; class Insecta; order Lepidoptera; family Gelechiidae; genus Teleiodes; species Teleiodes luculella. The sequence continues at coordinate 1,775,203 of OX419589.1, read as the reverse complement.
CAATAAAACGATCTATTCCCATCCAATCCCACGAACTAATACCATTTGGTATTAGTTTATTTCCGAGTTTATTTTCTATTCCTAACGAGTACCACGTTATCTCAAATTAAAAAATCTATTCCCAACGAATACCAAAACGTTACTTTTTGTACTCTCAGCTACACAAAGTTTTATTTTATTATCTGACATTTACATACTATCGTAATTGAATGTTAAAAGTCTAAAACTTTCCAAACTAACTACGTGCCACGATTTTTAGAAACAAATCCTTAAATTAATTCAATTATAAATAAAATTATATTTTTTTTTATTAAATCATTGTTGAAATGAATCAATAATCTCCACTGTGCCCAAAAACGCGAATTTGTATCAGCTTTTAAAAGCTCTGAAAGAAGACGCAGATTTGCAATCAGTGGTTGTAAATCAATACATGACCAATGTACCCGACGCAAAACGACGTGCAACAGAAACGATTGCAAAAAATCGGTGGATCACATACGTTACTGACTACTAACCAACTCCGCGAAAAGAAAATTAGCGTTGGTCATTGTTTAGAAAAATTAAGGGTCTAATCTAACCTATTTGGCGATATTTTAAAATTAAGCTGATTATTTCTTAACTACCAAAAAATATTTTATAATTTTTAAATGGCAAATTACTTATATTTGATGGTTTGGCCAAAAAATGATGATTTATGATTACTAACTTAAAGTACATAATTATATATAAAAGTTAATTGTGATATTTTATAACTATTGTTAGATTGTAGGTAAATTATCCATTTTTGATGTTTTTGCCAAAATCATTGTTACTTTAAAGTTGATTATCTGTGATACTTTATAATTTTGTTAGATTTATGTAAATTATTCATATTTGATTTTTTTGCCAAATATTTTTATGTGATTTATCATCAAAATACGCGAATTGTTACATTAAAAGTTGATTGTCTGTGATTTTTTATACGTACAATGTACATTGTAAGTAAATTTTCCATCTTTGAAGTTTTTTCCAAAAATATTTTTATATTAAAAGTTGATTATGTATTTGTGATATTTTATAATTTCGTTAGATTTTTTGTACTATTATTCATATTCGTTTTTTGCCAAATTTTTACTTGATTTATTATTATTATACGCAATTATATCAACCAAAATCATATAAGTCAATAGTCCATGATATTTAAAAAAAATTATATTATTATGTGTTTTATATATATCAAACCCTAATCTTATAAAACATTACTAAAATCACAACTCAAAGCATTTTAATTTTACTGAACCTGACTGTACCTAATTCCTTAAAACTTGTTTTGGGATTGGTTTTTTATGTGGTACTCGTTAGGAATAGAAAAAACTTTCGGAAATAAACTAATACCAAATGGTATTAGTTTGTGGGATTGGATGGGAATAGATCAATAAAACTATCGCTGTCCTATTCTTAATTACAACATTAAATAAGGACTGCAATAGCTTCGCTATTCGTATAATGACAAGAATAACGACTCTTTGCGAGGCGGAGACAAGCGGCGCTTAATCTAACACATCCTTCTCTTTCTTATAAAGGATCCGAAAGGCACACGGGAACCTAGCTCTGTCTCGCTCGCACATAATACAAGGTTACTGATAGATCATTTCTAAATTCCGAGAAATCGATGCATGTTATGTCTACAGTTTATAAATTGTGTAAATAAAATAAAAAACTAACGAATGTGAACAAAAATGAATAGAATAGGGATAATACAGGCCAGAAAATAATAAACCTCACCATATTAAGCAAATTATATGGAACTAGTTTTATAACAGCGATTTTTGCTAGAAACAAAAAAAGTTGTGTGGCGCCCAAGTGGGCTTTAACGAGAAAAAGTTATTACGGTAAGATAATAAATATAAAACGCCGCGTCACTTTGTTTTTGTATATTAGAAAAAAAGTAATTAAAAAGTAAGTAATTTAATTGAAAGAAATTGTAAAATATGATAAAATACATCCACCAGTAACCCTGTATTATTGAGCGCATGAGCGCATACACTTGAGAGTATTTTACTCGTAGTTTATTGGTTGTGATATAGACGCTATGCCGTGGGATTCCCTGAGTTAAATAGGGATTAAATAAAATGTCAAGACAGTATTTCATATGGAAAATTAAACACAAACTTATAACGTCCCAGCTCTGGCAGCTCTTTGGCCATTTTTGTATGATTTTCACATTGACTTAAAAAAAAAACCGGCCAAGTGCGAGTCGGACTCGCGCACCGAGGGTTCCGTACAAACCTGCAAGGTTTACAAAGTTCTTTCATTACGACAATCGAGTCATAACTATGGTAATCTTATTGCAAAATGAAATTCATAACATTACAATGGGGAAAGATGGAGGAGCATAAATTTAAGACAAAGATCTCTTTATCGTTTAAGTAACTAAGTACTAAGTAAGTATTTCAACTTGATAGCTCTACGCGTTCATGAGGAAAAAAGTAATAAGTTTATATTTATTAAAAAATATATATTTTGTAATGTAACTAAAAATTTAAGGTTTTCGGAATTTTTCCTTTATGTGTGCTATAAAACGTTGCTTCATGCCAAATTTCAAGATTCTAGGTCGACTGGAAGTACCCTTTAGGTTTTGATTCCCTTGCGAGTACTTGCGAGTTTCAAAATATGCAGCTTAAATTGCTGTTTCTTTTGATTGCGTTGACATAGAAGTTTGATTTTGTTACAGCTTAAAGGTATTATAGACCTGAGTATTTGGTATGAATTTCAATTTAATACCTCTACGCGTTTATGAGGAAATGGGTAGTAAGGTTAAAATTATTAAAAAAATATATATTATGTGATGTAACTAAAAATTTATGGATTTCGTAATTTTTCCTTTATCTATGCTATAAGACGTTGCTTCGTACCAAATTTCAAGATTCTGAGTTCACGGGAAGCACCCTGTAGGTTTTGATTCCCTTGCAAGTGTCGAAAATTTGCGGCATAAACGGCTGTATCTTTTGATTGCGTTGGCTTAGAAGTTTGATTTTTTCACAGCTTCAAGGGACAGTAGACCTGAGTAATTGATATAAATTTCAGCTTCATACCTCCACGCGTTCCTGAGAAAAAGGGTCTTGACAGACGGACAGACGGACAACAAAGTGATCCTATAAGGGTTCCGTTTTTTCCTTTTGAGGTACGGAACCCTAAAAACATCAAACTGGTAAAAAATGTTTCAAAATAAGTTAAGTGTAAAGTCAACATCACTATTGAACTAAACCTGGCTATCAAATGACAGTACGACTGGTTGCGTGATAATACAATAGAATAATACTTTGATTCACCAAAAACATTTAGGATAATAACTTCGAAGTGTATTTTCTTCGTTTATAGCACCGCCAAAAACTGCACTATATCATACGTATCAAATCCATCACAAACGTCGCTGGCACGCCGCGTACACAAGCGCAAGCAAAATGCACACAGTATTATTAAATCAGTACAACTACATCAAGTAAAAATAGGACTAGACCTCGACTGTTAAAGCCTGACCAAAGAAATAATAAACCTGCTCTGGGGGCGCCACGTGTATATTTTTACGACTATGGCAACAATTTCAGTTATAAAATTAGTTCCGTTGTAATTCCGCAATATGGCGAGGTTCTTTATTTATCCGGTCGGGCTTTACTGCTTATAAAAAAGATTATAACAAGTGGGTCATTTTCATTCCGAGCCAAATGTTTTTACTTTCCTAGTGATAAACGAGATTTTTTTTTCATTACAAATACAAATTTTTTTAGAATTGAATTAAATATAGTTTAATTAGAATATTCAATTTTTAAAATAAAAAGTATCTTAGAGAGTTAGAATTATTAAAAAATATATTTCAAATTAATATACCGATATATTTGTAAATAGAAGTTTTAGAATCTTTAAAGAAAATTGGGATGAGAGAACATATTTTCATCTGGTATTCTAACACTAGACAAAAAACTTCCTTCTAGAAGAATGTCCATTCAGGTGCGAACGGAAACAACCCAACAGAACGACGTCAAAAACACATCTAGTCCTATTATAACGTATTTAATTGTCACGGGATAATTTATAATAGGTATCTTTTGTTACGAATACCTTATTTTTACCCGTCATCCATCTTACTCCAATAATATAAGACAGTCTGTGATCCTTCTCAGTGTGAGTGGAGTGGGGCTGGGGGCGCCGTGTCTCGCTCGCGCGGCGCGTGTTAGAGCAGGACGCAGCACGCGGCGCGGGGCGAGGGGGGCGGCGCCGGCGCGCGTCACACCACGCACGCGGCGAACAGCTGATCAAACAACACACGGTCATTGTTATATGACGATGGATGCATATTAATAAATTGGGATGGTGAGAAGTAAATAATGACAAAGCACTGAGAAGGGCACTTGGATTAAAGAATTTTACGATGAAAGTTGACAAAGTAATATTAATACGGTCGCAGTCCCGTTTTTTTTTTTAAATCATCATCATCTCAGCCGAAAGACGTCCACTGCTGGACAAAGGCCTCCCCCAAGGAGGTTATTTTTAAATTGTGAATACAAAATTTATTGCATTGTACCTATATTATAAAGATTAAAGAATAAGATATTGATGTATATTATAGATTTCTTAGATCTTTAAATCAACATTCAGTTCTCGTCTAATAAGTCAGAGGAACGCACGTACGCTTCGTTGCTTTGCAGCGCTGTACATCTAACGCGTACTTGTGTTTACCAGAGATTACCAACCACCGGGTCGCAGCCCATTTTCTTGTTGTTATTATGTTTTCGTGTGCGCGTTGTGGTGAAGACACGTCGGATGGCCCAAAATGCAGTGTGTGCAAGCGGCAGTTTGACTACCTTTGTGCTAGTATCACGGAAACCAACTTCCGTAAGCTTGGGGATCGTAAGTCAACATGGCGCTGCCTAGAATGCAAAACAGGCATGTCGCCGAGCACAAGGGCGAGCACGGCAACTCCCACGTCTGCAGATAACCATAATGTCACTTCTCAGCTTAATGATCTTCAGGCGGCCCTGGATAAAATCAATATAAAGCTGGCACCTCTGGCAACGCTAGCTGATAATGTGGAGACTATTAAGGCATCTGTATCTGCCCTTGCAACATCATTGGAATTGGCCCATGCCACTATTAAAAAGCAAGCGGATACAATACAGTCTTTGGAGGACAGGATTGCCCAAATCGATGATAGGTCACTAACGACGCAGAGAGATCTCGAAAAGATTAACCATAACTTATTGGAGAAGGAGCAATGGGACAGGGCAAGCAACGTGGAAATCAAGGGGGTCCCTCAGAAAAAGGCCGAAAACCTTTATGAGATAGTACAGAAAATCGGTAGTGTCATTCAGCGTCCAGTTCGTAAAGAGGACATCAATTACATTGCTCGTGTACCGAGTCTTAAGCCGGACTCCGTTAAAACTATTATCGTTGCACTAAATAATCGCTACGCCAAGGAAGATTTTGTAGCGGCCGCACAAGCGCATAAAGATTTATTTGCTAAAGACTTGGGGTTTTCCGAAGATTGGAAAGTTTACATCAATGATCATCTTACCCTTTATAACAAGTCTCTTCTGAAAAAAGCAAAGGATCTGAAAAAGACTTGCGACTTCAGATATGTTTGGGTGAAACATTGTAAAATCCTGGCAAGAAAATCGGATACTTCTCCAATTTTTCGCATCAAAACCGAAAAAGACCTTCAAAAAATCGTTTAGTGAATAATTTTCTTTTATTGTTACCTGTTTTGTTGTTAATCTTATTTGCTAAAACTTTTGTTATGTTCTGCGCCCGCAACTTGGGGGTCCCTGACTTGTTTATTGTACCCACTATTTCGCTATGCGATATAGTGTTTCCGCGATTGCGTGCTAATGTCACGCTTATGTTTGTGCTGAGACGGTCTATTTTTCTGTGCATTCCGATACATCTGCTCGTAATATTTTGCTTAAACCAAAATAAGCGGGTAAGCAAACTACCCGTTCTTACGTACCTGTTAATAATATTTATTTACATTTTTGTGCTATTTGTTATATTTCTCGTTATTTTAAGCCAAATATCTTATCAGCTAGTCTACTGTTCTTTCCTTACAGCCGAATTAATGCTAAAAGTCGAGTTCTGTGATATGACGGTGTTGTTTTGTTGTCAGTCAGTAAGTCATATTATTGTTATTGTTGATCGGGACGGGTCCGTTTAGTATTTATTATCAAAACGCTCGAGGACTACGAACAAAAACTGAGCAGTTTAAAAGAAATATTAATTTATGTTCTTATGACATTATCTCGATAACGGAGACATGGTTAATTAGCGGTATAGGGGATCAGGAGCTGTTTGACGATAGGTACCTAGTGTGGCGGCGTGATCGCGATTATAGTCTCACGGGTCAGAAATTAGGAGGTGGTGTTTTAATCGCTGTGCGGCGAAACCTTGTTGCTGAAGAGCGCCCGCAGCTGTCCTCTACTGCGGAGGATCTCTGGCTAACGATACGATTACGTAGCAAAGGGAAATTTTATAATCTTCATCTGTGTACTATTTACTTGTGTAATCAAAAGGGAGGTAATTCCATGTTAGCACAATTAGATAGCTTCTCAGATAAGCTCTGTAGTAATTTTACCCATAACCCAAACGATATCGTAATAGTACTAGGTGACTTTAATATGTCAAATGTATCTTGGAACAGATTATCCTCTGGTCAACTGGAGCCTGTGGGTGCTTCTAACGAAAGTCAAATAAATTTCATTGATATAACTGTAGAATGTAACCTTCAGCAATATAGTAGTATTACCAATATTCACAACAGAATCTTAGATCTTGTTTTTTCTAATCATGCACTGTCTGTTCGTTCTTGTGATGACCCACTCGTTATAGAAGATCCTCACCACAAAGCACTATGTATTGATTTGCCATTAGAAACTTATTCTCCTCTCGCAGAGAAAAACAGGTCAATATACCTCTACAAGTTTGGCGAATACGATAAAATGATCACAGCTCTAAATAGCGTCGACTGGAATAGCGCCTTATCAAACAACTCACTCGATGAAGCTGTTCACTTTCTTAATTCTACCCTCCTTGACCTTCAAGATAAATACATTCCTAAAAAGTCTACTTCAAATAGGATATTTCCCAGCTGGTATAATTCCTGTCTTAAAAAAATATTAAAAGAAAAGCTAAAATATTTAAATAAATACAAAAAATACGGGAATATTGATGACCTACACTCGTACACATTACTAAGAGACCGAGCTTAACTTTTAGAGCGTGAATGTTATCATGTGTATATGGACAAGGTGGAAACCTCTGTAACCAAGGATCCGAAATATTTTTGGACTTACTGCAAGTCACTAAACAGACCCTCGCACACACTGCCATCTGTGATGAAGCTTGACGGTGAAACTAGAGATACTGGTGAGTCTGTCTGTGACTTGTTTTCCACCCATTTCCAATCTACTTTTCTCACGCCACAGAATCAATTAATGTGCAATCCTAATTTAAGTAGTTCTGCAAATAACAATATTAATATAAGTAGTATAGAAATTGGTCATAGCGAGATACTTAAACTTTTAAAAACTCTAAACACAAGTAAAGGTGCTGGCCCTGACAACATATCTCCTTTATTAATAAAAAATTGTGCTGCTAGCTTAGTGTTACCATTATACTTATTATTTAACCGATCCATTAAAGAAGGCACAGTACCGACCCTTTGGAAGTCTGCGTTTGTTACTCCAGTTTTTAAAAGTGGTGACAGGTCTAATGTAAAAAACTATAGACCAATTTCGAAGTTATGTATTTTCGCAAAAATATTTGAAAAGATTGTTCACCGACAACTATACTCAGCTCTTCAGCAGACATTTTCTTCAGAACAACATGGTTTCTTGAAGCACAGATCCACCACATCAAACTTAGTTGCATTTAATGACTATGTCACGTCGCGTATGGACATGGGCAGTCAGGTAGATACTGTATTTACTGACTTCAGTAAAGCGTTTGATCGAATCGACCATATATTACTTTTAGATAAATTATTTTACGCTGGTGTTCATGGAAACCTGTACAGGTGGTTCTCCTCATATATAAGGAACAGATCACAGGCTGTTGTAGTTAATGGTTACACATCGTCCTGGGTGTCTATTCCATCTGGCGTGCCACAGGGTTCACTGCTGGGACCACTACTCTTCGTTATTTTTATAAACGATGTAGGTCTCTGTTTTAACAATTCAAAATTTCTGTTATACGCTGATGACACAAAAATCTACAAGTCTGTTACAAATATGGACGATTGTAAGTTACTGCAACAGGATTTAAATAACTTTGAGCAATACTGCATTAAAAACAAATTAAACTTAAATGTCTCAAAATGTTTTGTAATGACATTTACACGAAAATTTGAACCAATTAATTGTACTTACTCACTCTTCAACGATCCTCTGACTAAAGTAGAGACTATGAAAGACCTAGGTGTAATCCAGGATACAAAGGCTGCTTACAATCTCCATGTTGATTACATAGTTAAGAAGGCTTCCAGGTCTCTAGGCTTTGTTAAAAGATGTACAGCAAAATTCAAATCTTTAAAACCTATAAAAATCTTATACTGTTCTTTTGTTCGTAGTATCCTCGAATATGCGTCAGTGGTATGGAACCCGCAATATGAAATTCACATTAACCGTATTGAATCTATACAGAAACGATTTCTTAGATACTTACAATATAAAAGTCGACTCATTGAACATGGCTATGACACTCGATGCAAAACTTACCACTTTTTGCCACTAGTTAAACGAAGAGAAGTAGCAGATGTAACATATTTAAATAAATTAGTAAGCGGTGATGTTGACTGCCCTGACTTGCTTAATAAGATCAATGTTAATGTACCGAGCAGGATAACACTTCGGCACAGCAAGCCGTTGGCACCTCCAAGTGCAAAGACTAATTACCGTAGAAATTCTTTTGTTCCCAGAGTTAGTAATTCTTTTAACAACTTAGCTGGAATGCACAGAGACCTAGATTTGTTTCGCACAAATTCAACAGAAATTAGAAACTTGTACACAAATAACTTCTTTGGACCATCCGACCTGCCGGCGTAGTATGCTTTATTTATCATTTCTTCTAGTGTCCTAATTATCCTGTTTATTTATTTTATTTATTTATTTATTAATACAAGGAAGACCAACAGCTATGCTTACATATTATGAAACATACAATAGCAACAGAAAGCCAATTACAGGTCTCCACACATAGGTTACAGAACATGTAAATAAAAAAATGTCAACACTCAAAGGTAAACGATACATCGCATACAGACTAATGCTCGGCTAGGAAAAACCTTCCGTTTAATAGGCGTCTTGCCGAATCGGAACCAGTATTAAAGAGGTCAAAGTCACAGTCCTGGCATAACCTATTGAAATTACTGCTCACACGCAAAAGAAATGAGTTTTGCCGGTATTTCGTTGAAGCTGAAGGAAGTTGGATGGGGTCGTTATTGCGTAGATTCAGTCTAGGTGTCCTAACTGGAATTTTGGACAGCAAATCCGGACAATTAATTTTGTTAGTGGTGATTTTAAGGAGATAAGTTAAATCAGCGATTTCTCTTCGCAAAGCAAGCGGAAGAAGATGGTGTTTTTTACAGAGGTCCAAATAATTATCAGAACAGTACGTCTGTCTAGTTCGAAAACACAGGTAGCGAACAAACTTTTTTTGGATGTTTTCGATTTGCTTAATGTACTTGATATACATGGGGTTCCACACTTGCGAAGCATATTCTAGCGTACTACGAACAAAACAGCAGTAGAGGACTTTCATGGTCTTCACTTGAGAGAAATCTTTGGAGCAACGCATCACAAACCCGAGAGCTCTATATGCCTTAGTCACCATGGAGTCTATGTGGGCATCAAATAATAGCTTTGAATCATGTAGAACCCCAAGATCTCTGACACACATTTCACGCTTGAGAGTAGTGCCTTTAAGTGAATAGTTAAAGTTTAAACTGTAGCTAATAGTCTTCATTTACGTAGCTATCTGTGAATACCTATAATTGGCTATGCTGAAATCTTATTTAGTTTAATATTATCATGTGTATATTATGCTGTTGGTATTCCGAATAAAAAAAAAAAAAAAAAAAAAAAAAGAAAAAAATAATAATAAATAAATAAATAATAAACATTCTGTTATTGGTGCCGTATATAGTTGGCCGCTCCCCTCCCCTGCCCCTTACACTGACGTCACTATATGAGTGCAGGTGTACCTGTATGGCGCGTCATGGCGGCGCGGGGGGGCGGGGGGAGTGCCGCTCCCGCTCGGGCAGCGCCGGCGTGTGCTCCTCCGCGCCCGCTCCCCTCCCCTGCCCCTTACACTGACGTCACTATATGAGTGCAGGTGTACCTGTATGGCGCGTCATGGCGGCGCGGGGGGGCGGGGGGAGTGCCGCTCCCGCTCGGGCAGCGCCGGCGTGTGCTCCTCCGCGCCCGCTCCCCTCCCCTGCCCCTTACACTGACGTCACTATATGAGTGCAGGTGTACCTGTATGGCGCGTCATGGCGGCGCGGGGGGGCGGGGGGAGTGCCGCTCCCGCTCGGGCAGCGCCGGCGTGTGCTCCTCCGCGCCCGCTCCCCCCGCCCGCACCCGCATCACGTACACGTATGTGCGGTACCGCTTTATCTATAGACAAACAATTACAGTATAAGTTAGTTAGTTCGGGCTAATTTTCCGCAACTCGACGTCAATTCAAGTACAGTACAATATTACTTATCAATATATAAGTAAGATGGCGAATTCGTACAAGAAAAGCATATACAAAGGTCCTATCTATAAGGCATTTTAGCCGTATAAATCCAAAAGTATTCAAATTAGTTTCTTGTGTTAAAAAACATCGAGAATTTAAGTCAATGCCCATTCATCATCATTTCAGTCAAAAGACGTCACCGCTGGACAAACACCTCCCAAAGAACCCCCCAACGCCCACTGGAGCAAAAGTACGAGTATTCCAGAGTGATATGCAATGGTCCGTTTAAGTAGGTAAAACGTTTATTGCATTACACAAAACACACATAGACATGTCACACAATTAACATTCAAAACAAAGAAATTACACATATATAAAAAACATATAGATAGACATGTACATGTGTGTGCTGCAATGCAGAAGGGTCGAGGCCACAGAACATTTAAAAGAGGCGTTTAGAATGGCGATAATGCGCCGTCCGTATGAAATCCGGTGTCGCCGATTCCACCCCACCTTTCACCTCCACTACATCCGCTGCATTCAGAATAGAGATAAGATGAATCTAAAGTTAAAAAAAAATCCAGATGACACAATCCTAAAGACATCGTACAAACGATACCGCAATTTCGTTAATTCCCTATTGAAAAAATTAAAGCGTGTGTATGATAGGTCACAGGTTCAGAAAGCAAAGAACAATATTAAAGCCACTTGGGATGTAATTAAAAAAGCTACACATACTAAACGACTGACCGAACCACCTAACGAACTTATAAATTTGATAAAAAATGAAAACATTGCCTCACTAAATGTGGTAAATGATTTCTTCGTAAATGTCGGTAAAAATCTTGCGACAAATATAAAACCTATTAATTCGAATATAGCTTCTTATCCTCATTCTTCTTCTTCAAATATCCACAATTCATTTGCAATGTTGGAGGTGGACGAAGAACAAGTAGACCGGATTATCATGAATCTACGTAATGATAGTGCTAACGGATGGGATGATATATCAACCACTATAATTAAATCCTCTCGCCAGATACTAACACCAATTATCACTCACATTTGCAATCTTGCAATTAAAACCGGTATATTCCCTCGCGCTTTTAAAAAGGCAATAGTACACCCTATATTCAAGAGTGGAGACAGAAACAGTGCCACGAACTACAGACCAATATCTGTTCTACCCACGCTTTCTAAGATCCTAGAAAAAATTCTTAACACCTCCCTAATCAACTACTTAAATAAGTTTAAAATAATTGCAGGCAATCAGTACGGTTTTCGCAGTGGAATTTCAACCGAAGACGCGGTTATGCACTTTTCTGAAACTGTAGTTCATAATTTAGATAGAAAACAAAAATCATATGGAATATTTTTGGATCTTTCGAAGGCTTTCGACACTGTTTCTGTCCCACTCTTGATATAAAAAATGGAGAACATTGGAATACGAGGAGAACCCCTCAAAATATTTTCAGACTACTTACATAACCGAACTCAACGCGTAAAAGTAAATAACTATATGAGTGATGGTGAAACTTTTTCATATGGTGTTCCACAAGGCTCAATATTAGGACCAACACTTTTCCAAATATATATTAATCAACTATGTCAATTAGATTTACCAAACACCAAAATATTTACATATGCAGACGACACGGCATTAATAGTCTCTGGAGCAAACTGGGAACAGGCAAAAATGAATGCTGAATACTCACTTCGAGTTATTGCTAAATGGCTATCGGACAATCTCCTCACTCTAAATGTTAATAAAAGCAATATTCTACGTTTCTCCATTGCCAATGCAGAAAATTTCCCATACACTACCTCTGAAATATATGTACACACTTGCGACGGTACGAAAGTACAATGCTCATGTCAGCAACTGAAGTTGGCTAATAGTGTGAAATACTTAGGGGTTCATATAGATGATAAACTGAACTGGCAACAACATGTAGATTCCCTTACAACAAGAACCAGAAAACTAATGTACATTTTCAGTAAATTACGACATATACTAGACAAAGATACTATGAAAATGGTGTATTCTGGACTGTGCGAGTCAATACTGGCGTATTGTATCCCGGTTTGGGGAGGAACACACAAAACCACATTACTCCGTCTGGAAAGAGCTCAAAGAGCCTTGCTTAAGTTAATATCTTTTAAACCCCGCGACTACCCTACCGAGAAACTCTACGAGGAATGTGGCTTCTTGACAGTACGTAAGCTATATATATATCGAGCCATTCTCAAAAAACATTCATCTTTGCCTCTAACCACAGAGCTCCTAAATAAAAGAAAAGGCTTTCCGGTTTGCCCACAGAAGAAATTTCGGACGCAATTCTCAAACTATCACTATGAAGCTTTGAGCTCGAGAATTTATAATATCGTAAATAAAGCTACAGATATATATAGTCTAAACAAACATGAACTGAAGAAGAAAGTTCTTAAATGGTTGAAGGATCAGACGTACAATGACATAGAAAAAAGTCTCAAGCCGATTAGATAGATGATAATAAACTTGTAATACATTAAAATAAATTATTATCTCAAATAATACTAAATGGTACAGTGGAACCTGTATACAGTCACATAGGTACACATTATCCCACTCACCCTTCCCCTTACACACACACACACACACACACACACACACACACACACACACACACACACACACACACACACACACACACACACACACACACACGACCATTATTATTTATTATATTAATTGAAACGTCCTTACACACGATCACCGCACACAGGGCACTATTTCCTAAGATACAGGGTAACACCTAGTTTAGGATTTTAGAGTCGAATTTTGTTTGATTGCTGTCCATTGTGTAAGACCAATATTGTAAGCTTTCTTATATGTGACTTTTGTGTCTAAATAAACCTTTTATTATTTTATTATTATTTATTATGTACTTCAATAAAGATGAAGTTTACGCACATATTTGCAATTTCAAATCTAGCCAATCATAGCGCCGCTCAATCACGCGATTTCAAATGGAAACGAATCATACGCATGCACGCATACCGATGTACATTTTTATAGCTATGTGTGAGTTAGACAGCGCGATCGCGTCTTTGCGTGAAGTATGAGCGTTTGCTCATAGTCTTGGCGCGCCGGCCCCGCCCACAGCGCCGCCCTAACCTCTTTTAAATGTTCTGTGGTCAAGGCTCAGCGATGTTTACCTCGTGTATGAGGTAGTGTTCCTTGTCCCGTGCGTGCGGCGTGTTGTCTCGCGCGTGTCTCAGCGCCGCCAGCTCCTCCTCCAGCGCGGCCGCGCGCTCCTCATGAGCCGTCAGCTGCTCCCTCTTCAAACAAACACTCATTATCACTACTTTATTAGGTCAACAAACAAACAAACAAAATATATTTATTACCAAAAAACCAGTTACAACACTATTTACAGTGGACCCCGCACTAGGTGAACCAGGTCGACAGTAAAATCAATGCGCTGACACTCTCAAGATGTACGACGCTTACTCGTACACGTTGAATATCGCAATATGGCGAGGATTCGTATTTTTTTGCCGCGCTAGCATAAGGGTCACTTATATTATATTACAGATTTTCCCAGCTTTTTGACAGTTAAATTTGCGACAAATATTTGTCATAGCACTTTAAGGTAAAACCAAACCAATAAGGTTTAGGACCAAAGAAATAAGAGGCCTCGCCATATTGCGGAATTTCAATGGAACTAATTTTATAAGGGAAATTGTTGCTATAGTCGTAAAAATATACACATGGCGACCCCACAGCAGGCTTCTTATTTCTCTGGTCAGGCTATAAGGGAGTTAATCGGATTTGTATTTCAATTTATTCCATTAAGACGTAGGATAAGTACCATGTTATGTTTGGTGTGCGAGGCGGGCAGCAGCGGCCGCTGGAACTTTCTGGAAGAGCCGACGGCGGCGGCGAGCGGCGGCGCGCTGTACGCCGCGCACACGAAGTTGATCGTCTCCACCCACGAACACAGCTCTTTCGAGTCGCTGCAATCAAACATAACCCCTATCAAATAAAACAACTCTCGTGTCACAGTGTTAGTTAACATACTCCTCCGAAACAGCTTCACCGATTTTGATTATATTTTATATATTATATTTTGATTAATTATATACATGTCTGAGAATAGTTTTTGGAATTATTTTATCCTTAATTCCCATGGAAAAATAAAATAACGCGGGCTGACAGCTAGTAACCTTATAAAATAATCCCCAAAACAATGTTACTGCCAAAAAGTCCAAAACATTTGTTCATTATAGGATTTGTCTAAAACAGTTAACGGCCTCAAAGATTAATAAAGCTTTGTTAAAACCAAGGCTGACTCTTTTCTCAAATTAATGTACGAGTCTAAACAACAATAAATATTGTACTCAATCACAGATACTCCTAATAAATTATAAAATCCTGGTCACGGCACCAAGTAAAGATTTTTTACTTAAATGATGATAATGAGAAATAATAAGGAAATATTTGCTTACCTCGTCTGGAATAAGTACTCAGCCTGGTCGGCGGTTTGTAATCTGAATACGTGTTGTTTTTTCGTATAGTCAGTCGCTTTCGTCGCTAGCGCGTGATGTATCCTACAGAAAAAAAAAACAAGATAAAAATTTATTTTTGATACACGTAAGGTAAATATTTTACTGATGGGATTACATTTAGAATAACAAAATAATCAAAAGAGTGTTTTCTTTTCAAACATGTTTATAAATTGTCAGGTAAAAAGAAGATTCAAACATACCTAATAGCATTGTGTAGGTTGTCTGATATCTGGTTTCTTCGGAAGCCATGTTCGTCTTTGTGTAGGTATAGGACTAGATCTCGGAGCGTACAGTAGAACATCTTCCATCCTCTTCTGCCGAAAGGCGCTGTGAACAAAGATAGAGACTAGTATAAGCTTCCACAGCCTTTCGTTCCACTCTCTGAGAGTATCCCGGCCGGAAACAGGCTTCCGTGGCCAATCTGGAAGTCTTTAAACAGACTCCGGACACAGGTTGGCCGGAGCAAGGAAAACATGTTCCGGTGGGGGCTCTCCAGTGACCCTAACCTGGACTGCATGTGCGGAGCAGTACAGACCATGGCCCACTTAGTGACCTGTCCTGCCTGCCCTGCCACCTGCTCTCAGCAAGACCTAATGGACGCCTCACACAACGCTGTTGAAGTGGCTGAGTTCTGGGCCGCAAATATTTAGGGTTTGTCATCGACTCGCAAAGAAGAAGAAGAAGTATAAGCTTTGTATTTCGAATGTTATCTTTGTATTTTTCGTGGGAATATAAAGAATTCGAAATCACTGAAAACGCTATTTTCACGAATAAAGACGTTAGTGAGGAGCTGCTATAATCTTTATACGTTTGGCAGGTAGGTTTGGGTTATTTCCGTACAGTCGCGTTCGCAAGTGCAGTCATGTCACGTGCACTACTAGGTATTTCAAATCAACTTTTATCTAAAAGCATCTTTTTGTGTGATACGAATGCATCTATTAAAATTTCGTATCATGAACTGAATATATTTGGGAGAATTTTTTTTTAACTCTTTTGCTTGTCGGCCTGGCTGCAAGGACATTCCAAATTTAAATTTATTTCGAGCCATATTTATCTTCATAGATTGTGTCAGTAGGATTTTAACGTCAAAATGTAACGCCAGACCGACGAGCAAAGGAGATGGCATCGGTCATCAGAATACCAAATAGTAGTCCCTACAGAAGCTGCACTAGGCGACATAATTCATATAAATTGCAACCCTAGCTCTGTTATAATAAACTGCAATTCAGATCGCACGGTGCTAGGCGTAAAGACGAAGTTGCTGCATCTCTCTCTCTCGCGTATTGCGCAACTTTACTGACACCTTTAGCGAATGGGGAATTGGGTCCACAAACGGCCCGAGACCGCTCGGCCGGGCGGTAGGTACTTATAGCGCGCAAGTACATGGAGTGACGGAGGCCTGGCAATACTCACTCTTTTTGCCGTTGGGGTCCTGGCAGCACTTGCGCATGACGTACCCCTTCTTGTACTCCACGGCTCTGGCCAGGTCGGGCGCGTCCAGGAACGGGTTGCTACCCACGCTGCCCCGCTCCCCCGCCCCAGGCCCCGCTCCCGCCCCGCCCTCCGCTGGCGGAGAGACTTCTGTGTCTCTGTAACAACAAATAAGGATTCATTTAATTTATTTAAAAATGTAACCTTGTAAATGTACAATATAATCACCAATGAAGTTGCCATGAGCAGCTGAAAGACATTTCGTAAGAAATAAGCTGTGCTTGTGTGAGAGTATCGGTGGCCAAGTGGCTAGGGACGTTGACCCGTTCCATTCGAAAGTTCGCGGATTAAGGCATCTTTCGACGCTCTTACGGTGAAGGAAAACATCGTGAGGAAATATGCACACACAAGAAATTTAATTCAAAGGTTGTGTAAAGTCGACCAACCCACACTGGGCCAGCGTGGTTGACTAAGGCTGCGTCCCCATCTCTACGGCGCTACGGCACGGCGCCGTACCGTGACACGGTGCCGCGGGCGGTGTACCTCAGCACGCGCCAATTCTAGTAAAAATAGGAGAATAATCCTTTCGCGATCCATATCCACGCACAAGTACGTTCGACCACACCAACTGCGGAAGTGTCACGGTACGGCACCGTGTCGTGACGCCGCCGTGACGCCGTAGAGATGGGGACGCAGCCTAAGACCTATTCACCTTGATTTCAGGGTAGGCTCGAGCCCCCGATAGGGACAAAATATATTAGAGCAATTAACGAAGCTGTACCTGTTGTATTTGTTAATTTGTGTGTTAATGATTAAATGGATGTGGCTGAAACGGAGACGCTTCGCGATGGCTCAGTCAGTCATAAAAATAAAGTTATGTAGTACCAAAGACCATTAAAGCTAGAAAGACCAGCTGTTGTCCTACACTTCTGCGTACATCGTTATTGGGTTTACAAATGAGCCGCGAGATGTCGCTGGGAGTAGAAAATTTATTTTTATTTGATTGATTGCGTATTTCAATCTATCTTCTCACGAGAACGACGCATACTACGTGATACAGAGCAAAACCAGGAGATGGCGTTATAATACGACCATATTGTTTCGTTTCATTTTACGCATCGGGAATTCTATCTATAATTTTTTCACAAATATATAATTTTGCTAACATGTCTCTGTGCAAGGTTCCAAGTTTAAGATTTGGTTTTATGGTCCTTGGTAGTACTTACAAGGCCCACTCGAGCGGTTGCGTCCGTATGTTATGGTAGAGCAGTTTGAGCGCGTCTCTGGGGAAGTTGTCGCCGTCGTTGAGGTCGGTGAGGTTGTCGATGAACTCCGCGCAGGTCATCTTGCGGAAGCTCTGGCCGGCGGACTGTATGTAGTACTTACAAGGCCCACTCGAGCGGTTGCGTCCGTATGTTATGGTAGAGCAGTTTGAGCGCGTCTCTGGGGAAGTTGTCGCCGTCGTTGAGGTCGGTGAGGTTGTCGATGAACTCCGCGCACGTCATCTTGCGGAAGCTCTGGCCGGCGGAGCACGCGTGCAGGTCCGTGTTCAGCAGCATTATCGCGCACGTTAGCGTGTGAACTGCGTCTGGAAACACCATTATAATACTCTTTATAATAGTATTATATATAGTTCACTAGCTTATTGCGCTGCGACTTCAGCCACGTAAACCCATTTTCTCAAACTCGTAAACATACTCTCGCTTGTGACACCTTGCAAACAAAAAAACTAGATCAAAATCGGCGCATCCGTTTAGGAGCTACGATGCCACAGTCAGACAGAGAGACACACACGTCAAACTTATAACACCCCTCTTTGTCATCGGGGGCACAGGTCGGACACTCCATACAGCAAACGCGTTTTGACAACTTACTGCTTATTGAATAACAACTGAATATCAATTACACGCTATATAAAACACCCCTGTCAGAGTCCCGCGGCGCTTGCGGGGTGCGGGGAGACGTGGGGAACTCGGGTGGGTGGGGAACTCATTTTAGCGCGGGGCGGTGAGTGTCCTTTCTGTACGGGTTAGTACCATGGTCCAAGAAAACAAGGTCTAACAAAAAGACCACGTGACTAACACAAGCCTACGTCATTTTGCCTATTCATCCTTGTCGAATGCGTGTAATAGACAAGGATGAACAGCACAAAATCACGTAGGCTTGTGTCAGTCACGTGGTCTTCTTGTTAGACCTTGTTTTCTTAGACCATGGGTTAGTACTATTATTTTCTTCTGTGTCGGGGGTTAAAACTAGTACCTTGCGAGTTGAAGCATCCGGGGTTGCACTCGAGGTATCTCCTGGAGAAGTGCACGAGCACTCGCTCCCGTTCCTGCGTCTCGCCGCTCAGCGCGAAGCGAGCGAGGAACTGACGCAGCGCCGCGTCCAGCGTCAGAGCTGAGAAGTCGAAATGCTTCACGTACTCTTCCGCTACGGCCCGACTGAATTCGTTGCTGGAATGGAGAGGGCATGTTTTCAAAACACTTAAAACTTCATATCGACGGTTAAGTACCAAACACTACTATCTACAAAACAAAACGTGAACTTTACAGGAGAGTAAACGAACATAGGTTCGTTCAAATAATAGTATTTGATATAGAAAAACAATATGTTATGTTATAAGTGTTATAACATGTAATGCATGCTATTTTGGTACACTTTATTATTTTTCTATGTCAAATAATAAATAAGTTAATAAAAATATATTTTTTTGCTCTCCTGGAGAGTTGATGTTTTGTAGCAGTGTTTATAATAGTACTTAACCGTCGATATTTATGAAAATAACGAGTAAAGGGGGAAGAGCGTAGACATATTGTCGCCAAATGTCATTATTTGGTGTTTTTAGAAACTATCATATCATAATAGTATATAATATTACTTTGTATTTTTGTGTATGTGTGTGTGTATGTTTGTAATGAATAAACACAAAAACTACTGAACCGATTTCAAAAATTCTTTCGCCATTAGAAAGCTACATTCACCCTGAGTAACATAGGCTGCATTTTACCGCAGGAAAATGCCTCATTCCCACGGGAAAGCTAGTCTATTATAAAATTAGTTCCATTGAATATCCGACAAGACGGAGCTCAGTGGTCATGCACATCTACGCATGCGTATACGGTGTGCTCCAGCCTTAACTCTAGAATTCACATGCGTGTAAAAGAGACAGCTATACAATTGTCAATTTCCTTACTTCTTGCTCAAATGTCGAGACACATCGGACTTCTTAAAGCCGTCTAGGTGGTAGAGCCGCTTGGCGAGCCGCTCGGCGCTCGGGATGTCGACCGCCTTGGGGCTGTAGTGGAACGAGTGTAGGGAATCCCCGTCAGAGCCCTCGTCCGAACCGCCGTCAGACTCGCGGCACAGCTCCTGCAAACACACTGCTATTAACCTTTTAACCACCAAGCATATTTTCTAAGAACTTGCTCCCACCGCCAGCCATAGAAACAAAATCTGTATCAATCAGTCAAAACATAAGTCTTATTTATGAGACAGCGGCGTTGTGAGCTCGATTTGGTAAGTCTTATATTTCAGACCATGGCGATTAAAAGGTTAACCCTCTATAAGGCAAAACAACTTTATAAAATTCATTCGTTTTCGACTTTATGTTGAGGGTATAAAATTAAAATTAAGGTGACAATATAGTGGACACTGCCTTGTTATGTAACATTTGAACTCGCCCCTCTTTTTTACTTGGGAATAGGAAAGGCTAAATGAACAAATAGTGTTTTGAATAAATTATATTCTAATCACTGTTTCAAGTTAACGTGCGCACGATTACCAAAGTTTATTTGCAGCCAAGAGCGTACACATTCCAGACAGTGCTAAAGCTAATTAGACAATCGAAGCGGCAAAAATACCTTTGTATTGCAAAGTTGCTTTTGCTGCCGCTACCCCAATGTGTTATAAAAGGAGTACAACAAGCGCAAATAAGTTTGTAATCGTTTGCACTTTTACTTGAGACTGGTGATCGGGATGTTGACTGCCTTTAAAATAAACTATCTAACACTTTGCGGGAAATAAACCGTCCAAAATCACTTGTATACTATGTGAACTACTTTAGATTTAATATTGCAAATTAAAATGAAAATCATACAAAACTGCTCAATGAAAATCGTAAGTTCAGTTAAGTTTATCTAGTAAGATTATCAGAAACTAATACCACATATATGACGATGATTTTTCGTTTTCTACAGGAATTTTTTTAGGTAATCTGAGTTCTACCTACATGCCTCTTCTTTTAATAAAAATAAAAAGTGTACCGAAAAAACCGTGTTCAGTCAATAAAGAACTTTATTTTTATTTAACTTACATTTTTATTTTTTTCCGACGCTGATTTCTTATCACGCCGCGGGCAACACACAAACATCTTCACATGCATTCGGAAGAGAAATTAAGACTCCACAAACAACGAATCATTTACAACAACTCCGAGCGTTGTAAAAATAAACCGAGTTGGCTTCAAAATGTCTTTATCTAGTTAAATTTTCTGAGAGATAAGATTAGGCGGGCATTTTTGGAAATCTCTAGTGTCTCTTGTCACGACTTCCGCAGATAAGTTTGACGGATCTTGCGATGTTTTGTTATCTTTTTACAAAGAACATGGTCTAAGAAAACACGGTCTAACCATTAGACCACGTGACTACACAAACCTACGTCATCTTGCATCTGACAAGGATGAACAGCGCAAAATTACGAAGGCTTGTGTCAGTCACGTGGTCTAACGGTTAGACCTTGTTTTCTTAGACCATGACAAAGAAGAAAAGAGGTTTAACTTAATCAACATTTATCAATAAGGGGTAATGGTAATGGTAAAAACGGGCTAATTTCCGCAACTCGACGTCAAAATGAATGAATAAGGGGAGAATTATTTAAATAACTCACCGTATACCCCTGATGCTCGGGCGAATCATGTCCGTGCCCGTTCTCCTTCCCATTCGTATAACTATTATTATTTACACTTTCACTGTTCACATTATTCTGAGGCACATTAGCATTCTGTTTATCGGGTCCTTTCACTTGTATCACTATTCTATAGTCACTGTTATCACCGTTCAGCGTGACGTCACTGCCGTGTTCGTACGAAGAGTTTGACTTGGCGCGCTTGTGGCAGGGTTCGGAGACCAGGATTGTGGAGTCTGAGTCGGAAGGGTCTGAGAGCTCCATCCGTGGGTGGTCGCGGCCCGTCTCGAACATGTCGTCCTGGTCTTGGTAGTCGGGGCTCGATATGTTGGAGACGGCTTCTGACAGGCTCATGTCGCCTGGAATGGGAGGTCACAAATTAATATTGCGTTCCGAGACGTGCTAAAGTTTATTTCAGTGTGTTTTCTAATATTTATAGCTAGGCAAAGATTTTTGGCTTGTCTCGGGTAATTAGGATTGATTTACTAAAACTTGTAATTATAATTTATTTAAAAAGAGATCTTTTACTAAATTACCCGTGTGTATTTATTTAACACACAATTCATTTTAAAGGTGGTAAAATTTGTAAAAATAATACCACTTGTTTTTTTTACAAATTTATTTTAAAGGCGATAAAAAATGTAAAAAAAAAACAAGTGGTATTGTTTTTTTTTACAAATTTTAACACCTTTAAAATGAATTGTGTGTATTTAATTTACTAAAAGCTCTAGCTAGATCAAAAGAGATAGGACTTATAAAAAGAGATCCATTGAAACATTCAAAAACACCCTTGTGCTCAGGAATCGAATCAAACTCATGCACCACCAGTCAAACATATAAACCAATTACACCAAATAAATTATTTAAAATGTTTTCATACCAGTATAATGAAAGTAAGTGTCTGTTTGTCAGTGTGTTTGTTTTTTTTTCGTTTTGTCCACTTTTTCTTTCAGTGAAAAAACATCGAAAATACATCTAAAAATCATCAATTCATCTCCTGCGTGAGAGGCTGTAGGCAGAGAGTAATCGAACAATAAAGTTTGTATCCGTACTTCAAGGGATATTCTTGAAAGGTATTGTGAGTATTAGTTATACATATTTTAGCGGGAAACTGCAAGGATATCTTTGTAAAACTAGCTAAAGACACAAGACGAATACACTAAGATAAGTATGAATAAATAAAGTTTAGATTTTTATACTGGCCTCGATTTTGTGATTTATATCCTATATATAAAAAGGTGAGAGAGTAAAACTATAATTTGTATTCACTTGTCCAACAAATCAATTCAATCAAAATCCAGGCCAATACCTCTACCACCAATAAACAATAATAGCTATCGTCAATATGATTTCACCTTATCTGATCGCATGACAAAACATAGTATAAATAAATAAATAAAGCCAGCCATGAATAGAGGCACATTGCTGCTAAGGTTTACGTATTAACTTATTGCATTAATAATAATTATTATCATTTAAATTTTTTTCCTATAATTTTTTGCCAGTTATTGTGTGACATGACAGGTGAATACACTTTTAGTTTTATTTTAACTTCTTTTTATTTAAGACTATAAATTAAATGGGCTAAATCCGATTGCATGCGATCAGATATATACACTTCCACACACATCTAGCATAACAAACAACAACATGAACCATAGACAATACTCCAACATAAAGTGTAAAAAAATAAACAAAACAACTAACGCGTTGGTGGTTCATTTGGCAAAACCCGGTTCGATCGAGATTTCATCTTTGATAAGGATGCTGAAAGTAAAAATGTTATATGATCATGTTAATAATATTATTACAGTGTATTAGTAGGGATGTGGAGTACTTACTATTTAAACTAAAAAATATATTGTTGAATACGGCCTTGTCATTTTGAATCTTAAGTAAAGCGTGAGTAGAAAAAGGCACGTATTTAACGCGGCGACAAAGTAATCTAAATTGGGGATATAAAAAAATGAAAATGGGTGCTATAAATAATGAGTTGGCGACTTTTATGAGCTATCATTTTAAATATAAAGTATCTACTAAATAAATTTCAACATAGTTTTTAAATTTAAACTGGCATCGAGTATTTGTTTTGGCAATTAAATTCATTTTCAAGCAGAAACATTATGGCAGATAAAAAAAAGACAAATAGGCACATAAATGTTAGTTCGGGTGATTTGCAATAGATGGCGCCGTACTTAAATCTTATATGGAATTTTCTTCTGTAAATTCGAGAGCATTCTCAATATAACCACCACCACCTTTACAACACGTGTCCTATGGTTTTAATTCGTCTTCCTACTATTCAATATGTTATGTTATGTCACTGGTCGGTCACTCCATACAGAATTACAGAAAACGCGTTTTTACAAGCCACTTCTTTTTGAATAACAACTGAATATCAACTACAAGTCAATGGCGCTAGGCGCTATGTAAAACACCCCCGAACACCCCTGGTAGAGTCCCGCGGCGCCTGTTGGGTGCGGGGCGTGGGGTGCTCGGGCGGGCGGGCAACTCATTTTGGCGCGGGGGGGTGAGTGTCCTTTCTGTACGGGCACAGAATATATAATTAATAGTACTAGGTACAGAAGGCGCACTCTCTGATAGCAAACGTGCGAATTTATTTCTAGCTACCACGCCACTAACGTTCAAATTACACTGAACGCGTCGAACGTGACCCTGGCTATAATAGCCTACCGTTTGTCGTTGCGCTCGTATTATAACAAAATGCACCTTAAGACCGCGCTGCGAGAGTCCGTATTACCACAGACTAAATAATAGCGTCTTCACAAGCGCGCGCTTTTTCTACTTAATGGCCGCGAAATCGCGGCCGCCCGGCGTAGGTACATTCTGGAGCTCTGGCGCGGAGTGCGCCGGGCCTGGTACGGGTTAGTTAGTACTGTAACGACTGTAACGTGGTGCATGCCACCTCGTTGCCTCATCTTCATCTCATTTACCATTTTCGTCTAAATTCGAATATGTTTAATTTTGGAATTCAATCGACAATCATCCGTCATTTCATTCATTTTTTAATTCACTTTTGGATTGCTCTTCCTTCATGTCGGCCGAACAAAAGTCCAGTTTCTTTACAAATCAAGTTCTGTTTCTTTTATCAATTTATCAATATCAAAGTTTATCAATTTATTTATATTTTAATAAAGTCAATTCTGTGTTATTATTACTATTCCGTCGTTTTTCATCGTGCGATGCCTTGCTGGCGCGCCTAAGTCCAGGGCGCGCCGCGGGCGTCACAGTAGTATTATTTTTAACCCCCGACGAAAAAGAGGGGTGTTATAAGTTTGACGTGTGTGTCTGTTTGTCTGTCTGTCTGTCTGTGGCATCGTAGCTCGTAAACGGATGCACCGATTTTGATCTAGTTTTTTTTGTTCGCAAAGTGTCACAATCGAGAGTGTTCTTAGCTATGATCCAAGAAAATATCTTCAGCCATTTGAAGATTATCAGCTCTTTTCTAGTTGTTGAAAGGATCAAATAACGGTTTTGTGTCGGGGGTTATAAATTTTTTTAATTTAGTGTTATGTTGTGTGGTTTGTGTTATGTGTGACTGACCGTTGACCCTGGGATGGTGGTGCCGGTGGGAGGGGGGCGTGGCGCGCGACGACATCACCGACGACGACACCGACGTGGGCGACAGCGGCGACGACGACCTAAGCAACATAACATCCACCATTAACTCTACAAGGCTGTGTCCACTATATTGCCACCTTATACCCTCAACATAAAGTCGAAAACGAATGAATTTTATAAAGTTGTTTTGCCTTATAAAGGGTTAAGAAGAGGGTTCACGTTATTTTGGTTATAATTATTTTAGGCCAAACAAATTTAACGCGGGCGGAGCCGCGGCGGAAAGCTAGTATTATATAATCTAGCTGGCATTGCTGTCAATCTTGCCGGCTACTTTATTGCAGCTACATCATGGTCCAAGAAAACAAGGTCTTACAATTAAACCACGTGCATTTTGCGCTGTTCATCCTTGTCTATTACACGCATTCGACAAGGATGAACAGGCAAAATGACGTAGAAATGACGTTGGCTTGTGTCACTCACGTGGTCTAATTGTAAGACCTTGTTTTCTTAGATCATGAGCTACATATTACAGGAAAACATTGCCTGCTTAAAAGCACCTTTAAGTATACTATGGCAATGCATACGGGAGCACAGGTTTATTTCGTATATACAGACTACGGTAAGGCCTTTGATTAAATCTAACATAGTATTTTTACTGCAATAACTATAAATACTGGAATCAACAGGGATTTACTTAAATGGTTTTCTTCCTACGATGAAAATCGCTTACAAGCTGTTGTTATAAAAAAAAAGCTACATCTCAGGATAGGTCACTATTCCCAGTGACGTCCCGCAGGGTTCTCTGCTTGGCCCATTATTATTATTTACAATTTTTGTGAACGACATTGAGCTCTGCTTTAAAGATTCTCTTCTTCTCTGTTTTGCGAATGGCATGAAAATGTTTGTTGCTATATCTACTAAAGACCTAAAGCGCTGCAATCTGTCTTAAAGTGTCTGACGATTACTGCTCTAATAATCAGGTGCGTTTTAAGTGCTCAGTTGTATTGGTAGTAGAATTATTAACTCGAGCTTACTCTTTATCAGGTGAACAGGCCTTACCGCTGGCCTAGTGCAAGAAATTCTAATATAATAAAAACGTTCCGCCCTTATACCTCTGTGAGATGCCGTCCGATATAGACGTAGAATTGGATGTGTGACCAGAGCCGTTGCATTGGGACGCCCCCGATACTGGAGCGTTGTATGTCCATACGATCCTTAAAAAAAATAAACAAAAACATTTACAGTTTACCACACTTCGGCCAGTCGGACACTTCATACAATTTATGCGTTAGCAAGTACGCGCCATTTTGAATTACTATTGTATGCAACAGGGCAGGTTCGTTTTGACGCTCTAATCTTCAATTAATATTCTATGCTTCCATTTCACAGTTTCGATGCCCAAAAGAGACAAGAGATAGTAATTTTAATTATAGAGAAGTCAAATGTCTATTTTGGTTCTTATTGAGGTATGGTTAAATTGTTGTTTTGTATTTTTTTTTTCAGTTCTCTGTTTTCTAATGTCAAAAGCTAATACAAATTTTCAGATTTCTGATGAAGCTGCATGTTAGAGTGAGACGGTGTATATACCTGTCCCTTTCTGTCTGCGAGTCGGAGGGCGGGCCGGGCGTGGCGGAGAGAGGGCGCGCGTCTAGCAGCGTGTTGAGCGATGACGTCACATCCTCCTCCATATCCACCGCCACTGCGCTCAGATAGAGTGAGATGGTGTATATACCTGTCCCTTTCTGTCTGCGAGTCGGAGGGCGGGCCGGGCGTGGCGGAGAGAGGGCGCGCGTCTAGCAGCGTGTTGAGCGATGACGTCACATCCTCCTCCATATCCACCGCCACTGCGCTCAGATAGAGTGAGATGGTGTATATACCTGTCCCTTTCTGTCTGCGAGTCGGAGGGCGGGCCGGGCGTGGCGGAGAGAGGGCGCGCGTCTAGCAGCGTGTTGAGCGATGACGTCACATCCTCCTCCATATCCACCGCCACTGCGCTCAGATAGAGTGAGACGGTGTATATACCTGTCCCTTTCTGTCTGCGAGTCGGAGGGCGGGCCGGGCGTGGCGGAGAGAGGGCGCGCGTCTAGCAGCGTGTTGAGCGATGACGTCACATCCTCCTCCATATCCACCGCCACGGCGCTCAGATAGAGTGAGATGGTGTATATACCTGTCCCTTTCTGTCTGCGAGTCGGAGGGCGGGCCGGGCGTGGCGGAGAGAGGGCGCGCGTCTAGCAGCGTGTTGAGCGATGACGTCACATCCTCCTCCATATCCACCGCCACGGCGCTCAGATAGAGTGAGATGGTGTATATACCTGTCCCTTTCTGTCTGCGAGTCGGAGGGCGGGCCGGGCGTGGCGGAGAGAGGGCGCGCGTCTAGCAGCGTGTTGAGCGATGACGTCACATCCTCCTCCATATCCACCGCCACGGCGCTCAGATAGAGTGAGATGGTGTATATACCTGTCCCTTTCTGTCTGCGAGTCGGAGGGCGGGCCGGGCGTGGCGGAGAGAGGGCGCGCGTCTAGCAGCGTGTTGAGCGATGACGTCACATCCTCCTCCATATCCACCGCCACGGCGCTCAGATAGAGTGAGATGGTGTATATACCTGTCCCTTTCTGTCTGCGAGTCGGAGGGCGGGCCGGGCGTGGCGGAGAGAGGGCGCGCGTCTAGCAGCGTGTTGAGCGATGACGTCACATCCTCCTCCATATCCACCGCCACGGCGCTCAGGGAGGACTCCTTCTGGAGACAAGCGAGCGGTTATGGAGTCCCAATTTAGGTTTATAAACGTTTAAAAAATAATCATAAAAGCGTAATTCTTTAATAGAATATGTGAGCGATTGAGTAGAGTACAAACCGAGATAGAAATGCCTGTGAAGAAATTTAAAATTAATAATGAATACCAGGGTAAAGCACACTATATTAAACAGTTAGAATAATAGCATGTTACGAAATCGCAAGACAAGTTATATAAGAAAAGAAAATAACTGACTGACAGGGTGTTCAATTTGCAAACTAAAACCAAAGAGGTTTAACAGAATATTTGAGTAGAAGCTTGCGTATAGCGAAGACATCAACAGCAAAGATAAGGACTACAATAGAAAATACAAATCAATAAGAAAGAAGTAAAAAGCATGCAACGGTCTGAGGGCTTAGAGGTGCGCGCATTTGTATGTCTCAGTGCATCTGTGTATGTTTGTGTGTGTGTGTGTGTGTGGAAGAGTGTGTGGGTGTAGGAGAGTGTGTGTGTGTGTCTGTGTGTGTGTGGGAGAGTGTGTGTGTATAGCAGAGTGTGGGAGTGTCTGTGTGTGAGAGTTTGTGTTTGTGTGTGAGAATGTGTGTGTATAGGAGAGTGTATGTGTGTGAGAGTTTGTGTCAGTGTGTGAGAGTGTGTATGTGAGAGTGTGTGTGTGTGGGAGAGTGTGTGTGTTGTGTGTGGGAGAGTGTGTGTGTATAGGAGAGTGTGTGTGTGTGTATCTGTGTGTGTGTGTGTGCGTGCGTGTTTACCTGCAGGTGGTCCTCAGACCGCGATGTTCTCACCGTGTGTGCGCGCGCAGCTGGCTCGCTCGCGCCCAGGCCGGGCGACGCGGGCTGGGAACTGAACCTGCAACAACCGACCATAATCATCATTTCACTACACTATTCAAAAGTCAACAAAGAATAAATCTTCAGTCGTGTAGTAAGGGTCCCGTTTCAACTCTGTCACGTACCACGTCCACGGACCACGTGACTGACACAAGCCTACGTCATCATGCTTTTCATCCTTGTCGAAAATCCCAAGACAAGGTTAGTGTAAACGGGTGATACTGTTATAAACTTTTCCACTCTCATAGCCTATTTCTTAAGAATAAGTTGAACGGTATAGGGGCAAAACAAGAAATGTCACAAAAACAAAAAAGTTCGGTAAGTTGTTGTTGTTGGATTGGATTGGACCTTCCTTGTTTTGTTCCTGTACATAGTTTTTACATTCAAGTTACACATAATGACTATGCTTGTTTTCACTCCTTTTGTGTAGGGCTAAATAAAAATACGCGGGTAAATGTGAATGTTGCCATCATAAATCAACTTTTGATTTTTTGTGACATTCCTGGTTTTGCACCTGTACTCTTCAGTTGTTCAACTCACAGTTTGTTGGCATGTTCGTGTGTGATGCAGGTGCCTGTGTCTGGGGACGAGTTGTGTCGCTGGGCGAGCTCGGCGCGCGCGCACAGCCGGTTCTCATTGGGCGACGCCGGAGTCGAGTTGTACCTGCCATTGGAAATATGTATAACTAGCTATTCAACACTTTTTCACGTGGGTAATGAAGGATTTCCCCGCGGTATAAAGTGACGCATATAGCTGCCGTACAGTGCGGTGAATGTAATCATGCAATCAAATATATGGCATTGAGAGGTATGATTGGCGTAAAATTGTGTGATAGGATTATGAACAGTGTGATAAGAGAAAAATGTGTAGTAAAAGATGATGTTGTGACGAGAATAGAGAAAGGAATCCTAATTTGTTCCGGTCACGTGGAGAGAATGAGTGAAGAGAGATTGACTATTTATAAGGCGAGACTGGAAGGAAACGTTGGAAGGGGAAGACCAAGACGAACGTTCCAAAATCAAATCGGAGACGTTCTGACAAAAGGTCGGGTCAGGAGTACTCTAAACCGACGAGCATGCATGAGGAGATTA
Source organism: Teleiodes luculella (assembly GCA_948473455.1). Lineage (NCBI taxonomy): Eukaryota > Metazoa > Arthropoda > Insecta > Lepidoptera > Gelechiidae > Teleiodes > Teleiodes luculella. The sequence continues at coordinate 1,745,363 of OX419589.1, read as the reverse complement.
TCGAATGTGGATAAAGCGAAAGTGTGTCTGGGTCGTAGAAAGTAGAAGGAAGTGGTCTCTGCCTACCCCTCCGGGAAAGAGGAGTGACTGTATGTAGTATGTGTATGTAAAGCCTGACCAAAGAAATAAGAAACCTGCTCTGAGGGCGCCACGTGTATATTTTTATATTTATGGCAACAATTTCCATTACAAATTTAGTTCCATTGAAATTCCGCAATATGGCAAGGTTTCTTATTTCTTTGGTCAGGCTTTAAATATATGACGTCACCGCTACTCTAACAAACAGAAGCAGCTTTATCTTTCCCCGGTGAACTAATGAGGTGAGATGAGGGTTGTGAGGTGTATGTGAGAGTTAAGACTTGACTGTATAGCTATAAATGTTAAGCCTACCTATAAACTATTATGAAAACTATGTTGTACCTAAAATGTCAGTTTATTAGAAAGGAATAGAATTGCCTGTTGTATTCAAAATCCGTAATTTTGTTATAATATAGGACTACCATAGCCGACAGCCTCTTTTAATCAACTAAACACACCCATGACAGTACAGTACCTGTGGTAAAGATGCGCGCTGGGCGGGTGGTGCGGCCTGGTGAGGTTTAGAATCAAATCCCCGGTCATCATATACGCCTCGAACTTGGGCTGGTTGGCTCTTGGCCGGCCGGGGGCGCTGGGGGCGCTGGGGGCGCCGGGGGCCAGCAGCGCCTCGCAGCTCGAGCCCCACCGCGCGCCGCCCCCCACTACCGACGAGTGGCTGGACGAGTTGCTTGTTGAGTTGCTGGAGGGGGGCGAGGATCTGGAATAGAGAATTATTAGAAATTAGAAAACTTTATTTGTAGGACATCACAACACATAAAACAATAAGACTTTTATGTGTTGTGAAAAATAACTGCATAATATAACACTATATCACTGGTCGGTCACTCCATACAGAAAACGCGTTTTGACAAGCTACTTCTTTTTTAATAACAACTAAATATTTACTACAAGTCAATGGCGCTAGGCGCTATGTAAATCACCCCCGAACACCACCGGCGGAGTCCCGCGGCGCCCGCGGGGTGCGGGGCGTGGGGCGCTATATCGGGCGGGGACTCATTTTGGCGCGGGGGGGTGAGTGTCCTTTCTGTACGGGTTAGTACTATTATTTTCTTCTGTGACTATATATAACATGAAACACGAACTATACAACTACGTGCAAACATCCCTCTGTGCTGCGACACCCCCACAAAAAGGGCCCCACTCAGCGAAATGCCGCCGCCCAGCTGGGCCACGGCGCTAATCTTCCGTGAGTCCTTGAGTTTTAAAGACCACCGCCGCAAAACCGTTACTTGATCCTTTCAACAACTAGATAATCATAGTCTTCAAATGGCTGAAGATATTTTCATGGATCATAGCTAAGAACACTCTCCTACTAATAGGTATAAAGTCGATGAAAGTTCGAAACATAACCATTAAATTGAAAATTTTAAAAACCCCCGCCGCAAAACCGTTACTTGATCCTTTCAACAACTAGAAAATCATAGTCTTTAAATGGCTGAAGATATTTTCTTGGATCATAGCTAAGAACACTTTCGATTGTGACACCTTGCAAGCTAAAAAAAACTAGATCAAAATCGGCGCATCCGTTTAGGAGCTACGATGCCACAGACAGACACACACGTCAAACTTATAACACCCCTCTCTTTCGTTGGGGGTTAAAAAGACACGCGAAAAGAAAAAGACTTTAGATTACAAAAGACTTTAGATTAATGTACTAAGCTGTTTTTGTCGCATGAAGGCAAAAAATAAACTACACCCTGGCCCTTATATACCGTTCAATCGTTTAAAATGAGGGAGTGTAATATAAACATATTTAATAACTATAATTGAATTAAATCTATTAATAAACAAAGCAAACAACATATTTCTTGGAGGGTGACGTCAAATGCGCCGTTATCAGCAGAAACACTTCTATTGGAAGGTTAAAATTAAATATTTGTACTAAGGTGTAGGTGAATCACGAAATAATAAGGAACAATGAGTAATAAACATTATTATTTCATTAATAAATCACGCCCGTGATGAAGTTCAAAGGTTTTGGAATCGAGAACTCGACCAACTCGACGGCCCTGTAGCATAGTTGGTAGTACGCCTGCCTACAAAGCACAGGGTCGCGGGTTCGAATCCCGGCCAGGACAAACGTTTGTGTGATAAGATGTATGTATATCAGTTGTCTGACACCCATAGTAGAGGCTCTGCCTAGTATGGGGTCAGATGGGCGTGTGTGCAATGTCCCCGCATTATTTTTACACGTATATTTAACAAGCAAAAGCATGTTCGGTTATAAATCGACGAGCATGCATGAGGAGATTAATGAATGTGGATGAAACGAAACAAGTGGGTCTGGATCGTAGCAAGTGGAAGGAAGTGGTCTCTGCCTACCCCTCCGGGAAAGAGGCGTGACTGTATGTATGTATGTTATAAATCGAGCCCCTTGATTCAGAAGTAACAGTCGAGTAACATTTATACAAATAAAATGAAAAACAGATAAAATAAAATACGACAACGATGTTTTATTCCGTAATTGATATTGATAACTTAAAATAGCGAACAACATTTTTCAGAGTCATTGTTTTAGCTATTAAAACTGTATCAGTGTTATATGAAATGACGAATAACTTACTTTCAATAGTAGATCTATGATCATTGCGTGTCGGTCGACAGCAAATCAAAACATCGCTTTGCACAATTATGGCCCCTAGATCCAAGTCCGGTGAAGCTTGATTGGTCGTACTTTTTCGACACAAGCATAGGTCAATTGAAAAATAGGGCCCTAGATCTTACATATCCTAGTCTTTATAATAAAAGTGACAATTATGTCGAATTGGCCTTGTCCGACACGACACGTGTAATGTGAGACATGCTCACATGCCCCAATCACTATCGCCGGAAATCAGCTGTCAAAGGGCCACGAACATCCGGAGAGTGCGGCGTATTATTATGGAGTAGCTTAAATAGGGATGTAGGAAATAAAACATCTGAAATTACTCTAGTATAACTTATGTCAATGCGGCACCGAACGTCCAATTCCGCGAACGCCCACTTCTCTCAACGTCCAGATAATTTATCGACCGTTTCCTCGAAAGGCCACATCCCCGAACGACCACCAGAACTGACCGTTTCCTCGAAGGGCCAAATCCCCGATCGACCACCAACCATTTCCTCGAAGGGCCACATACCCGAATGTAGGGGCGACATTTGCCAATTTTATGATTTGTTATTGTAAATAAAAATAAAAATCGTACAAAAACGACAATACAAGCTTGTGACGTCATAATTCCCTTTAATTTTTAATGTTTTTGACATTTCTTAGAAAGTAGCTCTTTTGACTAGCCAGTCAACATCAGCATTGTTGTTGTAAACATATCAAAAATTATATCATTAATGCGGTTTGTGTTAACAGAATATTATCCTGTATTCAAAACAAAGCCAGGAAAGTAATAGTCCAGTGGTTAAGTCTAAGTGGTTTATTTTATACTAGCGACCCGCCTCGGCTCCGCACGGGAAAATGGTTAGTGTGGGTTTTCCTAAAGTATATTATGCATGTATTATACATATAAACCTTCCTCTTGAATCACTCTATCTCTGCATCAAAATCCGTTGCGTAGTTTTAAAGATTTAAGCATACATACATAGGGATATAGGGACAGAGAAAGCGACTTTGTTTTATACTATGTTGAAGTCAGCACGCTTTTTAAAGCCAAACAAAAACTGAAATTTATTGCTACCACTTTGCTTAAGGCGGCTCCCTGAACTCTTCGCACCCCGTTAGGCATAAGAGCGTGTCTTTGTGTATTGTATGTATGTATGTGTGGTTCATTCATCATCATCATCATTCAGCCGATAGATGTACAGAAGACAGCACATTCAGTTAGCACTATTAAATTTACTTCTACCGCTACGCAATACGGGTGTTCTCAAGGTCAACATGTGCAGCCGCATGTGCTGGCTGGCTACTTACAATGGACTTAGTCGTTTCCATTGACCAAGCAATCGCGAAACTCTATTTCAGCTTGGTCAAAATTGCTTTCTATGTGCATTGTGACAGAATGACGTAGACTCCACTGACTAAAAGCTTCTTATAAACATGAAAAAAAAATGTCTATCAATTTGACTGTAGGTACGATTTTTCCTAATATAAAAGTATATTTCAACCGATAAAACAATTTTTTAAGCAGTTTCGGTGATTTTTTTTATCTGACTCGATAGACATAGCTACTATTTTCAAGCTGATCCAATAAGGTCCATATGAGGTCGTTAACCTTTGCCCTCATAATATAGGTATAACAATGATGACGTCAAGCTTACCTGTCGTGGTTCGCCTTGATGCTTCCCCCGCTGTTCCGTCGCTCGGCGGCCGCGGAGAGATACCTCCGCACGTTAGCCTTTATCTGCGGGTCTGCAATTCGAAAAATGGTCACACTGGTTAAAAAACCAAACAATACATTTAAAAAAATACCAGTAGGCTCACTACGGTACTGTTCGAACCGGCCATTTTCTTTTTAAAGCATGGAAAATGGCGTCCGGCTCGTAGCGCGGGCATACGGTCACCTCCCCTCATCAACGAAATTCAAATCATTTATTGCTTTTCATAATTAAATGGCTCAAAACGCGGAAAGAGGCTGCCAGCACGAACGCGGCGAGCATGTAGGACGCATGCACGCCACAGTACGCACGAGAAGCTCGAGAAGGCGTCAAACGCGACATAGTGACGTAAGACCCATAATAGTTCTGTCATTAAATCGCTTTTGAAATTTACTCAAGCAAATCGCGCGTGAGCCTACATAGAAAATAATCAGCAATATCACACACATACGTATAGAATTAAAAACCCTGCTCTGATACAGATATTTTTATTTTTGCCAACAGTCGAACCGGAAAGAACCAAATTCGGAGATATGGGACAAAAATCGAACCTGTGATTCTTCAGAAATTGGACCAAAACATGTGATGTGGTACCTATAGGATTATTGCTTCGAAAGGCGTATCGAACGCCAAACGCAGATGTCAAAAACACCATACGTCATACAAATCCCTTATGCTACATATAAAATTACACATTCATATACAATATCACTATACACTGTAACATTGTTAGGTCAAAGCAATAAAACGCTCAGATATAATGCAGCAATGGACATTGGACATTGTTGTTTAACTGTCTAACATTTCAACCTCGTAAGTTTTAATGCGATTTGTTGTTTGTCCGTTATGTTTATGTGCTTGTTATAATTTCTAATTTACATTCATTACATATTTACGAGCCAAGTAGGTATCCTGCATTTTAGGGTAGTGTTTCTGTATCAAATGGTGCGGTCTGCGTGTCTCGAATTACAACAACGCCTCTTTTAAATTGTCTTTACAAAACACCGACACTTTATTTTTTTAATTGTCCTATGTTTGTGTCGAAAAAGTACGACGAATCAAGCTTCACCGGACTTGCGGGGGAGCGGACGGGTCTACCCCAAAAACCGACACAGGTGTCGGAAACTACAGGTACCTACTTTATCTTTGGCCAGTCTTCTCTCGTTAACAGCTCATAATAATGTCCCCACTGAAAGCTCGAGTCTATCTTAAATTAGGGTGAACAGGCTTAAGACGACCACACTGACCGGCCCTATGCGGGTTGGTCAACTTACGACCTTTGAATTACTTCGATCGAAGGCTTGTGCAGGTTTCCTCGCGATGTTTTCTTTCACAGTAAGAGCGTCTAATAAACGTACATATGAATTCGAAAATCGAAAACACATTGGTACGTGCCGAGGTTTGAACCCACGAACTTCGGAATGGAAGTCAATGAGCCTAAGCCACTTGGCCACCGACGCTCTTACACCGATCTCCAAGTAACTTGCATTATTTTCATAGGCATTACAATACAACTACATTACAACGCATCGCATCTTTTAAATTATCTTTACATAATACCGATATCTGTCGAGTTTCTTTGGCCATTCTTCACCAAAGAAGTTTATTTCAATATACAGTTGTAAATAACAATATTTGTAGTGGGGACTCAACATTGGTTAGCACATTTCACTTCCCATATTCCCGCGGGACCCGGCTTACTACCTCAATAACTCGTTGTATGAGCACAGACTCGTAAATTTTATATGCTCTTTACTCGACTGAGAGTACAAGTAACCATTTTTGGTTTGTTTGTGGTACGGAGCTTTGTGTTAGCAAAACTTGATCATTTTATTGACTAGAGAGGACTTCTATTCTACCTTCTAACTTTTAGAGGCGGGTGCAGTGTTTTTCACATTTTTTCCTTCACCGTAAGAACGGCAAAAACGGTAACAAAATTTTATATTGAATCGCAGCCGGGTTTGAAACCGCGCTTCCGTGTAAAAAATAATCGTCCTAGCCACTGACTACTCCGGCGATCACAATGCTTTTACATATAAGTTATTTCTATTAACCAAATTGATAGATAAATCATGGGCGACCATAGCAAGACACGCCTACTACCGGCCTTTCAATAGAGCACATAAATAGGGTTGCCACACTTCCCGTATTACTGTACTGTTAATTTGACAACATAGGCATTTGAAGTTGCAATTTTTAATTACTTTTTTATGCTTTTGATACGTTATTGACATCAGGGTATCAGAAAATCAGAAATCATAATTTGTATACGTTGTATGAGTTTTAAATATTATAAGAGGCAGACTCCGCGGTCAAGTAGTCAAGAGCATCACGTCACGTCAAACGTCACGGAGGTTCCGGGTTCGAAATCCGGTGGGACACTTGTCGAACAACAATTATACCACTTTGTGAGATTCCCCAATTTAGTTAGGATATATAGTCGTTATAGAAACCTGACTTTGTGAGGTAGGTTTGACACCCACACAATAAGTAAGCATCAGAAGAGAAAACGTCCCGTATTGGTTGCGAGAATATATGGCAACCCCACGTATAAATACAATTGTAAAACTAGTTAGGATTTAAGGGCGCGCGGAGGCTGGAAGTCGGGCGCACCGCTCGGGAATTCACTTGGGTTTATTACACACACATCGGGTAAAGGTCCACGCTGACTAACCACCTATGCCCTGGCCACAGCTTCGCGCGGCATCGGCGGCGGCGCGACCTGCTGCGGCGCGAAACTTGCCAGAACGTTAGTATTGTAACATTTCACGATATTTTCGAGTACTTTGCGTTACATGACTCAAAACGTTACTTTTACGTATTTATAATCTTAATTGTGCTACATTACAGTGTTGAAGTCGTTTTCTAAGTAAAATGAGATAAATAGGTATGTTACTTTTTGCAAAAGTTGGGTCATTTTACGCCTTTAAAACAATTTCTTAATTTCGGTGGTACATTTTTCTAGAAAGATTTTAGAAATGAAAAAAAATAATATTTAGTTCTCTCATGTTAATTTTGACTATGGATCACTGGCAACATTCCGCTGGTCGCAGGTCGCGCCGCGCGCTGTGGCTGTGGGTGACAGGAGAAAAATAGAGACATGACTGTTCATCATCAAGTCATAAAATCCCTGGTTAAGGACATAGGAAATGCAGCATACTCCTCCAACAGAACAGACCAGACTGTTAAGATTATTTTTTGTTTGAGATGTCATCTGATTACCTTCTTCAATATTCTGTTCATAGAAGCCATCCATCCATGAAGGACTGCCTGGTCTGTTTTTCAGCTTTTCATAATTTTTAATTAGATTTTATTATTTTTATAGTTCAAATCTGCTACGTCTTACTACAACAACAGCTTATAACAGTCCTCTGTTGGACTATCTATTAAAGTAGCTGCGAAGTGGAACTATCTCAGTAACAATGTGGTATGGGAAGACCCTAACGCTGCCAGGCACTAGCATGATGGAGCATTATGTCATGCAGACTGTGAGATACCTCAAAAGGTTTATTTTAGTCTATTGAATAACTGTTAGGTAGTTCACGTAGATATGAATTCATTGGGTGGTGGCAGTAGGAAGTTGTTGTAGGTAGTAGGTGTGGTGTTGATCAACCCGCACTGGGCCAGTCGACTAAGGCCTATTCACCCTGGTTTCAGGGTAGGGTCGAGCCCCTCGGTGGGGACATGTATGAGCTGTTAATGATGATGAATTAGGTATGTAGTTAGGTACACAGAATGTTTAGGTTCTTTTTTTTTAAATAAAAACACGCTCTGAAAGTCCTAAAATTGCTCCGAAAAATAAAAAAAGTATTTAAAGGTAAAATAATGTTTTAAGATGTAAAAAAAATACTTACCCTTTTTCAGTCTTAAAGTGACGGGGTCTGACGAAAGACGCAAACATTTTAGAACTGCAACAAAATAAAAAAATATAAACAAGATGATTTCAGCTTTATTTTTATAAAGTAATAATAAAAAAAAAGATTAACAGCAACAATACGACAGCAAACGACAAACAATTTGATTCCAATAATTTACTATGATTCAACACAAAGAAACGTCTAAGATTTTTATATTTAGTTTTCAAATGAACGTATGAATTTAGCTCTGGAACCATGTGCTTGTGATAAATATTTTTTCTTCTAGTTTTCGTATTGAAAAGACTATAACTACCTACATATTTTAAAGAAAATGTTATATATTATTAATAAATATATATTATGTATTATTAAATATATAATATTTTATCGGAAGCCTAATTCTACAATAGGCTTGTGTCCAGGGTCAAATTAATTACATTCTATTTAGTCCGTATTGATCAGAAAAAAATATTGGACACGTATTTTTTCTTTTTTCGATTAAACAAAAAATAACAAAGATATAGCCCATTAAAGTTACTTAGTTAGTTAGTTATATCTTTGTAATTTTTGGTCCGATTCACAAATAAAAAAATACGTGTCCCTTATTTTTGAATAATCTAAAACACGGACTAATTACATTTTTTAAGGACACAAGCCTATTCCGACACCAGAGTTCGTTACGTAGGTAAACCTCGAAACCCACACAATAAGCAAGCAAGCAACGGGAATATTTGATAAGTTTATAAAGAACTTCTATAGTAAGATCACAGCTGTTAGTTACCTCAACAGGTGTCTAGTCTATTTATACTTGTTTTGAGAACTAACCGACAAGAACAGACCATTTTCTTCCGGTTTTTATTCGGGCGACAGACTCCCGTGTCTAAACAACAACCCATATTCACCAATAGTACGCTTGGAACCCTAAATCGACAGCTTTACGATCTACCCTGCTGTTCCCTTTTCACTTCCCTTTTTATTACTAAACCCGTAAACAGTTTCCGTAGCCGGTAGAACGGTTGATTCGTTTTGAAGGATTTGGATTCGGTTCCCGTTGAAGACGATTATCATAATTCAGCCGAAAGACGACGACGTTCCAAGATGATTACAAATGAAAATAACTTGAGTGAGACCTAGATTTAGCGCGTTGAGCACTAGCCGTCTTTCTGCTTAAATGTTATGATGGCAACTACTATACATATAATTAGATTTTGATTTTTCGCTCTAGAAAATCAAAATATAAAGCCTGACCAAAGAAATAAGAAACCTGCTCTGGGGGCGCCACGTGTATATTTTTACGACTATGGCAACAATTTCCCTTATGAAATTAGTTCCATTGAAATTCCGCAATATGGCGAGATTTCTTTGGTCGGGCTTCAGTCTAAATTTCGCGATTCTTTGTCGCAGTTAAACTCAATTTTGTGGCGGCCCCACGCACACGACACGCGAAAGCTCTCGTAACTTGTACATAACATATTACGCAAGTCCAGTGGGAACGACTTGTATGAATCTTTGTCACGACATCAACATCGGAGACCCAATTTCGTGTTAGATTAAGGAAAAGTAGTTCAGTCTGTTTCAATTTATCTATGTGTGGTTTAATATCAGCCTAGTTTTAATGGATTTTGTACACATTGCACACACTTTCTGTTAAACAAAAAAATCGGATTCCGTCCTGCACAAATGCATACACCTTGAAGCTGTCACCGCGCTATCAAAAGAGGCCTTCATTATGGCGCTACGTCGCTTTATAGCACGTAGAGGCAAACCTAAAGAGATTTTTTCGGATAACGGCCGTAATTTCGTTGCTGCTGCCAAAGAGTTAGGTAAATTCATAGTAGATAACTCTGCACATCTTTCTGGTTTTGCAGCAAACGAGCAAATCTAGCCCGCGCTTTCCCGCGTCTATGGGTTGGCTCCTTAACCAATGCCACGTTGCTATTAGCCAGCTATTACTGACCTTCTCTAGTGGTGAACCGGTCCACATCGGTCCCGTTGACCTTGAGCAGAACGTCGCCCGCTTCCACCTGCAACAAACAAACACACCCGTCACACTTTATTGCTATCGATATCGACTGCATTGTACCTAAGGCTAGTCACCTTGGGAACCCTGGCCTGGGGTCAAAGCTCAAGGCCTTTTTCGTCTGTCTGTGCCATAGAGAAAAAAAAATATTTTTTTGTTTGTATATGTTTAAGGGGGCGTCCATAAATTACGTGAGGTGTTTTTTTAAATTTCCTATCCCTGAAAGCCACATGACCAGGAAGCCCCTCGAAATGCAGTGTGAACCAAGACGACGCGGTAGACCTCACCTTTCATGGCTCAATTCTATAAAAAAGGGACCTTGAGGAATTGGACGTGGATCCTTTGACGACCCAGGACAGAGATTGCTGGCGAAGGATGATTAGGATAGCGGACCCCAACTAGACATGGGATAAGGCCGGAGAAAGAAACATCCCTTACCCCCTTGTGAGATGTCGTGAGATTTTATTCAACCCCCTCCCCCATCCCCCAATCTCACGTCAGATTTTTCAAAATGTGGGTTTCTTACGTAAACGCGTTGGATTGTTATTGTAATAAAAAATGCTTCGTGCTCTTATTTACTACCAGATAAGATTAAATCTTAAGCATTATAACCAACCCGGTACATTTTTGTATGAAACAACAAGAAAAAATCTGAGTAGGTCTCGTAAATACAAAAGCTTTGAAACTAATGAAATTTACAGTATATTGAAAACTTGGGAGGCTATTCCCCATAAACGGTTTTCGATTGAAATAATCATGATGAAAAAAATATTACTTTTAGTGTAACAACGAAAATAACATTATTAGGTTAAAGGTTTACTTGATCAATAACTCATTGATAAAACAAATTGTCATTGAATATGACTTACTCGTATAAGTATTTCACAGGACCAATAGTGATCTAGTTTCATAAACTAACCAGTAGTGGTTTGGAATTATTATAGAGTAGAGTATGTTATATCACTTTACATCTGACCTCATTAAATAAACTAAGTTTTACTTGATATACCATACACGGTAGCAGCCTAGAAACACCGAATGTATTAACATGATATATCATATAACGCACGTAGAGTCGACCTCTAACTATCTAGGGCTCAAGAATTAAGGAAAATAAGGGTATTACCAAGTAATCCGATTTTCAAGTAAGGATGCGCTTACCAAGTTTATTTGCAGCCAAAAGTGCACCCATGCCAAACAGTGCGAAAGCAAATTAGACTATCGAAGCGGCAAAAATACCTTTGTTTTGCAAAGTTGTTTTTTGCTGCCGCTCTACGATTACAATGAATCATAGAATAGAATAGAATAGAAAAGAATAGAATATACTCGTACTTTATTGCACACCAGAAAATAAAAATATATAATAACATTAAATTAAAACCCCCGCCACAAAACCGTTACTTGATCCTTTCAACAACTAGAAAAGAGCTGATAATCTTCAAATGGCTGCAGATATTTTCTTGGATCATAGCTAAGAACACTCTCGATTGTGACAATTTGCAAACAAAAAAAACTAGCATCCGTTTAGGAGCTACGTACGATGCCACAGACAGACACACACGTCAAACTTTTTTTCGTCGGGGGTTAAAAGAGTACAACAAGCGCAAATGAATTTGCAATCGTGCACATCATAATTATTATTGATACGCAGTTTAGTCATAGACGTAGATGACTATGGCTATTTCAAAGTAACTTCAACCTAAATCAATGGTACTTATAACGCAGCTTTTTTAAAAGTCATTGAACAGGCATTTTATGGGTGAGTTCGCTCCACCCTCGGCCTCATCTCGCCGGCAATAAGAGCATGATTGTGACCAAGAGCAAGCTCTTAAAAAATATAAATAAACCTTAGCTATTTTTTAAATATTTTTAGATTCATAGAAAACAATCAAAAACGTAAACCTTCCGGCGGGACTTGAACCCACGACCTTCGGCCTATACGCAGCCAACGTGCTGACGTCATAGATTGATAGAAAACAAGCAGGAACGAATTTCGGCGCTGCCACTATGCCCTCCGTGTGTAGATGGTAGCACGTTGGCTGCGTATAGGCCGAAGGTCGTGGGTTCAAGTCCCGCCGGAAGGTTTACGTTTTTGGTTGTTTTCTATGAATCTAAAAATATTTAATACCTCTCTAGCGTTGAAGTAAAACGCCAAGTGAAAAATACCGAAAAAAACAAAAAGTTTTAAACCTTAGCTCATAGAGTAGATAATAGGCACGATTCTACGTATTACGCTCTAACTTGAATTAAAAACCATTCTTAAGAACGAAAAGGGTCAGGTGATTGTCAACTTAAATTCAGAGTCGACAAACATCGATTTTACACGTAGTTCGTACTAGTTTAGCAGGCATGCGAAAACATCCCACTTACATTAAGCTGAATTTGACAGCTGCGCAGCTTATTTCAAATATCATTCATTAAAAATTAAATAAATTCATCTTCCATTCTTTTCGATTCCGATATAAATGAAAGAGACCAACAACTTAAATTTAGCTATTTTAGCGGCCACGCCGGAATTGAGCACAATGTTAGGAATTAGGGAAAAATGGCGCTGGGAAAATGTGAGAAAGAAAAAAATCACAAAGATAAACAGTTTTTTGGAAATTAAAGTCTGACCGAAATGCCTGATTTAGGAAGAAATAACAAACAAACACACAACAACTGCTGTGCAGTAACATTATATTTACCTACTCGATCAATTTTAATGGAATTTGATACGGGATGCCGTACAATATTTTAGGTCCGTAATTAAAATTCGCCCCTTTATTATTTATTACTTGAGCGGCTTCGTAGGCGATTTGGAGACTATCGGGGATAGTGGAAAGTCAAGTAATTAATTTTTCATGTTTTCCCATGGTAACTTTATTCATTTTTCAGAAGCGGCACGCAAGCTTATAACTTCTTTATTACTGTTTTTTTTTTTACAAGTAAATATACATGTTATGTTAAAAATAATTTCTAACTTAATTGGTTTTTGAGTTTTAACATATTTTTTGCGGGTTGTGTTTAAAATTTTACGAATAACAAACAAAAATCTATCATGTCTAATACATATAAAAATATACTAGAATATCATATAACAAAAACTATAGTCGCCTCCGCAATAAAACAAAAAACATCAAGTTACACTGTGTAGGAAACTAGTAATATTATAGTGTCGCACTTATATACAACATCCACGTTCCGCAAATGATTTATCGTACTACGACCATATATTTACATTATCCAAGTAAACATAAACCGTACTATTGAAGTCTAAGTGTATTTACTTTACATTTGAACAATCATGGTTGCCTATTACGATAATAATGCCTTATCAACATTGTAACAGTCAGTTTCATAATAAAGAAACGACTTCACTTTTATAAATATAAATAAATAAATAAATATGTGGAGATATCTTACACACGGCCATATGACCCCAAACTAGGCAGAGCCTGTAATATGGGCGTAAGACAGCTGATATACATACATCATAGGTACTAATATTATAATAATATTATAAAAAGAAAATATTTGTATTTTTATGCGTGTATGTTTGTAACATATAAAATCAAAAACTACTCAACCGATTTCACCTTTAGAAAGCTACATTCACCCTGAGTAACATAGAGGCTACCTTTTACCGCGAGAAAATTCCTGATTCCCACAGGAAAAACTATTAACGCGGGCGGAGCCACGGCGGGAAGCTAGTTACAATTATAAAATACAATTTCTATAATAGAAATAATTATAATCCTTTTATATTGAAATCAATTGAAACAGAAATGGTAATTATTTTTGACATACATATTTGGTTTTTTTATTTCTTTGACATTAACAAACTTTAATATAAGTACTTAATTTTTTACATACTCGTATTGACGATCATACTACGGATGTCCTTTTTATACTATTGTAAAAACGTGTGCAATCTTGTAGTATGAGATAAATAAAACTAAACTAAACTAACAATATTTCGTACTTAGCACCTACTTATTTACAAATATATTTTTTACTTTAATATTCTCCCAACGACACGCACTTCACTTTACTGAATTTTCATTCAATAGACAGACATTGTACTAGTCTCAATACAAAAATATACTCTATGTTTACAGCCTAATTCAATGACTAATAATGATGACCGTCGCGGAATGCACACAACTGAGTTTTACGACCAGACCATAGCTAGAGTGGTTAAAACCCCTGCATTCCGGCTCTAACCCAACTACAATGTTGCTCAATAACTATATTTTTTTTAATGTGTAGTATGCTTTGGTGCATTTCATATTTCATCTTTTACAACTCTTTAAATATATATATATTTTTATAGAATTTATTTTCTACTTATAATGTTACAATTTATATAATGTTACATGTTAAGTAGATGAGCTCTCAGCGAAGAGAAAAGGACAAATCATTATATAAGGTAATTCCCGCGGTAAAATGTAGCCTATGTTACTCAGGGTGAATGTAGCTTTCTAATGGTGAAAGGATTTTTGAAATCGGCACTGTAGTTTTTGAGTTTATTAATTTTACAAACATACACTCACACACAAAAATACAAATCTTTCCTTATTATAATATAAGTATGAAGTATGATAAACCTAGAACCTTCAGCACTATATGTAAAAGCTACTTCTTACACGGAGCTGCTATTATAATAATAAAAATCATTTATTCTTATCTATTGAACCGGTTACGAACTCAAATCATGAATGAGTTTCTTGACCATCATCGAGCATACGTTCTCAAAATGCCTGTTCACTCTGGCTTTAACCTTTACAAGGTACCTTATACCCTCAGCATAAAGTCGAAAACGAATGAATTTTATAAAGTTGTTTTGCCTTATAAAGGGTTTAAAAAAGGATTCTGTTCTTATATTCAAATCAAATTAAGAACAAAAAAATATAGAGTAAACAATAGGGCTTTGGGACTGATCTAACGTGAAACTTACGCAACAACTCTTTCAGTATGATCCAAGCATAATTAGTAGCAGTCTATAATTTTTTTACTCATTATCTTTAGTTGCACTAACATATGAGTACATCCTTCACTGATTCACTACGAGCATCACCAATACGCAATTCACATAACTAACGCATTCATTTGAATTCACTAATACTTTTCCAACTTTTCCTTGACTCAAGCGCTACCTTGAGTAGTTTTAAAGGAAGATATTCACGTATACACAAAATAAAGTAAATTGTCCTATAACTATCGTATTCACACGTACACTCTGATCAAAAGTCGTCCGTACACTGAACTATTATACGACATAAAACGAATAGCTATAACTCAGCTCTAGCAACGACATTTATATCACTAACATTATTATGAAGTTTACAGTGTTTTAAATTATAAATATTTATGCTAGGTGGTATAACGTGCGGTGGAAACTATACGATGTTTTTACTTGATGGGAAGCAAGTGGCAATACACTATTGCTTGACTAAGTCGATATTTTCAAGAAATAATATAATTTTCTGGGAAAATCACTAGTGGCAGAGAGTCTAAATCTAATCTTCTTTTTTTAAATAGATGCGCAATCAGAAATTCATCCATCTGTCTGTCCAGTGTCACTGTCAACGTCACAGTCCTTCTGAATTCGGTCGGGTTACACGTTATCATGAGAACTAGTGGGGGGCACTAATGGATCCCGCTAAGGAGATAAATTAGGCGAAGCTGACCGAAGGACGCAGCGGAAACATCAATTAGTTTGTCCCAGCAGCATTATAGGAGCGAATCCACAGAAGCGGGAAAAGCGGCGCGGGCTTTGGGACATGTAGGCCTACTAGTAAGTAGCGACAGGCTCGAGAAGCTGTCAAATGCGACATATTGACAGAACTGCTATGGCTCTAATGTCACTATGTCGCGTTTGACAGCTTCTCGAGCCTGTCGCTACTTACATAGTAGGGGAGCAGAACCGAGTTTATACGCTGCTTGTAACACTAATTGCGGTTACCTATTGTATTTCCGATATTTTTTGTTCCGAATATTGTTATTCCGCTAACTTTTTGACATTTATCAGTTGGAAATTTTATTTTTTGTCCAAAATAACATTTTCCATTGTATTATGTTTCCGCGTTTTTATTGACCTTTTTACTTGTTCACCGATGTTTCAAATTTCCGCTAAACTATTTACCAGTATACCGAAAATCCATGTCATCATTAACCATTTTTTTACATGTGCGATAGCTCAATTGAACCATTATATTGCAAGGTCAAATTTAATTTCTCCATTTTACATTCTGTATTCTATCAAGCATGCATGCAAGCAAGCAAGCAAGCAAGCAAGTTAGCAAGCATGCATGCAAGCATGCAAACAAGCAAGCAAGCAAGCAAACATGCAACCAAGCACAAGCAGGCATGCATACATGTCAAACCTAACAGAAGGGTATGGCGGGCGAGGTGGGCTCGCTTTGCTCGCCCACCACGCCCGCCATACCCTTCTAACCTAACCGACAGATGTCGGGGTGCCCCGAACTCCAAAAACATTATGTGTCGTAATTATAAAAAATAATAATTGTTACTTCGGAATAATAAAAATAACAACAAAAAAAATCTATCGTTTAAAAAAAGACCAAGTGGGTTTACGGGATTTAGTAAAAAAGATTTATCGTAAAACGGAATAACGTTGTGCGGAGAAAGAATAATTCTGTAAAGTGTTATTGTGGTGATTTAAAAATATGTCAAGTCATACAATGAAAATTGAAAAATGTATGAATCGTTTACGGAATATTGAAATTCGGTTATCAGTTTTTCGAAAATGTAATAGGTTACCACTAATTGCACCTATAGATGTGCCGTTCCAGGAAATATTCCCACTAATCCCAACGAAATTTGCTGTTCAAGCTGGGTAGAGGTGGTAGACTTGGTTGGAGTTTCCCGGTTATTTATTACCGACCCTACAGATCTCACTGACTCGTCCTAGTTGGCCTCAAACGGAAAGTAGCTTTCTTAGTGTGGGAATATCGCGTCGAGCGTCTGCCGTCTCTGTAGTTTGGTACTTGGTACCTACACGGCTTGATAAAATTCTTGCCCTTTGTGTTTACGTGTTCGACATGCAGTTCCTTTCACGTAATCTGTAGTATTGTAACGAGGTGGCATGCAAGGCATGATTGATCCCTGCGGGGCTAGCACGCCAGTTGTGATAAACTCTAAATCCCTTACGGAGCTGTCAAAATGTCACGAAAACGCCGCCATTTTGAAATTTTGTCAATTTAGCGAATATGGATGCACGTTGTGACGTCAGTTTTTTATCAAACTCCATGTGGGTTGACAATTTGTTTTTTTTTTTTTTTGTTCGTTCTCAGAATTGCGAACATACCACCACTTTTTACGACTCATTGGTCACAAAATGACAGTTTCATAAGGCTAATTTGTCAATATTTATCAACCTCAAATACGAAGCGTGAGATTTTTTGTGAGTTTTAGAGGACTGTAATATTGGCTGGAAAATCGTATTTTCTTCATTGTTTGCCTATAAGGATGTTTGTACACACTAAACTAAAGTAATTGAAAGATGTTCTCTTCCGTTAGCTTTTGCTATTTTACTAGGTTTCCGCCCGCGGCTCCGCTGGCGTTAACAGCTTTTCCCGTGGTAATGAGGATTATTTCCGTGGTAAAAGGTAGCCTATGTTCTTCCCCAAAGTCTATACTAGCTGTGTACCAAGTTTCATTAAAATCGGTTCAGTAGTTTTGGAGCCTATTCAATGCAAACAAACAAACAATAGATATGTTATAGTTGTAAGTAATTAATATTACACTACCTATTCATAGATTCGAAATTTCTCACGAAGGCCCTCTGTACCACTGGGGTACCATAGGACAACAACAACAACATTCATAGATTGCAGACAAAGTAATAAAGAGTTTTAATCAGCATGCTTCTATTAAATTTAGAAAAAGAACAGCGATAGAAAGGAAGTGCTCATTCAAGAGATCTTTGTAAACTTCGTTTGTAAGGACTTTGTCGGTGACTCAGAAGTTTGGAACCGATCACAACCCAAGCTTAGTACTACTTACCTACGCTTAGTCCATGAAGTAAATAAGCTGACATACTTTTATTAACTTTCCTTCATCAATAATCTAGTAAAACCCAACGCTGGGCTAAGTCTCTAGTATGCCTTTGCCAATATGACTGGCTAAATCGAGTTTTTGCCCATAAAGTATCTTTGCCTCACATCGGGGGTTAGAAAGAAATGCATGAGCCACATTCAGAGATTTAATTACTTCCCTGCGCATATAGTTATAGCATGGGTAAAGAATCTTTGTCCCTGGTTATAGGGAATTTAAAACTACAAGCGGTTCAATACTATATAATCTAACTAGATGTAAGTAAATAACTAAACAAGTCTACAAGTCTAGTTAGAAATCAATATCAATCCGATGAAATAAAATAATATTTTTTGATACATTATTTATTTATCAACTATTACTTCTATTCTAGTAAACAAATTAACATAGTCAACATTATTACAAAGTAAATTGTTTATTTATTATTTCAACAATGCATAATAAATGTGGTCTTACATAACTAAAAAAATAAAAAATCATGTCACCTTTCCCTCTTTTTAAAACCTAAACACTAAATTTGTTGATTCAGTTACAACTGCAGCCGTTATAGTTACTAATTTAGCTTTCTTTTAACTATGAGGAACTAGCATACTAAGTATATAATGGTTATAAATATTTAACTACAATACATGAGTATTATAGTAGTCTGATAACATAATAAAAGTAAGAGTAAGAAGTAAGTATAGCACTCCTCATCTTCATTACACCTACCTTATCTTCGTTACACATAATTGTTAAAATTGTATCTTTTTGGTACCTACTACTAAATAATATTTATCCCAGTTTCCTCACTTCCAGAAACCTAAGGCACATTGCACTATGCTTAACACTAATTTACTAACACAATTTAAGGATTTCTTACAGCAGTTTATTTGAGAAAGAACCACAAAACATCAAGCCACTGCCGAAGAATCAGGCTTTTGACTAGGCACTTTGCATGTATGCATTATGTTGACTTTCTGACACGCAATTCTTCATCTTTTGCTTGGGTTTCGGTTGAGATCACGCCAAGTAGAACTCGGAGTTACATGGAGCGAAGCCAAGGCCACGGCGCAGGGCAGGGGGAACTGGAAGAATCTCTTGAAGGCCCTATGTATCCCCTGGGTACCTTAGGGTTCCAACAACAACAAGTAGAACTCGTTGAGTAGCGTTGCTTACACAAAGATTATTGGAAGCTTTTTCCACTGCTGCTACTTATTTTGCAGCTTTTCTCGAGGGCCATTTAAATCGGTCAGAGAGTCAACTTCAGGAAATCTTCCTATTGAAACGGGTAGAACAAGATTTTTGAATAATGGTTCAACACGAAGTATTTTCCTCTGAAACAAACAAAGTTAGATGAATATCATTGCATTTAACTAGTTAGATTACGGTAAATGTACCATGTGTGTGTACTTACTTATTGTTTTTAGCTGTTTTTTTGTTTAAACACGAATAAATCGTGCTAATGTATAAAATAAAATTTGATTTTGTTTGTTTACTTTTTTTGTAACTTTTTTTTTTGATACGTCCGGTGTGATTAATAACTCACTAAATGAAAATAAACAGCAAATTTAGATAAAGACAACATCATCAACTTTTGTATAGCGCGATCTCTTTCTTTCGTAAAACAGTGTTATTTTAATATCTGTCAAAAGCACGGATCGGCTAGTATTGAATGAACGTTATTAGGTAACCATAGTATTTCATAGTATTTACTAGTTCCACGAGTAACTGTTGTAAAATGGCAACAATTGGAGTGACAAAAATTGACAAAATGATTTCACGATTATTGAGTTTCTCAAAACGCCCGGTATGTTCGCAACAAATGATAAAATCCCCCAAATGGACATTTTTTGTCTTTCATTTCTCAAGTCCCACGTAAACGCGTATGCTAGGCCCGCTGATTCTCACTACATTTTCGATTTCTTTCTCGTCTAAATTCAAATACTCAATTTCGGAATTCAATCGTCATTCATATGTCATTTCGTCCATTTTGTTCATTATTCTTTCCTTAACTTCTGGGTACTCCTATTTGGTATTCTGTGCTTCTGGCCTAGACAGATTAATTTTCATAATTTTATAAAGTTTAGCCCAGTTCTAATTGTAAATTAAACATCCGATTCTAAACAAAACAGTGTTAAAGTATGTGAAATCAGTTTTATTGCAAGTTCCATTACCCAAGCTTCTATCTTCAGGACTTGGTGAACCGCGGGCGTGACAGTATGTTACCCGTCTGTGATACCCTTTAGAAGAAGCTTTTAGCTTAATCTATCTAACCACAGAATTACTAACTGTTTTACCACCGCGTGGTCTCCGGATTAGAATCGCACCTATTCAATAATTTCTTTCGGTTTACAAGGGACTTATCGTCACGTGTGCGAATTCTGAACACGAATAATGACAAAGAAGATTATTTTCCCGAACGTCAAATTGAGCGAAAGCTTTAGGGTGCTTTTCCACCAGAGCTGTGTTATGTGAACCAATGAATATGATTGGTGGATATCAAACGCATCTGCATAGCGCATCTCTAGTGGAAAAGCACCCTTAATCCTCATTTCCGCGTTTGTGAAAAAGTAAATAAATAATTAGCTAGACAGAGCTGTGTTGAATAAATTGATTACCTACTTAAGAATTTTTATAAGTAATGATATTATTATGAAATGCTATAGTAAATCAAATAACGTGTCAACATTATGTTGTAGTCCGGCAAAACCACGCCCTCGCTTAATTTCACGTCCCGTTATTTACTGATCTCGTGGCTGATAATGTTGACTACTTAAATAATTGTGTTTCGGCTCCCTGAAGACTTCATTCAATGTTTTAGGGCTCCTCACAAAAGGAGGAACCCTTTGTTGTCCATCCGTTTGTAGGTCTGACAAATATAACCTTTTTTTAAGAACTTTGAACCGTTAAAAAATCCACGTTTCTTGCTAAGATTGACGTAAGATCCAGGGAAAATGCGATTCCTATATAAAACTGCGATCTCAATGCCTATCTCAACATAAGGATTTTATCAATACAGAGGAAGGATGGATATAGTCCAACAGTGGACTGCTGTAGTAGCAGTAGTTTTTTTTTATTGACCTATTTTGCTTGTGTCGAAAAGTTACGACGAATCAAGCTTCACCGAACTTGAATAGCAGTAGTAACCCTGAGTGCGCGAGACAGACTCACACTTGACCGTTTCCTGTGCGTGATTAATGACTTTATGTTAATTTAATTCCTTTTTCGCTAAGCAAGCACTTACACAATTTGAATTTTATTGTGTTTAGGACGATCTACGACTACGAGAGCTTCGTTCATAGTTTAACACCTGACGGGTAAAAATATTACATACATACATACAGTAACGCCTCTTTCCCGGAGGGGTAGGCAGAGACCACTTCCTTCCACTTGCTACAATCCAGACACACTTATTTCGCTTAAAAAATATTACCTAGGTACACAATTATCAAATAGGTGAAATGAAGCTACTGACCGTACGTTACCAACAAATCTATAAATAAGTTAACACATTAAAAATACTATTTCTGTCATATCATGTTTTAAAAAGATACAATGGCGCTAAAGATCAGGGTCACTCATCACGTAACAAACAGCTGGTATATTCGATATACCCTGCTTGCTCAAACAATTTGTTTGCCAATATATAAGCAAAAGGGACAGTAGTGTAGGTAAAATCGATTTTATATTGACAGTTACTTGTATGACGGTAAAGTTCAATATTGCAGCTGCCCAGTGACAGATGTATATCATTTGATACAGGTGGGACAGGCCACCTTTTGTTTTAAGAAAATATAATAATTTATGGTTCAAATTATAAAACAAGTGAATGTTTAATTAATAGTTTTATTAATATGTATAAAAATAGGTAATACATCTTACACCGCACCGGGGTGGCTGACAGACTTTAATATATGTATCAGACAGCTGAAATATTCTATGTACATTCGCATATTCTACGTTCGCACGAAATTCACCTCTACCGCTACGGAATACCGGCGCTCTCAAGGTCAATATGTCCAGTCGCATGTGCTGGCTACTGTACATACACACAAAAATAAATAAATACTTTGTGTAAGATTAACTTTCCGCCGCGGCTCCGCCCGCGATAACAGTTATTCCCGTGGGAATGAGGCATTTTCCCGCGGTAAAATTTAGCTATGTTACTCAGTTCAATACAAAGTAGCTGCATGCCCTTCGGAGCAATCACAACCCCTAGACAACCCCCCTTGCACCTCAGCCAGTTGACTGAACTTGTTTCTCTAAGATTTGCATGTATTTAATTTACGTCTGTATATTATTAAATATTCTTTGCTTTAACCCTTGTGTCAGCGCCGGGGTGTAAGTTATATCTGCAGCTGACTGTACCGGCTAACTTTATCCGTGTACACTCAGCTTTAATAAAGCCATCCACTATAAGTACAAGTTACAAGTTGGTCATAACATAACCAGACTTAGTTGGAGATGGGATAGGATAGGTTACGGAAACAATGTAAGTGAATTTCTCTATCGAATAAGAGAGTGTCTGTCTATATCTATCTATACATAGCACGTAATGTACTAGGTTTATTGGGAAGGTCAACATCGTGTGTGATATACTATAACTATAAAATAACAAATTAACTGTCGAATTTATGTAACCTAAGGTCAACTTGAAGTACACTAAAACCAAAGAATATAATTATGAAGGATACAGGGGTAAAACAAGGAATAAAGCATAAAATTTATAAAATGGTTGATTGAGGAAAATTTTAATATGTAATACAATTTCTTGTTGTAAAGGATGGCGTTAAAATTACAAGTAATGACAAACGTCAAATCAAAACACATTTTTATCAATATCTCATTTCGCCTTTTTCCCCTGTACTTTGATTTTTTGTATTTAATAGGCTTCGAAACTAACTATTGAGCCGATTTTAAGCAGACCTTGGGGAATAACCTGCGGGAAAAAACTGTTACTCAGGAAATTTCTTATCTGAGTAACATTCAAGGGCAGAGTAATAAAATAAAATGAAAAATAATGTATGTAAGAGATTCAATAAATACACTATTTTAATAGAAAATCTTTCATGAGAGCAAATTACCGAAGCTCGTTCTTCATTGTACTTACTAGGCGTAGGATGTTAGGTCAAAGAAAGTACTAGGCTAACAGAAAACGACGTTGGTGGTGTGTGGGCGTCCGCGACGACGTACCTGGAGGAACTATAATGCACTCCTTAGTTCAAAGGTTAGTTCAAAAGAAAAAAAAATATTATACGAAATTTTCTTTACATAAGGAGTGGAAGTGGATGCAAGAATAAAGATTGATCGATAGAGAAAAAAAATTAAGTACCTACTTGTAAATTATCTAAAATAAACAAATATGAAATGTTTAGGGATTACAAGGTGTTTGATTCAGGTTCACATGTCTGAAATCTACAAAATTCATAATGATTGACTTCTATTTAAAATCAAGGATTCGTTCCAAAGAATTTATTTTTTCTTAAACGAATAATATTCGGATCTACTTTCGTTTTCAGATCATAAATCATATTATAATTATTATTCAAATAACAAAGCCGTTTCAGGGTTCAGCGATTCGCTTATTTACAAGAAAATTCTTATCATTTTAGCATTTGAAAAATTATTAAGTTCATCATAAAGATAGGTATACTTCTATTGTCTTCTTTACGAGTTGTATTATATTATTTTATTATCATAATAAAGTTAGAATACGTCAAGTGGCAGTGTTTTTTTTCGTAGAGTTTTACTCCATCTGCAATATTATGGCACCTGTTGCTGGAAGATGTATTTATAAGTTATAAAAACATTTATCATTAATCAATAATAAAACGTGAATTATTATGAATCAGATAGCTCTATGTAAGTAGTTAGAAAATATTTTTTTTCCTGTAGAGAAGAACTAGCGACAAAATACTAGAATATGTTTATCTCCGGATCGTATATTTGTTAATAAATCATTACTGATTCCAAAATTCTTGCAAGTAGATAATTTACTATCTAAATAGTTTTTTTTTTGCTAGCCATTTTTGTCCCACTGCTGGGCAAAGGCCTCCTCTCTTTTAGTCCACCGTTCTTGATCTTGAGCGAGAGGCTGTGCCACCCAATCACGTTAAAAGGCGTTTAGGTCATCCCGCCGCGCCATCACTTCCGTCTGTCCCAGATAGAGACTGATAAAAATTACATACAATTATAGTACAAAATAAGTAAATTCATTAATTTTGACTTTCATTTGATTTTAATATTGATGGTTTAATATTTTAATTTAAATTTTAATAATGTTTTTTATAATAATTTTATCAAAACTCAAAAGTGTCATTATAATGGGGATATCCTGAAATAAATGATGATGATGATTATTACTATAAATCCGTAAATGAGCGAGAGCGCTGCTCGCTATACAAGGCAGTCAAAAATTAAATTTCATAAGAATGTTTAGTGCTTTTTTTAGCTACGTTCATTTAGATCCTTGTCGGTCTGTACGTACGTACGCATACTACGTACACGTACCGCTACCGTACACATACGGGACCATCTACACGAGCCTAATCGCGCTTGCCGAAATGTTTACTTGGAGCACCGTAAACGTGCGAAGCGAGTATTGAATGTAAATCAGCCGTGGGTGTTTGCCGCTATACCAGTTACGAACTGGGTTGCCAGATCGTACTAAATGACATAATTGTATTTAAATAAGAGGTGGCTCGGAGAAGGAAAACGTCGCGAGGAAACCTGCACAATAAAGGTTGTGTGTAAAGTTGACCAACCCGCACTGGGCCAGCGAGGTCGACTAAGGCCTAATCACACTAATTTCAGGGTAGGCTCAAGTCCCTTGGTGGGGACATTGAGCTGTTAACGACGAATGGATGTTAAAAGATGGCTTCGTGTTATTGTTCAAGAGAAATTAAAATGTCCAACAGTTAAATAACAGTTTTCACCTTAAGCCGCACGATCATCGGGGATGTTCTGTCTGACTAAAGAAGTCAGGTCAGGAGTAGGCAATTTAAATATTTTTTATGCCTAAAGAAGAATTCTTCAACTAGCACTAAATTAAAATAGAAGCTAACTGCCAGGGATTTTTTTATTATTTCCTTATTTGTCTAAAATGTTCGTCAGATACTGGCAACCCTATAGTTCGGCGGCATGGCCATAACGCATACGCCTCCATTTAGAGGGTTTTTTGTTATGTTGTGAGAGGATTTTCGCTTTCATCTCTGCGTAACATAGACCGAGATTTGTGAGATGGATACCATTGTGCACAGCTGTTTGTTGTACACGGTATTACACACTTTTTTTATCTTCATGTGTTATCGATGGTGTAATGGTTAGGGTTTGCGTCGTATTTCTGAGGCGCCACCGCCCCGATTCGACTCCACGCCACGATCCACGAATTATATTTTTCGAATTTTGACTAAGCCCATTCTTTACATTCTAATATTTTCGAATTATACATTTTTTAGAATTTTTATATTTAGAATACACTTCCAAATAGGGTTATTTAAAAGAAAAAAGGATAGTTGCCGTTTTAACATAGGCTTAAAATTTGTTTGGGTGTTTTTGTCTCTCAAATGGAAATAGAAACGTTTGTCCCATTTTCTATTTTCAATAAAATGTGAGGATGCAACGTTGCGAAGTAGCAGTAGGTACTTCCGTTCACCGGATTGCGTAGTTCTATTTCCTTTATATGTCAGAGGAAGTTATAAAATGGATTTTTACTGAAGTATTTTTATTATTTCAGGTTTTGATTGATTGTTTATTGAGAAAAATGTTCCTAGCTATATTTCCATTCGAAGGAGGCAACCATTGTAAAACACTATAAATCTTAATATAAATCTCGACATATTATATACAGGGCGTCCCACGGCTATGCCACATGGAGGGAAAGTACCTTAAATATTGTAGATAGAACATTTTACTGAAAGGAAACATTATTTTATTTATAAAAACTATTAAAACTGCATTCATACATTTTTTAATAATTACATGGTTGAACCGGGAATCGAACCCGCTATACGGGAAAAAAATATATCCTATAGTTTTATCATACCGATCGAAAGGCTTCATCATAAGGGTTATTTTTTGCTAAATAACATAGTGTCAGAAATAAAAGGAAGACTATGTATTTTAACATTTTTAACACAAAATTTATCAATTTTATCAAATGCGCAAAATGACTCCCACGCTGTTGAATACTTACAAATCACACTCTTTATTTCACTCCTTGTCGATTTTTTTTACTTGTTGTGGTGGATATTTAGAATAATACGTCTAAGGTCTGTTTGTAGCTCGTGGACACTTTCGTACCGGTTCTTGTGAACTAAATTTTTTACATAATACCATAAAAAAATCCTAACGGGGCTAGATCTGGCGATCTAGGCCGGCCACCTCAAATGTTAAAATTTATAGTCTTCCTTTTATTTCTGATACTATGTTATTTAGCAAAAAATAATTCTTATGATGAAGCCTTTCGATTGGTATGATAAAACTACAGGCTGATTTTTTTTTCTCGTGTAGCGGGTTCGATTCCCGGTTCAACCATGTAATTATTAAAGAATGTATTAATGCAGTTTTAATAGTTTTTAGAAATAAAATAATGTCTTCTTTCTGTAAAATGTTCTAACTACAATATTTAAGGTACTTTCCTTCCATGTGGCATAGCCGTGGGACGCCCTGTATAGGTATTCCGTAAGTGGACGCAATAAGGGTGGAAATATATATTTCAATACAGCTACCGTGTGTAGCTGTAGCTGGGCATATTAATAATTATGAATATAGCTGCGTGTGTATTGGGCTTTATTGAGTTTCGTTTATTCAGTCTGTACTCTGAATCAATGGTGGAGCGCAAGCCCGCATTAGCTCGAGTCTATTAAACCAGAACAAATAAACACACATGACGGCGTTAATTGAGTACACCGCATTTGCATTCTATAGTACCTGCGCTTTGGATAATGTACAACTCGATAATACTGGATATATCTAGTAATTAGATATATCTAGTAACTAGATTCTAGTTATAAATGGAGCCTATTTGCTTTTAACCCCCGACGAAAAAGAGGGGTTTGTTTGATTGAGGCTTTCGCGCTTAGTACACATTATTTTGTATATTTATTTTTCAATAAAGTATCGTATTGTAAAACATACCTATTTAAAATTATCGCGTTATGACTCGTAAATATACAAAATAATGTGAAAAAGAGGGGTGTCATAAGTTTGACGTGTGTGTCTCTGTATGTTCTGTCTGTGGCATCGTAGCTCCTAAACGGATGCGCTGATTTTAATCTAGTTTTTTTTTTGTTTGCAAGGTGTCACAATCGAGTGTTCTTAGCTAGGTATGATCCAAGAAAATATCTTCAGCCTTTGAAGATTATCAGCTCTTTTCCAGTTGTTGAAAGGATCAAGTAACGGTTTTGTGGCGGGAATTATTAAAATTTTTAATTTAATGTTATTATTCGAAATAATTCACCCATTTGAATAGATTCCATGCTTTGGTGAAAACGTAAAGCCAGTGGTCCCTGCTATCTAACTACGGATGTAGTCGTTATAATATGAGCCATGTCAGACAAAAGCCTAGGCTGCTTTTCCACCAGAGCTGTGCTAGTAAAATGTGTCGTACGAGGATGTGTAGCTGTGCTGTGGAAATGTGTAGGGGTTTCCACCAGAGCTGTGCGAGGTAAATGTGTCGTACGAGGATGTGTAGCAGAGCTGTCAAAATGCGCAATGTGCGGTGCGAGGATGCGTTGCGAAGCTGTGAAATGTGTGAGCCGGGTGTGCGGCAGTGATATCTAGGGTCCCCAGTGGTGTCCAATGACGAATCTAAGGTCAAAATTGGAAAAATTGGCCGCCATTTTGTTTTTTTTGTTTTTTAACGGATTGCTTTCAAATTTGATATCTAGGGTCCCCAGTGGTGTCCGATGACGAATCTGAGGTCAACATTGAAAAAAATGGCCGCCATTTTGAACTTTTTTGTTTCTGAACGGATTGCTTTCAAAACTGATATCTAGGGTCCCCAGTGGTGTCCAATGACGAATCTGAGGACAAAATTGGAAAAATTGGCCGCCATTTTGAACTTTTTTGTTTCTGAACGGATTGCTTTCAAAATCGATATCTAGGGTCCCCAGTGGTGTCCAATGATGGATCTAAGGTCAAAATTGGAATTATTGGCCGCCATTTTGAACTTTTTTGTTTCTGAACGGATTGTTTTCAAAATTGATATCTAGGGTCCCCAGTGGTGTCCAATGACGAATCTGAGGTCAAAATTGGACAAATAGGCCGCCATTTTGAACTTTTTTGTTTCTAAACGGATTGCTTTCAAAATTAATATCTAGGGTCCTCAGTGGTGTCAAATGACGAATCTGAGGTCAAAATATTGAAAAAAAATTGCCGCCATTTTAAACTTTTTTGTTTCTGAACGGATAGCTTTCAAAATTGATATCTAGGGTCCCCAGTGGTGTCCGATGACGAATTCAACTACATTCAAAAATGACGAGGTCAAAGTTGGTAAAAATGGCCACCATTTTGAACTTTTTTGTTTCTGAACAGATTGCTTTCAAAATTGATATCTAGGCTCCCCAGTGGTGTCCAATGACGAATCTAAGGTCAAAATTGGAAAAATTGGCCGCCATTTTGAACTTTTTTGTTTCTGAACGGATTGCTTTCAAAATCGATATCTAGGGTCCACAGTGGTGTCCAATGACGAATCTGAGGACAAAATTGGAAAAATTGGCCGCCATTTAGAACTTTTTTGTTTCTGAACGGATTGCTTTCAAAATCGATATCTAGGGTCCCCATAGGAAAAAATAGAAAAAAATAAATAAATTATTAATTAAAAAGTAAATAATAAATAAATAAATAATTAATAAAAAATAAATAAAAAATATTGCTCCTTCCATTTCTCCA
Source organism: Teleiodes luculella (assembly GCA_948473455.1). NCBI lineage: Eukaryota > Metazoa > Arthropoda > Insecta > Lepidoptera > Gelechiidae > Teleiodes > Teleiodes luculella. The sequence continues at coordinate 1,716,146 of OX419589.1, read as the reverse complement.
TCGCAAAATTTTTTTTGTTTCCAAATATCCATAATATTATCTATTTTCCGCATGTCTACTTTCAACATCAGCCGTCTATTGACTGGCTGGCACGGTACCGTCGACCTCGCAACACATCCTTCGCACACATTCCTCGCAACACATTCCTCGCAACACATTCCTCGCAACACATCCTTCGCACACATTTCTCGGTTGTTTTGTATGTATCTCTACATACAAAACAACCGAGAAATGTGTGCGAAGGATGTGTTGCGAGGAATGTGTTGCGAGGAATCTACATACAAAACAACCGAGAAATGTGTGCGAAGGATGTGTTGCGAGGAATGTGTTGCGAGGAATGTGTTGCGAGGAATGTGTGCGAAGCTTCGCTAAACCCTTTTCCACCAGAGCTGAGCTGAGCGAAGCTAGGAAAATGAAGTGATTCTATTGGTGGATTTTTTCCTCTTACACCGCTTAGCAACCTCGCACAGCTCTGGTGGAAAAGCAGCCTTAGGCGGCGCGGCTCTATAATTCTGACCCCAGGGTTTGTGAGGTTTCAAAAGTTCAAAGTACAGGGAATGTGAGGTTAACCTGCCTCGAAACAAACCTAGATACAGGTTTTGTTATAGACTTGTGAAGAATTTCAAAGGTCGAATAAGGCCAGTTCACCCAAATACTGCAATGGGAGAAAATCAAAGAGTATCTAACATTATAGAGATGTGCTTGCTTGCTTAGCGTGAGGGTTTCGAGGTCAACCTACCTCACAAACCCTGGTGTCGGAATTATAGAACCGTAACCGTATTAGAGACGTAATATGAGTCCATGCATTTTAAAGAAATAAATTCTGTTAATTAGCTGAGGTACGGGGGTTGTCTTAGGGTTGAGTGCTCCAAATACCATAATTCTTTATGGCACTAGATATTTTATTATTTGTGCCAGTTATTATTTTTTCTATTGGTCGAAACTGACGGAATACGTATATCTGTATCAAATCACATATTATGTGTTTACGTATCAAATACTACCAAAAAAAAATCCTTACTATATGGAGAAAATATAAAGTAAACAGTGTAATTCTAAATTTAATCATTCAAATTTAAAATGTAGAGATGTGTAGAACGTAAAAATACGGGACTATACAACGTATTTTTTAAATTACCTACTGTTATTGGACGTAATTACGTAGTAAAAAGTATAAGTATTGTGTATTTATGCTTGATAAGACATCTCGGCTCATTGGAGATAGTGAGGAGGTGGGAGGATTAGCACTTTTATCGCCGTCACGCGCCGCCAATGTTTCTAACGAGCTGACGTGGAAAATTGAAAGCCATAATTTAAAAAAGTAGAGACTTATTGATGGACAGCTGTCTATTTTAAATAGTAAGTAATCATATACATTTTTATATACAATATTTAAGCGGTTAGGTATCTCTGCAAAACTAATGTAAAGTAGTCAGTCCATGCACTTCGAATAACGCCCCTAGCCACGGAATAAAGGCGCTAAGTACAATCTAGAGATAAGACTTTTACATTTCGCCTAAACACTTTTTCCTGAATACTTATTTAGGGATTTCATTTTAATCCTTCCTACATATACCCCAAAAGAATACTACAAAAAAGTAAGGATTAAAAAAACTTTTGCGGCCCTTAGAAAGCAATTCTGTAACCTTTAGTACATTAGTAAGAAACACACTCTGCCTACATCGCGATAACGACTATTTTTGCTCAAACACGCCCACGTCTCTGCACTGACTACTCACATTATTGGTCGTGGAAATAGATAGAAACATCAATTGATAATGATAGCGGGAAACGAGGGTGATGATAGACCAACTCCATAATCATGTTGTGACCCTGGTATCCCCGGTAGGTTAACAGCTGTTTATCCTACTAATATTATTAAACAAGTTTGTGAGGATGTATGGATGTTTGTTATATCATTTCATTCATTTTCATTCACCTTTTACCGCGGAAAATCCCTCATTCCCACGGGAAAAACTGATAGCGCGGGAGGTGCCGCGGGTTGGAAAGGTAGTTTAATTACAATTTTCAGTGACATTTTCATGTGGGTTCTAAATCTGTACCGTTTTCATACGAAAGGAATTTTGCTCCTACATGGTCCAATTTTTAATTAAGTACCTAGTTTCTCAATGTTTCTTAAACGACACATCGAAAAGATATAAAAATTGGATTATGTTTACTGGGAGCAATAACTTTTTCCATTTGCATGAAAACGTCAACAATCCTCTTAATAACTTTTCTCTGGACTGCATCAAGAAAAAAGCAGAATCTAAAACAATCCAACATTAAGAAAATCTATAAGTTGACATTCTGTTTATAACAATTTAAGCTTCAAACAATAAGATATCAGAAGGGGGTTTGGATAGATAGGACAGTATCAAAGATAAGACTTAAGACCGGCAAAGTTTCATTGTTTAAAACCTGATATTTTTTATAACTTTGTCTACAAAATTACACACTCTGAAATTAGTATTGATTATGAAATTGGATCTCGGTTATGTTTTTTTACATTCAAATTTAACTTAGTTTTTTTCGGAGCAATGACTCAGAAGCAAAGTGGATAACTCCGTACATCCTATTTGTCACACTGCACTGGAATATTCCTGACTGAAAAAGTTTCAGGCGCTTTCGATATAATAGCTTTAAAATTCCGTTTTATGTGGAAATTCTGCCACGTGCAGAGACTTATTGTAATGGAAATGTGGTTTGAAAGTGTCATATGGTTTAAAGTTATAACACCTTTGCGAACTACAGAACTACGAGTATATGGAGGTCTGAGTTTTAATAAAATTCACTGGGTGTGGAATTTTCCTACAAATCAAACTTTAAATTGTGATGTTTTCTATGTGCTGCTAAAGACGATAATTATATGAAATGTTATTTATTTTAGAAAAGAGCGTCAAGTAGGCGTGGATATAATATAGTTAATCGATCATAGGTACAGGTAATCTTAAATTATCCTATTTTTTTATTCTATTTTACCGCCTTTCTGTAGGTACGAGTACACTTCTCTTCATCTCTTTATATTTATTTATTATCTTATTCTATTACAGAATTTCTATTTCGTTAATAAAATCATCATCATCATCATCTCAGCCGAAAGACGTCCACTGCTGGACAAAGGCCTCCTACAAGGATTTCCACAATGGTCGGCAGGTAAATGATAAACCACAATAGCTCATACAAACTATAAATACAATTTTGTTTACTTCGACAGTACAAGTTTGCTCTGAGCTTCATAGTAATATCAACGGAATTGATTTATGAGTGTGATTTATAAAGAGGTATAAATCTGCACCAACTTGTGATAAAAATGTCTAGACAGACAAGTTTACATCACGACTAAATTGATTACATTGCAACAGAACAGCCAATGACAGACCACAGCCGGACTAATGCTACTCCTTTAAAAGGGAGAAGTTGCCACAATCCTCACAATTGTCGAAAAGATTAAGTATCCTCTTCCTCTTACCTTGGGTTATGTGCCTTGCCAATTTCTATGTACGAACTACATACAAAGTTAATTAAAACAAGGAGGGTTTACTGACTGACTCTTAAACTTGACTTATAAATCGTTTTCTCAATATTGCAGTTTTCACTTCTAAGCCATTCGACCAATTACACTTTTGACATTTTGCTAACCATGTCATTCAGCATTTGAGGCATTGTGAACCGAACTGGATCTGACAGTACTCTCTATACGGGTAAGTCGTCAACATAAACGTACCGTAATTTTTCAGTTGTGTCCCATTTACCTGTCGCAAATACAGTACACTTTAATACGCAAACCGATCCCGATGACATGCATGAATAAATTTGTATCAATCGACCTTGATGTAATATTGTTGGCACAGACTAAATAGGATAGGACACCGCTTGCGTCAGCCTTCCAAAACATTAACCGCAATTAACCAGCAACTCGTGCATGCATTATGTACGAGTATGTTATATCAGTTAGAGTATAAATAGAAAAAATATTCTCTAAGGTTATATCAGTTAGGTAGGACAAACTTTATTTACCTCAACATCTGTTGAATATGTTTGTTGCAGCCTGTGATTGCAGCGTTTATCTGGCTTGTAAGCTCAATGGTAATTCGACATTTCTTGCTACACAATCACAAACAAAACTAGAATTAGAATCTGTGATTAGAAACTGAGACATTATTATTACAAGAGGTAAAATAGTCGCGTGGCGCACAGCGCACGCACGTCGGATCGGTTTACACAGTACTTAAACCATCTGAGAAGATGTTAGAGGTCTTTAATGGTTCCCGGTTCAGAATAAGACCAACTATCGATCTAATGGAGTTGGACGATTAATAAATAACGTAACAGGACTACGATTCCCTATTATTTCTGGCCCAAGATACAAGACCCAATTCTTACTGTAGGTATCTTACCACGCGAATAAAAGTGCATACCTTAGCTACACCGGACACCAGAGTTCACCTATGAAATCAACAACTTGCCATCAAAAATTCACCTGCCAAGCGTAAAGATTAAGGCAAATCCTCCAAAGTAGACTCTTATGGATAAACCATTCACAAGAAGAGTCTTATTGATAAAATTTTATGCGTTGTCTTTTCGGTATTTAGTCTACGTCAAACTCCATTGGATCAGAAGCGCCCGCGTCACCGGCGCCCGACGTTTCGATCACGTCTGATGGTATTTAGGTCTGCAGGATACATGAACGGGCACTAACTTATATCTAAATCCAACAGGAATTCTTGTTTTCCTCTCTTTCTCGCACGCTGAATCAACCGGCTGGATTACGCTAGTCAATGAATCTTGCAACTTATGTGACAAGAATTTAAAATCAGTTTTTAGGAAGACGAGGTAATTGGCACTGTTACTTCAATGATTTGATTTGATGCTGTAAGTAAAGGTGATGATGATCTGAAGTCTGCAAGATACTCAACTCCTCCCTTATCAAATTACAGCAGAGATATCGTGTTTTGGCTCATCTGACTGCGGCGGGAGTCTTTAGACGTAAAAAACATCAGGTTGGTTGGTATTGTTACGTATGTGTTTGGTATCGTCAATGTAAAAGCGAGAGTCATTATAATGGACGGCTTTACGGTGCGAGGGCGGTACGAGTTATTGCCCCCATTATCCTTTTAAGTAATACAACTCGACTTATCTACAACGTCACAGTCACATAGACGGCTCTACGTCTATAGACGTTACGGATTTCAATATAGATTGAAATCTGCTTCAATGTGAAAGAAGGACATATAAACACACTTTGACATTTACAATATTAGTCTATACTAATTACACTAAGATACGTGAGGGTTGGAGAGTGACATTAAAAGTGGTGACAGTGTGACGGTGATAGTGTTAGTGGTATATTGAATTGAATTGCTACTTTTCGCCGCGGGAAATCTCATTCAAACGAGAAAAGTCAGCTAGAATATTATACATTAAGCATGTTGATTACCACATTGAGATTTAAAAAATCATTACGCTATGGTAGTCCGGTCGACAAGTCGCAAGAAGTGGAGTTGGGTAGAAAAAGGTCGGAATTTAATGAAACTTGGAGATCTTGTTCAGGGATGGTTAACTAACATTTTGTCAAGTTTTGGACCTCGACGACCCTGTGCAAAAAGAGGAGGGGGGCGGGAGAACTGCAAAAATCTCGACCTTTCGTCAGTTTTTCGTCAATTACCTTTTTTCCTTACATCCTACGACAAAAGCGTTCAAAAACATTTTGTAGTACGTGAAATTATCTACAATTTGAGTACTCACATATGTCTGTATGTCAATTCCTTACTGAGATATGGCGCTTCGCAGAAAATATTTTTTTCCGAAATTCAGTAAAAATAAAGAATATCCATAAAGAACATCTATCTTCAGAAAAGTGGAAGAGGTGGTGGTCCTAGTGTCCTCTACTCACCAAGTTCCTGTTCCTTTCCTCCCAAAGATATACTTTTCCTCCACGCAGTGAGTGGGTGTGATACCACGTCAGCACCGTATGGATTGGGGAAGAAGAAAATTTGCAGCACCTATATGAAGAATACCGCCTCTCTGCAGTAGTGGCTCCGTTTCTTACATCAAACGCTACTCCTCAGCAAATCAAGGACGCTGGAGAAAAGTTCCTGGTAGTAGTTTATGGAGGCAATATTGACAATGACAACCTTGACGACTTGCGGTACCGATTATTTACACGATCAGTGACGAAGGCTAAATTGGAACTAGCCCGCCTACCACCGACAAGGGACGCTGCCAATTACCACTCCCTCCGCACTTACCAGCAAGTACAAGCGTGGTTAGGTAATGAACTTCGCCCATCAGTTTGGGGCTGGAGCCTAACCACGCGAGGGGTACTGGGGCATTCCATGGTGACGGTCGGGACATTTTTACACTCTGTCGTTAAGTATTTAACCATAATTTTGTAGTTTTATTTATAGTACACAGTAGATATGAACATTGATATAAAATGTAACAAGTAAGGTTGAAAATACTTGAATTTCACATGATGAAACCAATATCATTCAATGAAAAAAAATGCATTAAAAATTGTGACGGTCGGGACTCTTACTTTCTAGTCTACTCCAGATGTACAGCTACTTTTTAAAGTTTGTAAGAAACTATCAATGATATTAGTACAAATATTTTAGTGTGTATACTTAAAGGTTTAAACTATTGTTTAATAATGATCTGGGTTGAAATTAAATTAGAATTTTAAACTTCTTCCAACTAGAAAAATGTGACGGTCGGGACAAGCCTACGTGACGGTCGGGACAAGTAACAAATAAAGAAATGTGCATATATTTTTTATACTTTAATTAGGGAAAAAGTTGTTTATAACCACTAATAATACATTAATTATTTTTCAAAAACATCTACACTACTGTTAAAACGATAAAAAATGCGATCACCCTTAATCTCTAATGTTGGTGCACACAATTTCTTTATAATTTGGTCAAACGTGACATCGGACACATCATTTTCAGCAATTTTGAAAAGTTTGCCATTCTTGTCACATATCCTTAAATATGTTATTGTTATTTCACCTTCTTCATTGTCAATTTTGTTGACAACACCTGCATAACGGTACTCTAATTTTCTCCCAGGAATCTTCACCAACACAAAATCTCCACAGTTATATTGGTCTTTATATAGTCCGCTGCTGCCTGCTTGTGTCCCATCATACATATTAGTTTCTGGCCCTAATTTAATTCCTTGCTCATACTCCCCAATATTTTCCTTATTGCCTTCATTAGCAACTCTTATTTCTTTTACCACTAACTCATCCTCACTTGCATCTTTTTCGTCCTCGTTCAGTTTCTCCATTAAATCCACGTCAAGTTTTTTCATTAAATCCACATCCTGTTTCTCAATTAAATCCTCTTCCGGTATCTCTATTAAAGTGGAAGTATTATCCTCTCCATTATTTGTACTTATGTTAAGCGATTTTTCGCTACTGTCATCCGACGAATAAACGTCGGCGTAGTTTAATTTGCCCCCCACGAACATTAGTTTGTTTGATGAATTACAAGTTTCGCTGTAAAGAAGCATCCTTGAATTTTTTGCCTGGAACTTGTGGTGTTTTTGTATATGTGGTATGGCAGGAAACTCCGACCATCTTTTCTCGAGAGCTTCTTTATGCACTTCGATGTCCCCACAAGCCACGAAATACAAATCTATTCCGCTAATATTTTTGGACTTGAGGTAGGAATAGCAGTCGTAGCTGTGAAAAATAGCTGCACGCCTGGTCATGATGGCTGACCACAAAAGCCTCTTGGCTGTTGCACCAATTCCGTCGACAGCCCCTTTTCCATGACTGGACGCGAAAAAGTTCCATTCCACTACTACACCCCAGTCAGACTCACTGTAGCAAAGGTTGAGCAATGTGTACCTATTCTTAAATTGCGCAGCGCAACCATCCGAAAAAACAGACACTTTCTTCAACTCTGGATACTTTTTCTTCAGGTCTTGAATTATTTGGCGCATGAAAGCCCACACCGCGTATTTGTCGTGGTTTAATTCATTGCTCATTATTACGTATGAATGTTTAGAATTTCCAGCATTGCCCCAAGCGCATCCAGTGAACATTGTTGCCTGTGGGTGAGACCAATGTGCACTTTGAATCTCGTCTTGGCACAAGATAGAAAAATTTTCTGCAAAGTCAACCTGCAGTACAATTTCCGATGCAGTACTGTTTTTCTTCTTAGACTCAAAATGGTTAGACTGCTGTCTCTTTACAAAAACGTGTCTCTTGAACGTTGGCGTTTGTTTCTTCATCTCTTGAATCAATTCATCTAATGAGCCTTGACGAGACACTGGGGTATACTGGGATTCAGACTTCTCCCATTTCTTCCAGACAACTTCTATGTCTGTGACCAAATTAACAGGCAATATATCGGTGACGTCAAAGCAGTCAGGGCAGTCGTCTTTCAGCATACATTTTTCGCTGCTTGTATCACATGTTATTGCATTTAACAAGTCAGCAGTCGTTGATGGCAAGCCTACGATATATTTCTTTAAAGTTTCCAACATAAAATCGAAATTGGCATGTTGTGGACAGACACAGACATTGTGAGGCATATTATTCATTGTTTTCACATGAATTGGGCGAAATTCAAAGAATTTTGACTTTCCAACCTTAATGTTGGGATAATCTTTTGTAAAAAGTTGATACGCCTCTGCCACTGACATTGTCATGTGTCTTTTAGCGATATGAATTCGCTTTTTGGTATTTTTGTCTCTAACCGAAATGGTGTCCTTTCTTCCAGGAGCAGCCCGACTGATTTCGTCTAGTTCGTAAAATTTACGCACCACCTCTTCGTCTTCTTTGCTAATCTTGGCGGCGTGAGATCTTTCTTCTTTGCCATTTTGTACGTCCAAAGACAGTAAAGGAAAAATGTTCTTAGCAAGTTGTCTAACAACAGCCTGTTTTTTCGTTGGGCTTTCTGGCATGGCCCCCATAACTTTATTTAAAGCTTTTTTCAGTGTTCTCTTTGTTTTGTAAGAACCCATTGGAGAACTGGTACTTTCATCTACCTCGACGACAGTTTTGGCTGCTTTCAGTTTGTTCCTATATCTTTGTTTTTTAAGACGCTCTTTTTCTCTAGACAGAGACTTTGTTTCTTCGTCTTGGTTTTTCTTTGCTTCCAGTCTTCTTTTTCTACTTCTTTCTTTCTCCTTCTCTAATAAAAGTTTTTTCTTATCCGGGTCTTCTCTTTGTCTGGCCCTGGACAGACGTTTTCGCTCTGCCGCGTCCAAAGGCATCTAAAACAACACCACAACCACTTCAAATGCAACCAATAACGAAGAAACCCAGCGAAATAAATGAAATCATATTATGGATAGTCATATTTAAGCCACATGCAAGCAATATTTTAAAAAACAAGTATTTTTATACTTGAAATTGTGACGGTTGGGACTGTGACGGTCGGGACCGTGACGGTCGGGACATAACTTAAAATTAATGTGTAAATGGCACAAAAGCCCATCGTTACTTTAAAAAATGTCAAACCCCTTAGTTTCTATCTATTTGTTACTTACAAAACACACATTTTATCATAACGCGCATTTTTGAGGTTAGAATCTACAAAAATGAAATAAAATGTGTCGGTCGGGACGTAATTCCGGTTACCAATTATTGCTTAATATTATGGAAATTTACTTACCGTTTTACTTTGTATTTTGTGCAGTAAATCTTCAGTAATCTTTTTATTTGCGCACGTTCACAACACGCCGATTCACATTTAAAATAACGAACTTTTTTGTTTTTAAACCATAGACAATTACACTGTTCGTTGAGCTTGACTAACATCCGGTGTTACTATTGACCAAAAAAGAAAAAATACAGAATTTTACGTTTTTTTTTTATTCATTTCATAAACTTTAGACTATGTACTGTTATTCTAAATGCATATTTAAACTCATCTTCGACTTTTATTTTATACTTGTCTGGTGTCACTTATCATGGAATGCCCCTACTACCAATCCCCACAACGAAAAATGCTGCGCCAGATAACATCCTCCAAATTGTTTCCTGCAAGTGCAGCAAAGGCTGTAGGGCTGTAGCACCGGAGCTTGCAGCTGCAAGAAAGCAGGTCTTAGATGCTCAGCTATGTGCAAGTACTGCACAGGCCACTCCTGCGAAAACGCCCCTGCAACTGATTTGAACGAGGAGAACTCGTCAGACATAATCGACGAATACGACGACGGCGAGGACGTCCTTAACAGCCTGATTGTGCAGGAGGACGACGAGCAATTAGAAGCAGAACCAACGGCTAAAAAATCTCGACAGGAACTGTAATGAGTACAAATGCGTACCTACTATGTATGAGAGACCTTTCAACAATATCTCTGTTGCCTCTAGTGTAAACTTTGTCAAAACCTTAATTTTGTTGATATCATTAATTTTGTTTACGAAAGGACTACGTCTTTTTTTACCTACTCTGGAACAATTATGTAGTGGAGGGAAGGAGAGGGAGAGGGAATATCGGTCTAAAAAGTAACTAATGTCAATACCAATATTACCGACATGATATATGGTTGGTATGAAATTACAGTAGAAAATAAGCTTTTGAGAATTGGGGTTAGGTGGGGAAGGGAGGGGGGATTGGGGGGGGGTTCAAAATTAGTTATTCTAACAAGAGACCATAATAACAACAATTATTATTATTAAAATAAGAAATAAGGTTGGTTTCTGCTTTTTTAAGGTATTTTTAGCGAATTTCGGAAAAAATATTTTCTGCGAAGCGCCATATCTCAGTAAGGAATTGACATATACAGACATATGTGAATACTCAAATTGTAGATAATTTCACGTACTACAAAATGTTTCTGAACGCTTTTGTCGTAGGATGTAAGGAAAAAAGGTAATTGACGAAAAACTGACGAAAGGTCGAGATTTTTGCAGTTCTCCCCCCCCCCTCCTCTTTTTGCACAGGGTCGTCGAGGTCCAAAACTTGACAAAATGTTAATTAACCATCCCTGAACAACATCTCCAAGTTTCATTAAATTCCGACCTTTTTCTATCTGAAACCACCTGTCGTCTGGCCTATGGTGCAAGCGTACCTAAATAGGAGTTCCGTCAAAGGGGTCCAAGGACGCAGTTATACAACAGAAGGAGAAAGTAGTAGGGTTCTTCTCTATAAGCAAAAGATAGTCTATATTGGGCAGCAGATATAAGTCAGTTCTCGAACCGAGTGGTAAAAAGTCCGCTTTTCATTACAGAGGTACCGGCTTCGGCTCTTTCGGAGCACTGTCAAACAAAAACCATTTTGTGAGAATTTCCCCAGTTAGGTTAGAACAATGCAGGCTGGATCATAATGTACGAAAAAAATCCATGTTTCGCAAGACACGCAAAGCCTGTTGGTCTCGACTACTAACTATTTACGAATGTATTTTTTTTTTGAACTGACCTTTGCTTGTGTCGAAAAGGTACGACCAATCAAGCTTCACCGGACTGGCGGGGAAGCGGAAGACTCTACCCCAAAAAAGTCATATACCTACCAACGCGTCTAGGGGCGGCTCAAGGGAGCCTCGGACCACGGCGGCCTAGCGAGCGCGTTGATATTGAAAAACATCGTGAAGGAGACGACGCCTGAGGGGCTCCGTCTCTGATTTTCAATTTTGATTTTGGTTCTGGCCGCGCCCCCGCCGGCGGGTGCAGGCGTTGTTACCTGAAGGGACAAATGTACTTGTCAGAGACATAATACAAACACGAGTTTGTTTCTGAAACTAGGGTTAATGGGGTCGGTCGACAGCCTTACACACCCCAAATGATGAGAGAGAAAGAGAAGTATAATATAGATAGACACAGATAAGTAATAAACAATAATCCTGACTGAGTTGATGGGTTTAAGAGTGAGTCAGTATTTATCTATGTTTTGGTCGAGTAACTATGTAAAAACAACAATGAGTCAGTCCCCCTTCAAAGTCATGAATTGCGTGCAAGCCATAAGAGAGGGGTACTCGCTATAGGGTTTACACTTTCCGTGTTTTCCGTACTAATATCCGAATATTTGCTCGTGCTGTCGATATTAAATTTTTTGTTAACAGTCCATATTATGTCCCAAGCTCGACCCTACCCTGAAATCAGTGTGAATAGGCCTTAGTCATCCACGCTGGTCCAGTGCGGGTTGTTCAATTCACACTCAACCTTTGAATTTCTTCGCAGGTGTGTGCAGGTTTCCTCACGACACGATGTATACCTTCACCGTAAGAGCGTCGAATAAACGTACATATGAATTCGTATCTAAAACGGCTGGCTGTCGATACTAATACTTATAAATGCAAAAACAAGTAATAATTGCCGAACCTTACACCACCGTAGCAAGCTATATTCCTGACTCGATCACTTCATCATGCCAACAGCCAGTTAGAAACTATAATTTAAACCAACCTTTCGATTACAAGAAGAAAATTGACCCCAACAACATTCATTCAACCCTTCCCCTTATAACTATGATTAGGATTACTTTCAGTTATAGTTTATTGATAAGCGACACGTAAGAGATTGTGGAGATAAAGTCGGTTTACATAGTCTCAGCATTATAACATTGCTTATTAGCGTGCTGGTGATGTTTGGTAAATACTACTAACTGACTAAATATAGTGTATTCATATAAAGGAGTCCCCATGACTTAACCCTTTATAAGGCAAAACAACTTTACAAAATGCATTCGTATTCGACTTTATGTTGAGGGTATAAGGTTCAAGGTTTAAATTAAGGTGGCAATATAGTGGCTCCTGCCTTGTAAATTCTTAAACAAAAATAAATAAAATAATAATGTCGAAAGCCGTCACGAAAAAAAGCTTTTGCAACGATAGTTTCATTCATCCACTGTACGCCCACCGACATGTCAGTGAGTCGAAATCTACTGTACCTAATGTAAAACAAATCCTTATTTTCGGTGAGCGGTTTTTTTACATTATAAAAAAGCCTACATACCTTAAACGAATATATTGCAATGCTTTCTTGCAGTATTTAGCTGCAATAAAGTAGCCGGCTGTGCAATATTTCAGCACAAGCTTTCCGCCCGCGTTATCAGGTTTTCCCGTGGGAATGAGGTATTTTCCTGCGGTAAAAAGTGGCCTATGTGTTAATCGAGGGTGTCAGCTAACTCCATATCAAATTTTATTAAAATCGCTCCAGTCGTTTGGACGTGAAGAAGTAACAAACATACAGACTCACGAACTGTCGCCTTTATAATATTAGTGTGATAGTACTATTATTTATTCTGTGGTGATAGTGTGTAAATAAATAAATAAATAAAATTTTCCAGCCAGCCAACAGGTATTCGAGCCCGGCTACATATTGCAGAAAAACATTGCCCGTTTCAGTTAGAAACGTCTAGACTCTAAAAAAAACTAGACGTTTTTTTCAATGCGCGCAATAAGATTAACAAAATATTATCATCATCATCATCATCATTTCAGCCGAAAGACGTCCACTGCTGGACAAAGGCCTCCCCCAAAGATCTCCACGACGATCGGTCCTGCGCTGCCTGCATCCAGCGGCTTCCCGCGACCCTCACCAGATCGTCGGTCCACCTTGTGGGGGGCCTGCCCACGCTACGTCTTCCGGTACGAATACGATCTATAACAAAATATTATAGATCTTCCCTATTTAGATACAATAATGTTTTAAACATAGCCCTTTTAAACATTGATAGATAGATATACATATAAATTATCTTTAATGTATCGAAATGTGTGTTCATTTATAGTTCAATTTGTCATGGTAATGTTTTATTGCAATTAGTTTAGTCGTTTAAACAAATAGTTAATTCAACACTTATAACAATAATAATAATTATTATTAATATAAGTGTTGAATTAACTAACGCATCCGCACAATACGCTGTCACACGTAAATAACCTACCCGTCTTTTATTATTATGACCTTGCCGCGTAAAAAGAAATCTTGAAAGAAATGCATTTTGACCTCAACATTCAGTGCTCAGGTCAGGGACAGATGTATGACGTAATAGCAATCATTCATACGCGTGACGTTGAATTATGCATGTTGTTTGTTCCATGTACAGTAAGCAGCACTTGCGGCTGGACACTCTTACTACGAAACTCGCTTCTACTGCTACGGAATAAAGGCGCTCTCAAGGTGAACAATAAAACATATCTAGCCACATGTATTGACTGTACTTTCGATTTGGGTATTCTAATGTAAAATAAACTTTATTTCATGATTTTCAGTAAGTTTTGTTGTACCTAGTACCTAGACATAATTTTTTTTTAATTATTTTTTATTAATAGTTGCTGTTATAATCTTGACGGTTAACGAAAATGTCCTACATAGATTTTAGCGAAAACATGACTGTCTAAAAACTATTTTGACCAACATACGAGTATAATACGAATAGTTTATTAAAAAACCAACATGATAAACGACGAATTTGTCATAATAAGCCACAAGCGAGTAGGTAAAATAGAATGCCTATATATATTTATCAACATTTCGTGGGAATAGGGGCGTTACGAGGCTTATCAGTACTGAGTATTAGTAATTTAGTAGAACAACAGCTCTATGTTTGTATTATATCAGTAAAATAAATAAAGATTAAAAATTAATCTATCTTACTATATCTATACTATAATAAAACTGAAGAATCAGCGTGTATGTACATTGATTTGTTTTTCAATAAACTGATTGTAGGTGATAAAGGGAGTGTAGCTGAACACATAAATACAAGTTTTGAAAAAAAAAAGTTCATCTGTCTGTCTGTTTGTACACGCTAATCTCTGGAACTACTGGGCGGGTTTTAATTCAACTTTTCAATAATATAGCTTATACATATATCAGAATATCGATTAAATATAGTCACTTAGAGATCAGGCCAACGAATGACGTGTTTAATAATTTTAAAAGATTATAAAGTTTTATTTATGTAAATAAATTGTTCATTACTTAGTTCCCCTACGATACCATACAGTTAGGACTAGGTTTATATAATTTTATCTATGCTTGAAACAGAAGCCATACAGTACATAATTTATTATTTAGGTACTTACATAAAAAATATTACGTACTATAAAATTATAGAAATACATAATTTCTCATTGCAAAATTATGTCATCATGTATAATTACAAATGGAATTCGAATTGAGTGAAAAAAAAATAATTACGCCATTGAATTCACATAGGTCAGACCGCGTACCACAGATACGCGAAATATCTTGACACCTGTGACCAATTACGGCAATCATGTAATTTTAATTAAACGGAAAAGAATGTTAACGAGAAATATGACCCTCCACAGCTTAATGCGAGGGCACAGAGCAGAATGATAAAGAGATGTAATGAGCATAAATTATAATATGTAAGGCGACATTCATATGACATCTCATACAGTTATCTGATTCCACAGTCTGTGCTATGAGTACCAAACAGCTGATATTTGAAGTTAATGGACATATTTTACGTATAGAATAGACAGCCGTCGAAAATTTCTTAGATTTTCGCGGTTGTTAATTGTTTTCACTGGTTTTCACGGGTAACCCAGTCGAAATATCGGTAAGCTGAATTTAAAACTAAATCGTGGAGAAAACCCGTAAAAATATGTGGTAGTGCATTTAAAATTTTATTTTATTTTATCGTGTTACATACAAACAAAAAATACTACAATAAAGAAATGATATTTTACGCGTAATAAGTATGTATTTATTTATCATCAAATTAAATGTTGGATTCCAAATCAAATCAATGCATAATCTCACTGGTTATGTATGTATGACTGATCAATCCACTTGATTCGTCGTACCTTTTCGACACAAGCATAGGTCATTAGCATTATTATACCTAGTCATTTTTCCTTATGGACATTAGTCGCCTAAATCAATTCAAATATTAAAAACAAAGCACTGTCGCCGTAATCAGGTGAAGAACTAAACACACATATAACTAAAATTCGACAAATAAATTAATAGTAAGAGATGATAAGATATTAGTGAGATTCATATTTTATCAACAATCTGCATGTGATATTGACACAACACATGTGTTCAAGTGTGACCACTAATTTGTGATATCACATTACTCAATATTGGTTTAGTATGTGTCATTCAGTAAACTATATTGTTGACATCCAGATGGTCATGTTTAGTGCTAACATGGTTTAAAAGTGATTGAGAATAAATTAAGAAAACAAAACAAACATCTTAGTCCATTATTGTACGAATAGATGTGAGGACATTTTATGTGGAAAAGGCAGTCTGTTATATTGTCAGTACATGCCTGTTATAATAAATGGGCATAGAAGAATCATAAAGAAATTATAATAATATCATACTAATATTATAAAGAGGAAAGATTTGTATTTATGTGTGTGTGTGTATTTGTAATAAATAAACTCTAAAACTACAAAAAAAAATTGGTATGATAAGCGATCATTCACCACACTCATCATTATACAAAATATTTAGTAGGATTTTATTACAGTGCTTTTGAATATAAATAAATTCATTTTATTGTGATTAAAGAGAACAGTTTTGATAGTTCATATTATAGATTATAGATAGACCTAGAACATAAATGGTCTTCTTACCTACCACAAAAAAATTAAAACACATATAAACAAATATCAAAAAAGCTTGTATGAAGTAAGAGGTGGGGTCTGGCCGTTAGGCCCCCATTCCGGTATGCCCCCGGCCGTGAAGCCACTGAAAAACATTGAATTGGGAAAGAGCACATGACCCATGCAAACTGGATACAGGCACATATCAGTTGTTTCAACTGCTTGCCTGAGTTAAGAATATAATAATAATATAATAAAAACCAGTGGCTTGCCGACCAACAGATTTTAGATTGTAGATGGCGTCACGGCCGGGGGCGTATCGGAATGGGCAAGAAGTGTCACACACAAAGAAGATATTTTAAACACATGTTCAACATGGCTGAGAAGGTTTAACATAAAAGAGGAAAAGGTGATAGTAGATAACTAAACCTGGAATTAAATTATACGTATTTAAAATATTAGCCTTAAGCTTGCATAAAAAAATGTACATATATCAAGCTTCACCTATCTTTCTCAATTTGTCAAAACTGCCTGCCACCTTATGCCTAGCATCAAATTTATCATCATCATCATCATCATCTCAGCCTGTAGACGTCCACTGCTGGACAAAGGCCTCCCCCGGAGATCTCCACAACTATCGGTCCTGCGCATCAAATTTATAATGAGAGTATTTCTAATTACAATGTGTATACATTTTCATAGGTTCTCTATTGTATTCCCTAAAATTTGTTATCCTACTTTTTATTTTCCTTAGCATTTTAGTCCTAAATATCGATTGTCCTAATGATTCTAGTCCTAATTTTTTAACTCCTACTGTTCATTGTCCTATTTTTTTTTATCCTAATGATGGTAAGTCCTAATGTTCATAGTTATAATCCTTTATATTCCTAAAATGTATAGTCCTAATAAAAAAAAAAAATAACTTAGCAAATTATACACGACAACTTTTGGTGTTATTTTGGCCAGCCACAAATATAAAACTGTATTGTAGGAAGAAATAAATGGTTTACTAAAACACAAAACAATTAATGTGTCAGTCAGTCGTGTCAGTATCGCTCGCAGGTCTCGCTGTTAAAATTTTGGTTGGTTGCTCATAATGTCGAATAATAACTAATATCAAGTGACAACAATTAAAGGACAATTACAATTAAAGTTAAATGTGAACGGTAATATATACGAGAAAAATAGAACTCATACATAACGGTAATTACTACTAGGCGTGTGAACTGAGATATAATAAGATTTTTATCACCTACTATTCAACCTACCGAGGATTTTTTAGATATATAAGAGAGGAGGATCGAAATTAGGAATTTCAAAGTTTAGTGACATAATTATTAAGACTAAAGAATATTAGGACAAGTATTACGGTAGGATAATCAATATTTAGGATGATCGATCATTAGGACGATCGAATATTAGGAAAATGATGTTCGGATAATCGACTTTAGGACTATAAACATTAGGAAATACAACAGGCTCCCATTTTCATATTATAATAGAAACATGAAAAAACATCTTAGTTTTCAACATGTTTTCTTTAACCCTTTATACTTTTACAATGCTTTATAAATACAATTCATATTTTTTCGACTTTTATGTTGAGGGTTTAAAGTTAATTCTGCGTGGCCGCTAAAACATCTAAATTTAAGTTGCTATGTCTCAATCACGTTCTTAAGAACGAAAAGGGACAGGTGATTGCCAACCTACATTTAGACATGTCAAACATCCGATTTTACGCATAATTTAGCAGGAATTTAAAGACATCCCGACTAAATTAAGCAGAATTTGACAACTGCGCTGCTTTTTTAAATATCATTCATTCAAAATTAAATTCATTCATCTCCCCATCCTTTTCGATTCCCATATGAATAAAAGAGACCAACAACTTAAATTTAGAGATTTTAGCGGACAAGGCAGAATTGAGCCCAATATAGAGTTGCCACTGCCTTGTAAAGTTTTAATTATCTGGTTTAAAACAAGTGCTGTTTGTAATGAGACTAATAAACATAAATGAGATGAATAATTGACATCACATGACTTTTGGGTTCCATATCCAAACAGTGCTCCAAAATATCAAATTTTTGTCAACACCAGAATAATTTTAGGAAGCTATCTATTTAATAACTAGCCTGGAATAAATTCTTCATCTTATGTTGAAGGCAAGTAGTTATATTTGGGTTGCCCAATACTACGGCCATGTTGAAGCCATGGTTGAGAGCAAAACTTTGTAGGGACAAGGTGGTGACTCTATGGCATTACAGCTCAAGAAGTCAACAATATAATTTGCCATGTGCCTGTTCGCAAAGGCCTCCCAATCGCCTCCACTCTCTTTCATTCTCTGACACCCTATTCCATGTTCCGCCAGCCATATCAACTATTTCATCTTCCCAGCATCTAAATGTTCTTCCTTTACTCCTTTTATCCTCTCTTGGGTACCATGTAGTATTTATTACAGTTTAATATTGGAATCAGTGAAAAAAATGTAGCATAAGTACATAAACAATCCCCATGGCCATTGTGATAATATTTCTATAGTTTTAAAAGGTGTTGTGTACAAAATGAATGCATTTAGTTTATGACAATGAGACTTGGCTAAAAGTAATCATAGTTGTAGATTTTAACGCCTTTGCATGTATAATGAGTCATTTACGACATGAAGTAAGAGTAAAATTATTAACGCGACGTGAAAGGTGTACCTATGTAAAAGGTGTAAACAAAATTGTACAATGCCATGTAACGAAGATTTTCTTTCACGATCGTGAATGTTTAGTCGCAGTTTCGGTCAGAGAGTCAACTTTTCGAAGGCTGCAAAAAGTAATTCGTGAAAACGTTTCGAATTGACGTGTTTTCTTTTCGTTTGGCGAAAATTTGCATTGTGACGTCTGGTCTGCAGTGAAAGAGCAAATTTCAGGTGAAAGCAAATAAATGAAGATAAGACATACCTCGCCGCTACGAGCCGCCGGGGAGTTCTCCTCGATCTCGTATATAATGTGTGGCAAACCGGCTTCACCGAGCAGTGAAAATCCAAATCCCAAATTGTCACTACGGTTCAACACCACTAGTCTTTCGTCAGCCATATTCAACGCACAGCAGCATTGAATAGTATTTTCCGAAGGATTTCACCAAAAGCACTTTACAACCACATCAGGAACAACGGTTCACGATTATAATTCAATTTAAATATTGTAAATTCATAATTTCAACGCACGATAAGCAAGCGCACCCAACCAAAGCGACAGAGGGCGGGGTAGTGATGTGCCGAACTGCCGACCGAGTAGTATTCAAAATAAATAAAGTACCTATTTGGTTGGATACACAGACGGGCGCGTTCAGGGGCGCGTTCAGTGGCTTCGCACGAGCGCACTCGAGCGCGCTCTGGTGCGCGCTCTAACCGTTCCGTGGCTCGGTGAAATTTTACCCTGACAGCTGTCAGAGCGTAGTTTCACCCGTTCCGTGGCTCAGAGCGAAACAACCAAACAACCGTCCAATGAGATGGTTAATTTTTACTCTGACAGCTATTTGACGTTTAAAGCTTGCAATTTATGTCAAAGTCAAAAGACTCAAAAAGCCCGCCATTTTGTTTCGTAGTTACTTTAGAATAATTTTGTTAAATTTGTATATCACAGATGTCTAATACGTCTGTAATGTATATAAAAAAAAGTAGAAAACAATTGAGACAGGAGAAGAATTTTCTCTCGTCAAATATTTGAGGTTATAAAAACAACTCGATCGTTCAGTGGCTCGGTTGCAACTCAAACGGGTTAAATTTTACCCAAACAACTACGCTCGAAGCCACAGAACGCACTCCTGGTAGTCGAATTCAGGTTACGATACTCAGTATTCGAATATGAAGTTTCGTATTAGCAAACCACAAGCTTATATTTTTAACCCATTAGATAAGTAAACAAAGGTATCTGGGGTTTTAATATTTTTTGTCATTAATTTGGTAATCTTATCGTCTCTCACTCCGACCAAAAAATTCAATGGAACTAATTTTCTAAGGGAAATTGTTGCCATTATTATCGTAAAAATATTATATACACGTGGCGCCCCCAGAACAGGTTTCTTATTTCTTTGGTCAGGCTTTAACAAACAAGCAGTTTAGGAATTACATTTTAAATGTGTACTCGAGACCAATAAAGTACTCGAGTCGAGTACTTACATCACATCCAGGCAGGACTCTTATTCGAGTCTCCTGCCTGACTCGAGTGTTGAGTTGAATCGAATATTTTTTTAATATGTGCTAAAATACACGTTTAGATAATATACCCACCGTATACCAAAAACGGCCGACACGCACGGCACATCACTAGACGGACGTTCACAGACAAGTGAATTTTTTTTTTGTTCTAAATTAAAAAAAATATTGATTGTTTTTTAGATGCTTGCTTTCTTACAAAGAAGGCAAGCGATTTGAGTTTAACAACCTAAGCTGTAGTAGAATTTATATTTTTCTTTACTTTAAATATTTTTAAGGCCTCTTTTACTATGTTTGTTTAGCCTTTTAGTAACAATGTATTCTCATGCTCACGCACATGATCATGATGAAGAACTCATTCATAATAAAACACCCAACCCATGTCTGTTTTTTCTTTTATGAGTGAGTCATCTCATCGTAAATATTCTCATTGGTACAGTGCATTGGTGGTTTCTACAAGAGGATGTAACTCAACCAGAGATGGGCGGTCGGGTAAATACCCAATCTACCCACCCGGGTATATACCGGGTAAATACCCACGCACCCGGTAAATACCCATATCTACCCAAATCAGTGGGTAGATTGAATTCAATAATTTGTTCTAGCATTATTTTGTTTGTTTATGCGCCGATTTCGATGAAACTCGGTTCGTAGCACTATTTTGGAATGGAAAATAGAATGCAATAAATTTTTTTTACAAAAATCCAAGATGGCGGCCAACTTTTTAGTTTATAGACTGATTTCGATGAAACTCGGTTTGAGACACTCTTTTGACGAGGAAATTAGAATGCTATGTGAAAATTATCAAAAATCCAAGATGGCGGTCAACTTTTCTGTTTATGGACCGATTTAGGTGAATCTCAGTTTGAAACATTATTTTAGCATAGAAGTTAGAATAGAATGCCAAAATCTACAAAAATCCAAGATGACAGCTAACTTGCTTGTTTATGGACTGATTTTGATGAAACTTGGTTTGTTACATGTATATTTTTTGACTAGAAACTGAATGCAATGTCAAAATTGACAAAATTTCTAGATGGTTTGTTTATAGAGTGATTTAGATTAAACTTGGTTTATAACACTATTTTCGCAAAGAAATTACAATCTAATGTCGAAATTGACAAAAATCCAAGATGGGGGCCAAATTTTTTGTTTACAGACTTATTTCAATGAAACTCTGTTTGTAACACAATTTTGTCGAGGGAATTAGAATGCAATGTCAAAATTGACAAAAATTCAAGATGGCGGCCAACTTTTTTGTTTATAGACCGATTTCGATGGAGCTCGGTTTGTGACACTATTTTGACAAGGAAATTAGGATGCTATGTAAAAATTGTTAAAAATTCAAGATGGTGTCTAAATTTTTTGTTTATAGAGTGGATTAAGTTCAAACTTGGTTTGTAACACTATTTTGACAAGGAAATTAGAATGCAATGTCAAAATTGCAATAATCCAAGATTGTGGCTAACTTTTTTGTTTATAGACTGATTTCGATAGAACTCGATTTGGAACACTATTTTGTCAAGGGAATTAGAATGCAAATTCAAAATTGACAAAAGTTCAAGATGATGGTTAACTTTTTGTTTATAGGCTGATTTCGATGAAACTAGGTTTGTATCACTATTTGTCAAGGGAATTTGAATGCAATGTAAAAATTTACAAAAATCCAAGATGGCGGCCAACCTTTTTGTTTATGGACTGATTTCAATGAAACTCGGTTTGTAACATAATTTTGCCAAGGAAATTACAATGCAATGTCAATATTTATAAAAATTCATGATTTCAGCCTAACTTTTGCAATTTTGGTAAGAAATTTATAGGTGACTAATGCAATTTTTATTTTATTGAACTATGCTTGAGTCGAAAAAGTACGACGGATCAAGCTTCATCGGACTAGCGGGGAAGCGAAAGACTCTATCTACCCCAAAAAAAGTAATAATATTATACCAACGCGTCTAGGGGCGGCTCAAGGAAGCCTCGGACCACGGCCTAGCGCGTTGATATTGAAAAACATCGTGAAGGAGACGACGCTTGAGGGGCTCTGTCTCTGATTATCAATTCTAATTAAGGCCGTGCCCCCACTGGCGGGTACGGGCGTTGTTACCTGAAGGGTATTCGCTACCAGAAGGGCATTCTGTTAGGTGTAATCTAAATTCTCTGGCTGCTTTAACTCCATCTGTGATTTCGTCGTCAGGTTTGGAAAGGAGGTAATGCAATGTTAAAATTTACAAAAAAATCTGAGTATTCAATGTTAAAATTTACAAAAAAATCTGAGTATTCAGCTTATGTTGTTTTTTGTTTTTTTATGTTTATGTTTACGGACTGATTTCTATTAATTTTTTTTTGTAGTACCTACTATTTTAGCTAGAACATTGGTATGCATCGTAAAAATGTCAAAAATCTATATCGGCGGCAACAATTTTAGTTTTTAGACTGATTTCGAAGGAATTCGGTTTGTAACACTAATTTAACAAGAAAATGTGAAGAAAAATGTATTATCATTCAAAAGTTTGTGCTGAAATCTTACTTTGTTATTTCCCTATATCCAAATCCAGAACTCTGGAATTCTAAATACCAGCGTTCTACAGTCCTCCTCAGACATGGTGCTTCATTGTTCAAGACATAATTATCTGAGCTCTTCGAATACTGAAGTTACTTCTTAGGACGTTTTTTTTAATTTTTGTTCTAAAATTGTGTTGTAAAACCGAGTTTCATCGAAATCAGAACATAAACAAAATGTTAGATGTCAACTTAGATATTTTTACATTGCATTATAGTTTTCTTACCAAAATAGTGACGAGTTCCATCGGAATCCGTTCATAAACTTAAAAGTTAGCTCTCATCTTTGATTTTTGACAATTTCGATATTCCATTCGAATTTTCTTTGTCAAAATAGTCTTACAAACCAAGTTTCATCTAAATCAGCAAAAGAGTTAGCCATCGTCTTGGTTTTTTTTAATTTTGAAGTTGCATTCTAATTCCCTTGACAAAATAGTGTTCCAAATCGAGTTCCATTGAAACCAGTCTATAAACAAAAAAGTTAGCCACAATCTTGGATTTTTGTAATTTTGACATTGCATTCTAATTTGCTTGCCAAACTAGTGTAACAAACCGAGTTTCATCGAAATCTATTCATAAACAAAAAAGTTGGCCGCCATCTTGGATTTTTGTCAATTTTGACATTGGATTCTAATTTCCTTGTCAAAATAGTGTTTTAAACCAAGTTTGAACTAAATCACTCTATAAATAAAAAGTTAGCCACCGTCTTGAATTTTTTTTACATAGCATTCTAATTTCCTGCTCAAAATAGTGTCATAAACCGAGTTTCATCGAAATCAGTGCATAAACAAAGTTGGCCGCCATCTTGGATTTTTGTAAATTTTTACATTGCATCCTAATTTCCTTGTCAAAATAGTGTCACAAACCGAGTTTCATCGAAATCAGTGTATAAACAAAAAAGTTGGCCGCCATCTTGAATTTTTGTCAATTTTGACATTGCATTCTAATTCCCTCGACAAAATTGTGTTACAAACAGAGTTTCATTGAAATAAGTCTGTAAACAAAAAATTTGGCCCAATCTTGGATTTTTGTCAATTTTGACATTAGATTGTAATTTCCTTGCGAAATTAGTGTTATAAACCAAGTTTAATCTAAATCACTCTATAAACAAACCATCTTGAAATTTTGACAATTTTGACATTGCATTCAGTTTCTAGTCAACAAATATACATGTAACAAACCAAGTTTCATCAAAATTAGTCCATAAACAAGCAAGTTAGCTGTCATCTTGGATTTTTGTACATTTTGGCATTCTATTCCAACTTCTATGTTAAAATAATGTTTCAAAGTGAGATTAACCTAAATCGGTCCATAAACAGAAAAGTTGACCGCCATCTTGGATTTTTGATAATTTTCACATAGCATTCTAATTTCCTGGTCAAAATAGTGTCACAAACCGAGTTTCATCGAAATCAGTCTATAAACTAAAAAGTTGGCCGCCATCTTGATATAGATGGGCAACGTACCGGGTTTTAACCCTCATGAGAGTAAAAATCCATTATTGCCCATTTTTGCCCGGGTTAAAACCCAAAAAGGTGGGCAAAAACTCAAATACACTAATAATGTTAATTCAAGTGTCTATTATTGCAATAAACATATGAATATACGCGAAAAGCATGGTTTAATTTTTAAAAATAGACTTCTACTCTCATTACAAAGGTAACTGAAGAATCTGCACTAAATTATCCCTACTAATATTGTAAATTTATGCAAAAGGAACTGTGTCAGTCTGTTTGATACGCTTTCACGCCAAAACCACTGAACCAATTTTGATGAAACTTGGTACAGAAACAGAATAGACCTTTGGGAAGGACAAAGGCTACCTTTTACCGCGGGAAAACCCCTTTTTCCCACGGGAAAAATGATAGCGAAGGAGGAAAGTTTTCATGAAACTTGGCACAGAGATAGAACGGACCTAGGGAATGGATATAGGCTGCCTTTTACCGCGGGAAAATATCTCATTCCCACGGGAAAATTAGTAGAGCGGGCAGATTATTTTGATAAAACTTGGTACAGAGATAGAATAGACCTTAGGAATGATATAGGCTACCTTTTGCCGCGGGAAAATATCTCATTCCTACGGGAAAAGCGGACCTGCGGGGCGGAAAGTTTTAATGAAACTTGGCACAGAAATAGTTAACGGTGCAAAATCCAAAGTATTCACTTTAGCGCTCTGTAAAGATTTGTGGAAAAAAGGGTTAAATGATTAATATTGATCAAAGTGATCATTTAATTATAGTTCGTGTAGTTTTGAACAATTTTTGTTTTTAGCCTGAAAAACGACAAATGACGAATCTAAAGTCACCACTGGGAGCCCTAGATATCGACTTTGAAAGCAATCCGTTGAAAAACATAAACAATCGAAATGGCGGCAATTTTTTCCAATGTTGACCAACATTTCAAAGTCGATATCTAGGGCTCCCAGTGGTGTCCAATAACGAATCTGAAGTCAAAATTGGTAAAAATGGCCGCCATTGTGTACATTTTTGTTTCTGAACGGATTGATTTTAAAATTGATATCTAGGGTCCCCAGTGGTGTCACATGACGAACCTGAGGTCAAAATTTGAAAAAATAACCGCCATTTTGAACTTTCTTGTTTCTGAACGGATTGCTTTCAAAATAGATATTTAGGGTCCCCAGTGGTGTCACATGACGAACCTGAGGTCAAAATTGAATAAAATGGCCGCCATTTTGAACTTTTTTGTTTCTGAACTGATTGCTTGCTAAATTGATATCTAGGGTCCCAGTGGTGCCGATGACGAATCTGAGGTTGAAATTGGAAAAAATGGCCGCCATTTTGAATTCATTTATTTCTGAACAGATTGCTTTCAAAATTGATGTCTAGGATCTCCGTCACCAGTGGTGACCGATGACGAATCTGAGGTCAAAATTGGAAAATAATGGCCACCATTTCGAACTTCTTTGCTTCTGAACGGATTGCTTTTAAAATTGATATCTAGGGTCCCCAGTGGTGACCGATGACGAATCTGAGGTCAAAATTGGATAAAAATGGTCGCCATTTTGAACTTCTCAGTTTCTAAACGAATTTCTTTCAAAAATATCTAGGGTCCCCAAAGTTATTCAATAACGAATCTGACGTTAGACTTGAAAAAATGGCCGCCATTTCAAACTTTTTTGTTAGATATCTTAGGTTTCCAGTTGTCTCTAGTAACGAATCTAACGTCAAAATCAAATTTTCCCAACCCCCACACTAAAAATAAAGCACATAAGAGCAGCCATTTTTTCCAATTTTGACCTATGATTCGTCACCAAACACAGGGAACCCTAGATATCAATTTTGGAAGCAATCCATTCAGAAACAAAAAAGTTTTAAAAGGCTACCATTTTTTTCCAATTTTGACCTTAGATTCGTCATCAGTCACCACTGGGGACCCTAGATATCAATTTTGAAAGCAATCCGTTCAGAAACAAAAAAGTTCAAAATGGCAGCCATTTTATCCAATTTGACCTCAGGTTCGTCATGTTACACCACTGGGGACCCTAGATATCAATTTTGAAAGCAATCCGTTCAGAAACAAAAAAGTTCAAAATGGCAGCCATTTTATCCAATTTGACCTCAGGTTCGTCATGTGACACCACTGGGGATCATAGATATCAATTTTGAAAGCAATCCATTCAGAAACAAAAAAGTTCAAAATAGCGGCCATTTTTTTCAATTTTGACCTCAGATTCGTCAACGGTCACCACTGGAGACCCTAGATATCAATTTTGAAAGCAATCCATTCAGAAACAAAAATGTTCAAAATGGCGGCCATTTTTTTCAAATTTTGCCCTTAGATTCGTCATTAGTCACCACTGGGGACCCTAGATATCACTTTTGAAAGCAATCCATTCAGAAACAAAAAAAATCAAAATGGCGGCCATTTTTTTCCAATTTTGACCTCAGATTTGTCATTGGAGACCACTCCGGACCCTAGATATCGGTTTTGAAAGCAATCCGTTTAGAAACAAAAAAGTTTAAAATGGCGGCCATTTTTTCCAATTTTGACCTCAGATTCTTCATTGGACACCACTCTGGCTGGGAAAAATGAGGGTCTCTTGTCCTCTCCCCCCTCAAAATCTTTTCCACCTGATTATTAGTAATTTATTACAGGTAATAATTGTTCTGTGACAATCATAACTTTCCCAAAGCGCTACCATATATTGGGAATGAAGTTTTTCCCGTGATAAAAGGTAGCATATGTCCTTCCCTAAGGTCTATTCTAATTCTGTGCCATGTTTCATAAAAACTTTCCGCTTGCGCTTCCATTTTTCCCGAGGGAATGAGTTATTTTTTAGCCGTATTAGGTAGCCGTTATCCATCCCCAAGGTCTATTCTAGCTTATGCCAAGTTTCATCAAATTTTTTCGAGTGCGCAACCATTTTTCCCGTGGGAATGTTTTTTTCTCCTGCGGTAAAAGGTAACCTATATCCATCCCAAGATTTATTATATTTCTGTGCCAAGTTCCATCAAAACTTTTTCGCACCTCAGCTCCGCTTTTCCCGTGGGAATTAGGTATTTTCCCGCGGTAAAAGTAAGCCTATGTCCTTTCCCAAGGTCTATTCTATCTCTGTACCAAGTTCCATCAAAGTAACTTAGCCCTAAACTGAGTATCATTGATATTATCTGCCCATAAACGAAAAACATGAAAATAATCTTCGAATTTTAACATTGAACTTTTTAATTTGAAGCGGAGCTAAACTGATGCCGAATTTGTATGTGTGGCTAATTATCATAAATTAACAAATTCGAATGTTTTTTTTATTTATTTTTCACATTTCTGAGTTTTTGCCCACCAAAAAAGTGGATAATGGGTTATTACTGGTACGTTTGGGTTTTAACCCAGTTATAACCCGGGCGGAATGAAACGGGCAAAAACTATTGCCCATCTCTAATCTTGGATTTTAGTAAATTTTTTTTATTGCATTCTATTTTCAATTCCAAAATAGTGCTACAAACCGAGTTTCATCGAAATCGGCGCATAAACAAACAAAATAATGCTAGAACAAATTATTGAATTCAATCTACCCACTGATTTGGGTAGATATGGGTATTTACCGGGTAGATACGGGTATTTACCGGGTGGTTGGGTAAATACCTGGGTACGTGCCCATCTCTCAACTCCTACCAGATGCCGCTGTACCTTATTAATTTTTCTACTCGACACAAGAGGGAGTTAGCTGAAATTTGAATAGGCAGCGTGATTAAACCTCATGCTGCGCTTACACGCTTGCCGTAGCTTGCCAGCCAAGCAAGCCTTACGTATACCGACCGGCGGGACCGGGAGTAGGCGCAGCGCAGCTAGGTATGCGTTAGATTGTGATATTTTTTTACAAATAACACCACGCCTCAGACGTCGTCGTATCGTATCGTAAATGAGGGTTTCATTATGGTTATAAGAGATGGCGCTGCACTGAACTCTTATGTCAAATAAAATAGACATGCTTGAAGGTACATACAAAAAAAGTCACAAAATTTAGTCGCAAAAGTCACTGCTTGCTTGAAGCGCCTGCCCCTCTACTATTTATGTAGCGAGCGACAGGCTCTAGAAGCTGTCAAACGGGACATATTGACAGAACTACTATGGCTCTATCTAATGCACTATGTCGAGCCTGTCGCTACTTATACATTACAGTACAGTACGAACGTACGTATCTGCGTCTCTCCCGTTTCCCTTATAAAATTAGTTCCATTGAAATTCCGCAATATGGCGAGGTGTCATACATATTTCTTTGGTCGGGTTTATTATAATTATACGTAGGCTTGCTTGCTAGTAGGGTAAGCCACGGCAAGCGTGTAAACGCGACATCAGAGGATGAAACCACAGTATAAATATAGTATGTACTACGGTGATGAAACTGTCTGTCTGACGTTTTTGGCAGGTATTTCACTGGCGACAGCGACAAAAAACGAAAAGGGACGCAGTTATGAGCAAGAGTGAGCGCTGCGTATTTGTATCTCATTCTAACGCATAATTGCGTCCCTTTCGTCTTTTGACTTCGTCGCCAGTGAAATAGGTGCCTATGTCAATAGATAGATGTCAATCATTCATTAGTGTCATTGACCTGCTGATTAGGAGGTTGTGTAACCAAAAAATACAAAATATTTTTAAGTTAAAAGTTTAAAACCGTGTTTGTAACTAACAGTTAAAATGTACATCGTGGCACATTTAGTAAAAGAGACAGTGCCTAATTATTTGGCTGGACTGCCAATTCCTGACTCCTTAGGAGGCTGGTTTCGGCTTGGAGGTAAAAAACATTATGATGATAAATAATTTAATTAACTATTTTCCTCTTATTTTACTCGCAGTGTATTAAATAATATTTTCAAAACAGCCTACTGCAACATAGTAGTGTGTTGTTTCCGCTATTTTCGTACTTTTTTATCCTTTCCCACATTATGAGGTTAAAAGCCAGATGGTGGCCTTGTAAATGACTTGACACGCAATAAATTAGAAGGGATTAATGTCAATGTAGCTGTGTACAGTGACCCACTTGTGCTAGTAGCTCAGTGGTCAAACAAAACAAAAAGGCTCATGGTGCTAACATTCTTAAAAAAAGAAAATAGCTATACTAAAATGTTTTTATTACCTATACCCATTTTTATCTATATACAGGGTGGCCCACCATCCAAAAGAATAGCCTAATAAACAATGAAACCATTATGCTTATGGGTTGATAAGAGTTTTGACTAACTGCTTAATGACCAGTTTAAACATAACAGATAGTCATTACGATAATGTTAAATTCATAAATTAATATTTGTAATTAACTACACAAATTAAAAGATAAATAAAATTCAAACATTTTTTAGCTATATCTACCTTTATTGCTTTCAAGGCAAATAACATAAAATTAACTCCTATGAAGGTCAGTTCTTTTTGATGATTTTAGATTTACAAAGTCCTAAGAAGTTATTAAGTACACTTAGAAAATCCCTGGCAACTCGAAATAGTTATTTTTTCAAACTCTTAACTTTTTGGACTACTGAGCTCGAACAGTAACTTTTCAACTATGGGCCAAGTTTTAATTAAGTTTCATAATGTCTAGGTTAAGTTAACCATATTTGTGGTAGCCGTTGTTACAAATATTGTTCAACAGATAAAAAAATCAGGGAAAGGTCAAAATTTAGTAAAAAAAACTTTGAACATTTGTAGCTCCTAAACTATCAATAATAAATTACCCCTTAATATAAGGCATCTCAATTTTTCTTTTGGATGTATATCAATGGGCCACCCTGTATACTTAATTATTTAAGGGGAAAATTACTTATTTCGCCCTGAAGTTGGCTCCCTGACTAGAAAATATTGGGTTTTTGGGATCTTAATAAAAAAAACCTTGCTGCGTGCAGAACTGTTGTATTTAAGATACATTTTATTGTCATTTTATTATCATGTTATCTTATCATGCAAGTCATGCATGCCAACACCGATAGACCGAGTCGTGATGATCTTTATTTGCTTTTATCATCAAGATAAGTTGTCTACTTGTTTTGCACCTTTTTAACTGGTTGGTATTTATATATATATTTTTAATGGTTACTTGTACATTTGATTAAAGATGATAAATTTGGACCTCTGTAACCTTTCAACACATAAACTTAGCAATGTTTGATCATACAACCTTTACAACTCAGTCATTTATATCTAAAATAATTACCTTCTGAAATAAAAATAATCTATTGCCTTTAATATTTTTTTGCCACTGAACTAATTGTTTAATGGGATACAATACAATGTAAGAATGTATAATTCGCGCCTTTGCAACTACAACGTGCTATTTGCCAAAAATCGTTTTTTTTTTTTATTTGATACAAAAATTCGCTATCTTGAGCTCTATTTTCTACAAAAACGTGATAATTCTTACTCTAAAAATGGCCTGTGTACGAAAGAAAGAGACGACATACCACGTTATAACGCTGTCTCAACTTTCACGGCTCTTCAATTCGACAACGCATTATTTCAGTTGCCATCAAGTGGCCAGAAGAAAAGGAGCTCTGTGATTTTTTGAAAAACGTGATATTACGGTTATAACACGTTTATTTTGTACCGGTTAGTATAACTTTAAATTTTTACATTTGTTCAAAAGTGTGGTTTATTGTTTTAACACGTTTTTGTTTTAATAAGTTGACTCCAGATATTGTAATATATTCTAAATATCACGTTTTTCTTGCAAAAGAAGTACTTGTAAAGTGTATTATGTTGAAATAAATCATTGTAGGTGTAGAAAATTTAGGTTTTTGATCGTTTGTAGCTGAGTTATTACTAACAATCACGCTTAATAAGATAAATAAAAAATAAAAATTATAAAATGTTTCAAATGTCGCGTTTTTATGAAAAAATTATGGTATGTATAGCAGTTATTCTTACATTTACAGATGAACTAATGTGGAGATAAATTCTTAGCTTTAGCAAACAACAGTCACAGGTATAAGTAAGCTTATAATAAGTCACAAAATAATAAAACTGCCAACGCCCAATAGTGTGTGCTATGTTCGAAGTCTACGGCTAGACAAAGGCCTTAACCCAAAGATCTACGATTGGTCCCACGCTGCCTGTATCCAGTAGTTTCCCAAAACCATCACCAGATCGTTGGTCCACCTTGTGGGAGTCGTCGGTTCTACGCGCGATGTGCCCCGCCTGCTGCCAAGTTAAGCGATTCTTTGAGCTATGTCGCTGACTTTGGATTGGCTGCGGTAATCATCATTCCTGATTTGATCACGCAAGGAAACTCCAAGCATAGCCCTCTCCATCGCTCTTTGGGTGACTTTAAGTCATCTTATGACGCCCATTTGTAAGCGATCACGTCTCGGTTCCGTAAGTCATCCATCACTGGCAATACATAAGGTCAAATACTTTTGACATAAGAAACTACGGTATTTGGACTAAAATATTTTACGTAGCTTCCCGAACACAGCTCGGCCAAGTTAGATTCGACGATTGATGTTCGTCTCGATGTAAAAGCTACCTAACTAGACTGTCTATACCAGGTCGACGTAATGATCTATATCCTCAACTTTTACTAGAGCGGGTACTACATGGGCTTTCGACATGACTTTTGGTTTCTTTATATTCATTTAAGACCCACTTGTTGGAAGACTTTATTGAAGTCATCGAGCATTGTGCCGAGTCCACCAAGGTCTCAGCAAACCGAAGGTGGATAATGTAATGATGTTCATTACCCACCTTCACCGACGTCTTCAAGCTGGAAGATATAGCATCTGCGCGCGAAACGATTCTTGATGATGACTCTCGAAAATACTTAGTAAATATGGCTCAGAAGCAAGATGACCACTACCCTTCTGAGCCACGCCTGCATTGTTTCCTCGAAGATGACGGAACTGACTAGATTCTGGAGGGCTTTTAAGACCGGTGGTGTAAAAACTGCCTTTAGAAGCTTAGCAGTTATTCGTCATCATCACCCGGAGCCTTGTTGTTCTTTAACAGTTTGAGAGCCATCCTAATCTCGTACAGACTGCCGACCGGGTTAGCCCAGCTTTGGGGTCAGTTGCAGCTTGGCTGACAGGTGTACGTGTCGTCGTGTATAGAGCGTCCATAGGACTCCTCGATTTCTTTCTGCTCACAAATATTGGTTAAGTAAAATGAGGCAATAGCCACTGATAATCATTATTAATGAGAATTGATATTTGTATTTAAATTATTGCTGCTACGAGTATTGCTGTGATGTATCTAGAAGAAACTTACAGTGTTATGATTAGTTTTTTGTATAATTATTTATATAGTCATGGTAAAGTGTTGTTTGTTCCTAACTTAAGGGGCTCTACCACGCTAAGTGGCGCCGCCACCCTTTAAAAAATAATAACTCGGGAAATAATCAATTTTTCAAAAATCTGGTCCACAGAACTGGAGTCGGGGTGCTGTAGGATATATAGAAGCTATTAACTTTATTTATTGTATCTCGCTGTAGTTAGAGATAGGAAATTTGCGAAAAACGGCCACTTTTCGCATTTTTTCTATCTATAACTACATTGAACTATAATAAACATATGTGATTGCTTCTATATATCCTACAGCACCCCGACTCCAGTTCTGTGGACAAGATTTTTGAAAAATTGGTTATTTCCCGAGTTATTATTTTTTAAAGGGTGGCGGCGCCACTTAGCATGGTAGAGCCCCTTAACTTAATTTACTATTGTGGTATTGAGAGTTAAAAAGTTTAAAATATTGTTTAGGTAGGTACCTACTAAAGTTTTGTTAGGGTTATGGTATTTTTTGTTATTTTTGTTTGTTTTTTTCATCAGTTATTAAGGAAATCAATTACAACCCAAACACATAAAATTAAATGTTGATTAAGTTAAGCATGGCAACAATAATTTTACTAAAAATAAGATTTCAAAGTTTCGTTAGAAAAAGAAACACATTCTATGTCAAAAAAATTAAAGTTTTGACGAAAATATAATTAAACAATAACGTATTTTTTATAATTTAAACAAATAAAAAGAGAATTTTTATTTCATTTAAACGTGTTAAATGGATTTACCACTTTTACTTTTTCAACATTTTTCAACAAAAATGTGTTTTTTTACCACCTTTGTTTTTGAAACCCTTTTATCATACACTAAAATAAAAAATATGGTTATTATTTATACAGATATTTCTTCATAAATATACAATGCTCAATTTTATAAAACACATCTAGACGCATATCTCAATACAAAAAAAGATACAGCCATTCTAAACTTTAAAATGCGTCCCCTGAAAAATCTATGATTTTCTAATAACACGTTGTAGTTGCAAAGGCGCGAATATGTCACCAGTCATAAATAGAATTGCCAATTATATGACCTGTTAAAGGAGTTTATACCTTACTTACATGTTAACACATGGTTGTTTTCATAGTGTCAGGATGGTGTCAATTGACTCATTATGGGTTCTGCCTATGTTATTGATTTCATTTGAACTTTAGCCACAGCTTTAGCTGAGCAAGTGTTTTATTGTTGATTGAAAATAGTCTATGTTGGTAATTTTTGTATTTTAGTTAGATTTAAGTAGATTTTCTCAGTTGGTTGTCTCTTTAACAAGGGCTGTATTAAATTTTGGACTAACACTGACTTTCTGTACAGACAGTCTCCAGAACAGAAATAACAAAAAAAAAGTATAATGTAAAATATAACCTTTTCAACAGATAACTTCTGTTAATATCATAATCTGTTTTGGCTTCGATTTAAAGTATACATTTCCTTAGACTTATTATAAACATAGTCCAGAAATGAGAAACACGCTGAAACTTTTTAATTTATTCTTTATAAAACACCACGTAGGTAGCGTTTCTCATTTCTGGACTATGTTTATATTTATGTGAAAAACAAACGAAAGTCTCGAGTTCCCGCCATCCTCCACATAGGTCGGCATAGCAGTTCACAGGATAAAACAGCCTCGCCAGCGCCATCTGTCTCACGTAGGCAGGAATCTCTTTGGCAGCTCTAGCGCTGCGCTGCTGTGGCCTTATGTCACATGAATAGCTTATGTAGTCCCAATTCCGTCTTCGAATGAATGTTAGATGGCGCTAGTATGCACGTTCAATTATCCATTTCTAACATTATGTAAAACCTGTTTTATTATCTGTTTCCAGCCCGTGATTGGCTGGCGCTGATCCCGCCCACCGCTGTCATTGGTGGCATCTCCTACTACTCGTACTTGACCTACCAGAAGTTGAAGGAGCAATCCCGCGTAAACCATAGCATCCGGAAAGACATCCCAAAGGTGGTCGACTTCATTGATATTGAGGATATCACTGAAAAAGCTTCGCTTTGCAGGTGTTGGAGGAGTAAAAACGTGAGTTTTTAGAACTACTTCTTAGATGTAAAAGTTTTGTACTTTTATCTCTATTCTTCACTCGATTTTTTTTTTCGGTATATTTCACTTGGCGTTTTACTTCAACGCTAGAGAGGTATTAAATATTTTTAAAAACAGGTTAGCGACATCGTTCGATCTTGTGCTTACTAGTTAAGACGGATTGAGTGGAAATAATTCGAAAGGATTCCCACAGATGTCGCTACAGCACGCTGTCCGTGCCAAGTGGTTGCCTATAATGATGGTGACGTCGTCATAGATTGATAGAAAACAAGCAAGGACGATTTTCGGCGCTGCCACTATGCCCTCCGTGGTGTAGTTGGTAGCACGTTGGCTGCGTATAGGCCGAAGGTCTTGGGTTCAAGTCCCGCCGGAAGGTTTACGTTTTTGGTTGTTTTCTATGAATCTAAAAATATTTTATACCTTATCAAGTATGCTAGTATCGGAAAATCTACCTATCAATCTTCACAAGACTTTTTAATCTAGTGGCTCCTAAACAACCCTTATTTACCGGTATTACGTTTCACATTTACACTTCCGTTTTCCAGTGGCCTTACTGCGATGGTGCTCACGGTCAGCACAACCGTGAAACCGGAGACAACACCGGCCCAGTAGTCGTCAGACACAAGGAAAACAAGTAGACACATCCACATAGGACCGGTTCATATCGCTACGCTTCGGGCTACAACAACAATATATCTTTCAAACTGTAGTCTTTGCCATTGTCTAAGAAAACAAGGTCTAACCGTTCCAAAAATGACGTAGGCTTGTGTCAGTCACGTGGTCTAACGGTTAGACCACGGAATATATAACACTAGAGGAAGGGACATACTAGTAATTTTGTAGGGAAACCAGTGTCGCCAAACTCACACATTGAACGTAAATCTTACATCATACACAGACTAACGCTTGACGAATCCCAATTGATGCTATTCTTCAAAACTAAAACATAACAAGTGCGTCATATGATAATGTAAATTGCATCTAAAATCCTACACAATAAAACTTGTTTCTATTTGTTTTCAAAGTTAGTTCGTGATTGCTTCAAGTGGTTTTACACTTGTCTGCTAGATGGCGCGTAGTATAAGATGTATGCGAATATAAACTTTATTAGTGGTAATTAGAGAATAGTTTTCTCGAATTTACTTTATAGCGTTGGTATAAGGTTGGTTTTAGTGTGGTTTTAGTAACTAACGCTCAGAGTAATTCGTCAAAATACAAATTTATTAGCATAACGATGGTAGAATATTCCTCCTCGTTTTAGGTTAATTGTCCGATTGTTATTATTGCACTCAAGAATGGCAAAATAAGGCATTATTACACTGTTTAGCAACTTTCGTTTTGCTCGACAACACGATCGATCACTACGCGCGTTGCGCAGAATGGCGCCGAATGCTTGCGGAGCTCCGCATACTTTAGGCACACCCGGCCCGCCCACATGTCCCTTCCTCTAGTGTTATATATTCCGTGGGTTAGACCTTGTTTTCGTAGACCATGGTCTTTGCCGAGCCTCCGTTCAAGACTCGGTCAGGATAAGACAATAATTTTCAGTAAAGTTTGCGAACATCTTATGAAGTTACGATATCGGTTTGATATTAACAGAGAAAGATTATCTGGTACTTAATCAACTTTGATGAAATAAGGACTTGTCTTATGAAATTTTCTAAAATCAATTCAGTTTGAGGATGCAACAATTCAATAATGTCCCAAAAAACAACTTAATTACTCGCGCCGAGAGTTCATAGTACTAGGAGAGCAGCTGATGGTACTAGGAAAGCAGAAATTACAAAGAAATAAAGAAGCAGACGAGACACGTAATGAGTGAAGTAGAAACGAAACAAACCTAAATTTTTAATTTTATAGAACTTTGAACCAACTGTATAAGTACAAAAGCATTATTTTTGCTTAGTAAAATGTATCTTAAGTAGTACTTAATATTCGCCGGCCCGGCTCCCGTCAAATAGCGATGTTGTTTACAGAATCGGTCCCGGTTTAACAAGTGATAATCTTGTGATCAAATAAGTGTTGTTATTTATATAATTATTTCAAATTATATATACGTAAAATAAACAAAAACCACTCGTACAGTACATAATAATAAATAGATTAAGTTAAAATGTGATTTCAATTTTTTGTCATCGATAGGAAACAGGGAGCTGTTTTTGTACGTTATCAGAACGTGGGTAGCCTAAACTATATTAGAAAAATGTGAATTATTGCTCCAAAGTTCCTATAAAATACTCTTTTAAATATTCGTATTCATTCATTAACAGTTTCCCCACCGAGGGGCTCGAACCTACCCCGGGAATAACCGAAAATATTATCATTGCCTAATTACCGCTGAAGTTTCACCAACAACGCCATCTATTGGTGTTCGGTGATATAACGGAAAATCCCCTCATTCTGGAAACCATGCATGGAGTTTATTCATAGTTCTGATGTGGTTTTGATATCCTTAGCTCTCTGTCTTCCCATCTCTGACTAATTCTTGTTACTTTACGTTTACAAAACGTTTTTTATCGTTTGATTGTAAATTCATATCTTTGCACATTTTAATTATATATTTTTTTACTGTTAAATCAAAATTATGAAATAAAAGTGCTTAAATAAAAATCTTATTTTTATTGACTCAATATTTATCACTAAATTGGTACAAAACTAAAAAACTTAGTGCTAATTATTATTAATGTATTCGAATATTATGTTAACCTCAGTACAATATTATATACTTATCTATTTTATTATATAAATCGTAATCACAGTCGCAACATGGTTCTTGATAATTTCTTCAAAATGTTTTCAGCATAGAACTTATATGTTTAAATTCGTAGTGTGGATTTTCACAATATAAAAAAGGTATTAAAAAGCCTCCTTAAGAACTAGTTATGTACAGTCTGGCAAAAAAGTCGTGAAACGGTACTAATCTTACTTCTCAGAAATATCTATAAGTTAGAGCGTGACAGCATGATATAAAATGGCAACACTGTAAAGGAAGTGGCGCCCCTATTGATTATTTCACGACGTTTTTGCCAGACTGTAGAAGTATTTAAAGAAGCAGTCTAGGTAACCTGATTTCCCCTACGCGACGACGGAAGAAGGAATAAATGACATTCGTGTTTGTTCCTCCAATAAAAATTACATTACCTATTTAAGAAGTTGCTGAAAAAGCAATCATTTTTAACTGTAGGCACACAAATTTTAGACAAAAATTTATCAGCGTTCAATCTACATTTATCCGTCCTTTTTGCTTTTTAACCCCCGACGAAAAAGAGGGGTGTTATTATAAGTTTGACGTGTGTGTCTGTCTGTTTGTCTGTCTGTGGCACATGGACTTAGTAACATAGTTACACTATTGTAACTATGGTAATTCGTCCAAGCTGTGGCATCGTAGCTCCTAAACGGATACGCCGATTTTGGTCTAGTTTTTTTTGTTTGCAAGATGTCACAATCGAGAGCTTTTTAGCTATGATCCAAGAAAATATCTTCAGCCATTTGAAGATTATCAGCTCTTTTCTAGTTGTTGAAAGGATCAAGTAGGTAACGGTTTTTTGTCGGGGTTTATTATTTTTTTGTGTTTTAATAAGTTTGTAAATGAAAAGTGGAAGGGACAGTGCCAATCAAATCATCATATAAAAACAAATTCAGGCTGAAACAAATACATATTACTATTTTAAAATTCTTATACTATTTACGATAACTTTTTTGTAGGCCAATATTATTTTCGTGACTAACAATGACTAATATGGTTAACAATATCTATATTTAAACTATCACCTCACACGTATGGCATGGCTGGCACTTCTATAATATTATTATTTAGACCATACAAACAGTTTATTTACTCAAGTAATAAGTACTTACTTTATCATAATTTACACTGACCGACTTACAAATACAAGGTTTTTTTGTGAGTAAATATGACGGAAGAATGTGACAGCTTCTTCATCCATGAGAATTTGTAAATAAGTGTTTTTTATTTTTGTAATTTTTTTCTTTAAGTAATTCAAACAAGTAATTAATTTATTTACTTCTACAACTGATATGTTGACGTTCTTAATTTTACTTCAAACAAACAGAAATAAGATTTGTTAATGGTTAAAAATCAGTCTTTACAATAGAAACGGATCCTTACTTTATACTTAAGTAAAGCGAAATATAAAAAATGACCGTACAACGATAGTACTATAAATAAATGGAAATAGGCCTGTTCTCGACTAGGTTACCAAGGTTCGAATCCTGTTCGAAATTTTTATATTTTTAATTTTTCGCTTTGCTAAGTTTATTTCCTAATACAGTGGTAAGTGTATGGTATACTTATTATGCTTCTATTTTAGTAATGAGACTTCTTAATTTTTCGGCAGCCATTTTTACATCTGGAAAAAAACGAGATGAGTAAAAATTATTTTTATATATTTTTTGTGAAATACCATTCAAAACTATGTTACTATTAATACCAAAATAAAAATTACACAAGAAAACAACACAAAATACAAACAAGAGTCTAAAGACGGCCTTATTGCTAAGGTAAGAAATACCAGACAACCTTATTAAAGTATGTCGGTGTCTTGGCAATAAAATACGAAATAGTCACACCAATACTCTTGTCGATAAGTGCAATTTTTTTTTTAATTTATACTTGTAAGGTGCAAACAATACTCACATCAATTGTCTCTTCTACATTAGGTTCATTTTTCAGCTGCTCGTGTTTCAGACCATTCCTTTGCCTGTAAAAAAAGATAATTAAGAGAACTTTTGAGGCGAAAAGAGGAGATGTCAATTAAATTTTACAGATGGCAAATATATATTTTTTTATGTTATTGCCTGGTTGCAAGACCTTTAGGCCAAGTCTTATTTGGTATCATGGACAAAAACAGCTGGATATACCAAACAAGCCGTGGTACAATGACTTACCTAATGCTAGCCGTGACTTTATTAAAGCCTGACCAAAGAAATAAGAAACCTGCTCTGGGGGCGCCACGTGTATATTTTTACGACTATGGCAACAATTTCCCTTATAAAATTAGTTCCATTGAAATTCCGCAATATGGCGCGGTGTCATATTTCTTTGGTCGGGCTTTACCATCATTAACGGCCTAAGATTTGGACATTCAAAGATGGCAAATATCGATTTGACGTGTATCTCACAAACTTCATTCAGACGAATGACTTGCCCTTGGGGGAATTCGAACCTGCGATCCCGTGCTTCGAAGACAGGCGTACTACCACTTAGGCCGTCAAATAGTGAAAACTAAGGCACCTATTTCACGAGAGACAGAAGACGAAAGGGACGCAATTATGCGTTAAAATGAGATACAAATACACCGCGGTCACTCTTGCGCATCACTGCGTCCCTTTCGTCTTTTGTCTTTGACTACCGTGAAATACCTGTCTTACAAGATACAAGTACAAAAACTTACAAGTAAGCTCTCCTCCAGACTATGAGCGCTCCATACGCGAGCAATACGATGGCACACACCACCACCACCATGAGAAGCGCGGCGGCGCTCCTCGAACCCCCCTTCCACTCCCCCTCGTCTTCCACTGGTCGGTCGTCACGCAACACTAAGTCGTCTGGACCTGAAAACAAAGATCATTCTTCATCATACTATAGACAGCAGCCCCGCTAACGTGACAGACATAATTTTGTCGTGCGTATTCTCCTATCCTATTGGTGGATATTTCTATATGGCGGGTTTTTTGACAGTTAGGTAAATGTGCGACAAACTTTTGTCATAGCACTGCATGTTACGGGGGCTGAATACTGGTCATACGTCGTTGTCGTCACCGTCTTTTACGGAGTTAAAAAGCTTGGCTCGCGTCTCAAAATGAATGAACAAGTCTAAAAACAAACAATATAAAGCCTGACTAAAGAAATATAAAACTATATATTTACGCCACGTATAGGTATTTTTTTATGATTATGGCAACAATTTACCTTATAAAATTAGTTCCATTGAAATTCCGCAATATGGCGAGATTTTTTATTTCTCTGGTCGGGCTTTACATAATTTTAATAATCTAACAAAGAAGTGATTATTTACAAACTTAATTATGTTTTTTTAGTAATATACCTTGCAATAGTTCGGCCTGCTGCTTCGGTTCAGGCGGCAGTGGAACATCAGCTCTGGCGTCTTCCGCGTCTTCGGGGAAGGACGGCAAGTCTATGTGCTCCTGGTTATCATCCCGGGAATGCAGCATGTCGAATACTTCCGTCCTGGGAATAAGACATAGGTACTTGGTACAAACATGGTGTATTAGCATAGCAAATGCTGAAAGGACATGCAAAGTCAATGGGATTTGAGCGACTTAGATCAGTGTGGGACCCAAAAAGTACTTTGGGAAAATTAAATTAATTCTTATCGTGTCTATGACAAGTGAAACGTATATTATTGCGGCAGTGCAACCCTGGCTGGATAATCTTTATAGGTACTATAACGAATTAACTACATCACGACTAACTACAAAATAGCCTCCGTTTTGGAGCGTTACATCATCTACAGAGATTTAGGTTTGAATCCCCGTGGGACAACGTCGGACAAAAATTTTCCAATTTGGTCAGAATATTACGAGCTGAATCACCTGATGTTGAAAAAGCAAGATGGTTCAATGCTTTGGAAGGCACGCAAAGCTGTTGCTCCCGGCTACTAACTCCGGATGCAGTCGTGTCGAGATGCGACAAGCCATGTCAGAAGCCCTTGGCGGCTCAACAATTCTTACAGCCAGGGTGAAATGAAGAAGAAGAAAACGAAGAAGAATACATATTGTCGTTGCTATGGCGTCTTCTCAAAAAGTAATAACGTCGTGAAGAATCCGTTTATTGTGTTCTTTTAGTATTGAAAAGGTACTGGTATTTTTCCCGTAACAATCGGGCATTGATCTTAACATTCCTGACGATGCTCTTAG
Source organism: Teleiodes luculella (assembly GCA_948473455.1). NCBI lineage: Eukaryota > Metazoa > Arthropoda > Insecta > Lepidoptera > Gelechiidae > Teleiodes > Teleiodes luculella. Next base: position 1,674,175 of record OX419589.1, on the reverse strand, counting down.
CTTAATTGCTATTCCAATTAAGTACGAGTCTCGGATGGTACTAGTAGCACTCAATCGTTATAGGTTTGTTAATGAAAAAAGACATTACAAGAAAACTAAGTTGATAGATAACAGTCTGGTCGATATTCGTCAGTATTTGACGAATAAGTATAGGTAGGTACTTAATTTCCCATTGACTTGTGGCATTTTATACAATGCATCTCGCTCTATCCCAAGGTTCCCCTTATCTTACCTGGTCACTCCATTCTTGTCGCTGACCAGGAGTTTCATCAGCGTCGCGTTGGCTTCCAGAGTCTTGTATCTGCTGTTGTCTTCTACCTCCTT
>OX419589.1:1586650-1673651 GCA_948473455.1 Teleiodes luculella | reverse complement strand
ACTGATAGCGCGGGAGGTGCCGCGGGTTGGAAAGGTAGTTTAATTACAATTTTCAGTGACATTTTCATGTGGGTTCTAAATCTGTACCGTTTTCATACGAAAGGAATTTTGCTCCTACATGGTCCAATTTTTAATTAAGTACCTAGTTTCTCAATGTTTCTTAAACGACACATCGAAAAGATATAAAAATTGGATTATGTTTACTGGGAGCAATAACTTTTTCCATTTGCATGAAAACGTCAACAATCCTCTTAATAACTTTTCTCTGGACTGCATCAAGAAAAAAGCAGAATCTAAAACAATCCAACATTAAGAAAATCTATAAGTTGACATTCTGTTTATAACAATTTAAGCTTCAAACAATAAGATATCAGAAGGGGGTTTGGATAGATAGGACAGTATCAAAGATAAGACTTAAGACCGGCAAAGTTTCATTGTTTAAAACCTGATATTTTTTATAACTTTGTCTACAAAATTACACACTCTGAAATTAGTATTGATTATGAAATTGGATCTCGGTTATGTTTTTTTACATTCAAATTTAACTTAGTTTTTTTCGGAGCAATGACTCAGAAGCAAAGTGGATAACTCCGTACATCCTATTTGTCACACTGCACTGGAATATTCCTGACTGAAAAAGTTTCAGGCGCTTTCGATATAATAGCTTTAAAATTCCGTTTTATGTGGAAATTCTGCCACGTGCAGACTTATTGTAATGGAAATGTGGTTTGAAAGTGTCATATGGTTTAAAGTTATAACACCTTTGCGAACTACAGAACTACGAGTATATGGAGGTCTGAGTTTTAATAAAATTCACTGGGTGTGGAATTTTCCTACAAATCAAACTTTAAATTGTGATGTTTTCTATGTGCTGCTAAAGACGATAATTATATGAAATGTTATTTATTTTAGAAAAGAGCGTCAAGTAGGCGTGGATATAATATAGTTAATCGATCATAGGTACAGGTAATCTTAAATTATCCTATTTTTTTTATTCTATTTTACCGCCTTTCTGTAGGTACGAGTACACTTCTCTTCATCTCTTTATATTTATTTATTATCTTATTCTATTACAGAATTTCTATTTCGTTAATAAAATCATCATCATCATCATCTCAGCCGAAAGACGTCCACTGCTGGACAAAGGCCTCCTACAAGGATTTCCACAATGGTCGGCAGGTAAATGATAAACCACAATAGCTCATACAAACTATAAATACAATTTTGTTTACTTCGACAGTACAAGTTTGCTCTGAGCTTCATAGTAATATCAACGGAATTGATTTATGAGTGTGATTTATAAAGAGGTATAAATCTGCACCTATTTGTGATAAAAATGTCTAGACAGACAAGTTTACATCACGACTAAATTGATTACATTGCAACAGAACAGCCAATGACAGACCACAGCCGGACTAATGCTACTCCTTTAAAAGGGAGAAGTTGCCACAATCCTCACAATTGTCGAAAAGATTAAGTATCCTCTTCCTCTTACCTTGGGTTATGTGCCTTGCCAATTTCTATGTACGAACTACATACAAAGTTAATTAAAACAAGGGGGGTTTACTGACTGACTCTTAAACTTGACTTATAAATCGTTTTCTCAATATTGCAGTTTTCACTTCTAAGCCATTCGACCAATTACACTTTTGACATTTTGCTAACCATGTCATTCAGCATTTGAGGCATTGTGAACCGAACTGGATCTGACAATACTCTCTATACGGGTAAGTCGTCAACATAAACGAACCATAATTTTTCTGTTGTGTCCCATTTACCTGTCGCAAATACAGTACACTTTAATACGCAAACCGAACCCGATGACATGCATGAATAAATTTGTATCAATCGACCTTGATGTAATATTGTTGGCACAGACTAAATAGGATAGGACACCGCTTGCGTCAGCCTTCCAAAACATTAACCGCAATTAACCAGCAACTCGTGCATGCAATATGTACGAGTATGTTATATCAGTTAGAGTATAAACAGAAAAATATTCTCTAAGGTTATATCAGTCAGGACAAACTTTATTTACCACAACTTCTGTTGAATATGTTTGTTGCAGCCTGTGGTTGTAGCGTTTATCTGGCTGTGAAGCTCAATGGTAGTCCGACATTTCTTGCTTTATCAATCACAAACAAAACTAGAATTAGAATCTGTGATTAGAAACTGACACATTATTAAAAACAAGAAGTAAAATAGTCGCGTGGCGCACAGCGCACGCACGTCGGATCGGTTTACACAGTACTTAAACCATCTGAGAAGATGTTAGAGGTCTTTAATGGTTTCCGGTTCAGAATAAGACCAACTATCGATCTAATGGAGTTGGACGATTAATAAATAACGTAACAGGACTACGATTCCCTATTATTTCTGGCCCAAGATACAAGACCCAATTCTTACTGTAGGTATCTTACCACGCGAATAAAAGTGCATACCTTAGCTACACCGGACACCAGAGTTCACCTATGAAATCAACAACTTGCCATCAAAAATTCACCTGCCAAGCGTAAAGATTAAGGCAAATCCTCCAAAGTAGACTCTTATGGATAAACCATTCACAAGAAGAGTCTTATTGATAAAATTTTATGCGTTGTCTTTTCGGTATTTAGTCTACGTCAAACTCCATTGGATCAGAAGCGCCCGCGTCACCGGCGCCCGACGTTTCGATCACGTCTGATGGTATTTAGGTCTGCAGGATACATGAACGGGCACTAACTTATATCTAAATCCAACAGGAATTCTCGTTTTCCTCTCTTTCTCGCACGCTGAATCAACCGGCTGGATTACGCTAGTCAATGAATCTTGCAACTTATGTGACAAGAATTTAAAATCAGTTTTTAGGAAGACGAGGTAATTGGCACTGTTACTTCAATGATTTGATTTGATGCTGTAAGTAAAGGTGATGATGATCTGAAGTCTGCAAGATACCCAACTCCTCCCTTATCAAATTACAGCAGAGATATCGTGTTTTGGCTCATCTGTCTGCGGCGGGAGTCTTTAGACGTAAAAAACATCAGGCTGGTTGGTATTGTTACGTATGTGTTTGGTATCGTCAATGTAAAAGCGAGAGTCATTATAATGGACGGCTTGACGGTGCGAGGGCGGTACGAGTTATTGCCCCCATTATCCTTTTAAGTAATACAACTCGACTTATCTAAAACGTCACAGTCACATAGACGGCTCTATGTCTATAGACGTTACGGATTTCAATCTATACTAATATTGTAAATGTCAAAGTGTGTTTATATGTCCTTCTTTCACATTGAAGCAGACTTTTTACACAAAGACACGTGAGGGTTGGAGAGTGACATTAAAAGTGGTGACAGTGTGACGGTGACAGTGCTAGTGAATGATACCTAAATAGGAGTTCCGTCAAAGGGGTCCAAGGACGCAGCCATACAACAGAAGGAGAAAGTAGTACGGTTCTTCTCTATGAGCAACAGATAGTCTATATTGGACAGCAAATATAAGTCAGTCTTCGAACCGAGTGGTAAAACGTCTGCTTTTCATTACAGAGGTTGCGGGTTCGACTCTTTCAGAGCACTGTGAAACAAAAACTAGTTTGCGAGAATTTCCCCAGTTAGGTTAGAACATTTCAGGCTGAATCATCTTGTACGAAAAAAATCCATGTTTCGCAAGGCACGCAAAGCCTGTTCTCTACTTCTAGGCTATTCTCGAATGTACTTGTCATATTACAAGATTGTCTGAAGCCCGAGTCTCCATAATTCTGACACTAGTTAATGGGGTCGGTCGACAGCCTTACACACCCCAAATGATGAGAGAGAAAGAGAAGTATAATATAGATAGAGACAGATAAGTAATAAACAATAATCCTGACTGAGTTGATGGGTTTAAGAGTGAGTCAGTACTTATCTATGTTTTGGTCGAGTAACTATGTAAAAACAACAAACATGAGTCAGTCCCCCTTCAAAGTCATGAATTGCGTGCAAGCCATAAGAGAGGGGTACTCGCTATAGGGTTTACACTTTCCGTGTTTTCCGTACTAATATCCGAATATTTGCTTGTGCTGTCGATATATATTTTTTGTGAACAGTCCATATTATGTCCCAAGCTCAAGCCTACCCTGAAATCAGGGTGAATAGGCCTTAGTCATCCACGCTGGTCCAGTGTGGGTTGTTCAATTCACACACAACCTTTGAATCTCTTCGCAGGTGTATGCAGGTTTCTTTACGTTTTCCTTCACCGTAAGAGCGTCGAATAAACGTACATATGAATTCGTATCTAAAACGGCTGGCTGTCGATACTAATACTTATAAATGCAAAAACAAGTAATAATTGCCGAACCTTACACCACCGTAGCAAGCTATATTCCTGACTCGATCACTTATTAGGCCAACAGCCAGTTAGAAACTATAATTTAAACCAACCTTTCGATTACAAGAAGAAAATTGACCCCAACAACATTCATTCAACCCTTCCCCTAATAACTATGATTAGGATTACTTTCAGTTATAACTTATTGATAAGCGACACGTAAGAGATTGTGGAGATAAAGTCGGTTTACATAGTCTCAGCATTATAAGATTGCTTATTAGCGTGCTGGTGATGTTTGGTAAATACTACTAACTGACTAAATATAGTGTATTCATATAAAGGAGTCCCCATGAATTAACCCTTTACAAGGCAAAACAACTTTACAAAATGCATTCGTTTTCGACTTTATGTTGAGTGTATAAGGTTCAAGTTTAAAATTAAGGTGGCAATATAGTGGCCACTGCCTTGTAAAGGCTTAAACAAAAATAAATAAAATAAAAATGACGAAAGCCGTCACGAAGAAAAGCTTTTGCAACGATAGTTTCATCCACTGTACGCCCACCGACATGTCAGTGAGTCGAAATCTACTGTACCTAATGTAAAACAAATCCTTATTTTCGGTGAGCGGTTTGTTTACATTATAAAAAAGGACTATATTACATACCTTAAACGAATATATTGCAATGCTTTCTTGCAGTATTTAGCTGCAATAAAGTAGCCGGCTGTGCAATATTTCAGCACAAGCTTTCCGCCCGCGTTATCAGGTTTTCCCGTGGGAATGAGGTATTTTCCTGCGGTAAAAAGTGGCCTATGTGTCAATCCATAATCATAGGTGTCAGTCAGCTAACTCCATATCAAATTTTATTAAAATCGCTCAGTCGTTTGGACGTGAAGAAGTAACAAACATACAGACTCACGAACTGTCGCCTTTATAATATTAGTCTGATATAGTACTATTATTTATTCTGTGGTAATAGTGTGTAAATAAATAAATAAAAATTTCCAGCCAGCCAACAGGTAATCGAGCCCGGCTACATATTGCAGAAAAACATTGCCCGTTTCAGTTAGAAACGTCTAGACTCTAAAAAAAAACTAGACGGTTTTTTTCAAGGCGCGCAATAAGATTAACAAAATACTATTTAGATACAATAATGTTTTAAACATAGCCCTTTAAAACATTGATAGATAGATATACATATAAATTATCTTTAATGTATCGAAATGTGTGTTCATTTATAGTTCAATTTGTCATGGTAATGTTTTATTGCAATTAGTTTAGTCGTTTAAACAAATAGTTAATTCAACACTTATAATAATAATGAATCCAACCGCACAATACGCTGTCACACGTAAATAACCTACCCGTCTTTTATTATTATGACCTTGCCGCGTAAAAGAAATGCATTTTGACCTCAACATTCAGTGCTCAGGTCAGGGACAGATGTGTGATGCAATAGCAATCATTCATACTCGAGACGAAGAATTATGCATGTTGTTTGTTCCATGTACAGTAAGCAGTACTTGCGGCTGGACACTCTTACTACGAAACTCGCTTCTACTGCTACGGAATAAAGGCGCTCTCAAGGTGAACATATCTAGCCGCATGTATTGACTACTCTACTTTCGATTTGGGTATTCTAATGTAAAATAAACTTTATTTCATGATTTTCAGTAAGTTTTTGTAGTACCTAGTACCTAGACATATATTTTTTTAAATTATTTTTACACGCTTTATATTAGCTTCACTTGTAAGTAACTATGTATGTAAGAAAATCTTGGAATCTTAATTTGACCCACTTCCTGGTCTTCGATTAGGATGAAATTTTGCACACGCTCTGAGTTCTGATGACAATACATGACTACCTAAGAAACGTTATTACAAATCCAATATGGCGGCCTCCCCATTACATGTACGTAAAAAATCTTGGAATCTTAATTTGACCCACTTCCCGGTCTTCGATTAGGATGAAATTTTGCACACGCTCTGAGTTCTGATGACAATACATGACTACCTAAGAAACGTTATTACAAATCCAATATAACGGCCTCCCCATTACATGTACGTAAAAAATCTTGGAATCTTAATTTGACCCACTTCCCGGTCTTCGATTAGGATGAAATTTTGCACACGCTCTGAGTTTTGATGACAATACATGACTAGCTAAGAAACGTCATTACAAATCTAATATGGCGGCCTCTCTAAGATGGCGAACTGGCTGTTTGAAATCCACACCCATGATATGGGTATCAAATGAAAGGGTTTGCTGTCAGAAATACGAAAAAAATAGTCACGGGACTTAAATCCAATATGGCGGACGTCCAAGATGGCGGACAGAAAGCGTGTTTTTTAGTTTTCTAAACTATGTATTATTTAATAATAGTTGCTGTTATAATCTTGATGGTTAACGAAAATGTCCTACATAGATTTCAGCAAAAACATGACTGTCGAAAAACTATTTTGACCAACGTACGAGTATATAGGTACGAATAGTTTATTAAATAATACATAGTTTAAAAAACTAAAAAACACGCTTCCTGTCCGCCATCTTGGACGTCCGCCATATTGGATTTAAGTCACGTGACTGTTTTTTTCGTATTCCTGACAGCAAACCCTTTCATTTGATACCCATATCATGGGGGTGGATTTCAAACAGCCAGTTCGCCATCTTAGTAAGGCCGCCATATTGGATTTGTAATGACGTTTCTTAGTTAGTCATGTATTGTCATCAAAACTCAGAGCGTGTGCAAAATTTCATTCTAATAGAAGACCGGGAAGTGGGTCAAATTAAGATTCCAAGATTTTTTACATACATATAATGGGGAGGCCGCCATATTGGAATTGTAATGACGTTTCTTAGCTAATCATGTATTGTCATCAGAACTCAGAGAAGAAGAAGAAGCTAATATAAAGCGTGTAAAAATCAACATGATAAACAACGGATTTGTCATAATAAGCCACAAGCGAGTAGATAAAATAGAATGCCTATATTTATCAACATTTCGTGGGAATAGGGGCGTTACGAGGCTTATCAGTACCGAGTATTAGTAATTTAGTAGAACAACAGCTCTATGTTTGTATTATATCAGTAAAATAAATAAAGATTCAAAATTAATCTATCTATCTATATCTATACTATAATAAAACTGAAGAATCGGCGTGTATGTACATTGATTTGTTTTTCAATAAACTGATTGTTAGGTGATAAAGGAGTGTAGCTGAACAAAAAAATACAAGTTTAAAAAAAAAATCCGTCTGTCTGTCTGTTTGTACACGCTAATCTCTGAAACTACTGGGCGGATTTAAATTAAACTTTACAATAATATCGCTTATACATTAGAATAACACATAGGCTACTTTTTACCGCTGGAAAATACATCTTTCCCACGGGAAAACCTGTTAACGCGGGTGGGGCGGAAAGCTAGTGTTAGCGTAAATTGTGTCACTCAATATTATTACCACAGAATACCAAATAGTAGTCCCTCTAGTACTATTACTATTATACTATTACTATTATTACCTATTACCTATAGTACTATTATTTATTCTGTGCTATTACGAATACGACGTACATCACGAACCTTTCCTTCCGTGGAAAATTTGAGGATTTTTGAAAAGATGTCGATGAAATGAAGTCACTTAGAGATCAGGCCAATGCTTTGATTTAATGTTTTTAAAAAACAATAAAGTTTTTTTTATTTATTAAATTGTTCATTACTTAGTTCCCTTACGATACCATACAGTTAGAACTAGGTTTACATAATTTTATTTATGCTTGAAACAGAAGCCATACAGTACATATTTTTTTATTTACTGACATTAGAATTATTACGTACTATAAAATTATAGAAATACATAATTTCTCATTGCAAAATTATGTCTTCATCTATAATTACAAATGGAATTCGAATTGAGCAAAAAAACATAATTACGCCATTGAATTCACATAGGTCAGACCGCGTACCACAGATACGCGAAATATCTTGACACCTGTGACCAATTACGGCAATCATGTAATTTTAATTAAACGGAAAAGAATGTTAACGAGAAATATGACCCTCCACAGCTTAATGCGAGGGCACAGAGCAGAATGATAAAGAGATGTAATGAGCATAAATTATAATATGTAAGGCGACATTCATATGACATCTCATACAGTTATCTGATTCCACAGTCTGTGCTATGAGTACCAAACAGCTGATATTTGAAGTTAATGGACATATTTTACGTATAGAATAGACAGCCGTCGAAAATTTCTTAGATTTTCGCGGTTGTTAATTGCACTAACACACATTTTCACGGGTAAAACCCGGTCGAAATATCGGTAAGCTCAATTTATAACTAAATTGTGGAGAAAACCTGTGAAAATGTGTATTAGTGCATTGAAAATTTTATTTTATTTTATCGTGGTACATACAAACAATATAAATACTACAATAATTAAATGACATTTCCGCGTAATAAGTATGTATTTATTATCTTAAATGTTGGATTTCAAATCAAATCAATGCAAAATCTGACATGCCCATGTATGTATGACTGATCAATTGACTTGATTCGTCGTACCTTTTCGACACAAGCATAGGTAAGGCCGTAATCTATATTTCTATTTCGATGTCTCTACCTCTGGAAACCTTGTTGGGCTAGCAGGTAAGGAACTAAACACACATATTAACTAAAATTTCACAAATAAATAGTAAGAGATGATAAGATATTAGTGAGATTCATATTTTATTAACAATTTGCATGTGATATTGACACAACACATGTGTTCAAGTGTGACCACTAATTTGTGATATCACATTACTCAATATTGGTTTAGTATGTGTCATTCAGTAAACTATATTGTTGACATCCAGACGGTCATGTTTAGTGCTAACATGGTTTAAAAGTGATTGAGAATAAATTAAGAAAACAAAACAAACATCTTAGTCCATTATTGTACAAATAGATGTGACGACATTTTATGTGGAAAAGGCAGTCTGTTATATTGTCAGTACATGCCTGTTATAATAAATGGGCATAGAAGACTCATAAAGAAATTATATCATACTAATATTATAAAGAGGAAAGATTTGTATTTTTGTGTGTGTGTGTGTGTAAAACTACAAAAGAAAATTTGGTATGATAAGCGATCATTCACAACACTCATCATTATACAAAATATTTAGTAGGATTTTATTACAGTGCTTTTGAATATTTAATTCATTTTATTGTGATTAAAGAGAACAGTTTTGATAGTTCATATAGATTATAGATAGACCTAGAACATAAATGGTCTTCTAACCTACCACAAAAAAAATAAAACACACATTTAAACAAATGTCAAAAAAGCTTGTATGAAGTATGAAGTGTCACACACAAAGAAGATATTTTAAACACATGTTCAACATGGCTGAGAAGGTTTAACGTAAAAGAGGAAAAGGTGATAGTAGATAACTAAACCTGGTATTAAATTCTACGTATTTAAAATATTACCCCTAAGCTTGCGTCAAAAAATTTACATATATCAAGCTTCACCTGCATTCTCAATTTGTCAAAGCTGCCTAGCGAGCCACCTTATGCCTAGCATCAAATTTGTCATCATCATCATCATCTCAGCATGTAGACGCCCACTGCTGGACAAAGGCCTCCCCCAAAGATCTCCACAAGGATCGGTCCTGCGCATCAAATTTATAATGAGAGTATTTCTAATTACAATGTGTATACATTTTCATATTGTTATATATATTATGTTAGTATTAAACACCTTGTTTACCTTATTTTTAATAAGATACTTCTAAGGTGGGTATCTTGAGAAACCATATTGTCATATTCACTTTTTGTCTTGCTACTTAGCACAATGAAGTTGAGTCCTGTATTTCAGTGTTTTTACTATGTTTCCCGAACAAATTACATATTATAATAGAAACATGAAAAAACATCTTAGTTTTCAACATGTTTTCTTTAACCCTTTATACTTTTACAATTCTTTATACAATTCATATTTTTTCGACTTTTATGTTGAGGGTTTAAAGTTAAAATTAAGGTGACAATGGGCTCAATTCTGCGTGGCCGCTAAAATATCTAAATTTAAGTTGCCATGTCTCTTTCACATTCTTAAGAACGAAAAGGGACAGGTGATTGCCAACCTACATTTAGACATGTCAAACATTGATTTTACGCATAATTTAGCAGGAATTTAAAAACATCCCAACTAAATTAAGCTGAATTTGACAGCTGCGCTGCTTATTTTAAATATCATTAATTCAAAATTAAATTCATTCATCTCCCCATCCTTTTCGATTCCCATATGAATAAAAGAGACCAACATCTTAAATTTAGAGATTTTAGCGGCCACGGCAGAATTGAGCCCAATATAGTGACCACTGCCTTGTAAAGTTTTAATTATCTGGTTTAAAACAAGTGCTGCTTGTAATGAGACTAATAAACATAAATGAGATGAATAATTGGCATCACATGACATGGCTCCAAAATATCTAGTTTTTGTCAGAACTAGAATAATTTTAGGAAGCTATCTATTTATAACTAGCCTGGAATAAATTCTTCATCTTCTGTTGAAGGCAAGTAATTTTCTGTTGCCCAATACTCGGCCATGTTGAAGCCATGGTTGAGAGCAAAACTTTGTAGGGACAAGGTGACTCTATGGCATTACAGCTCAAGAAGTCAATAATATAATTTGCCATGTGCCTGTTCGCAAAGGCCTCCCCCAATCGCCTCCACTCTCTTTCGTTCTCTGCCACCCTATTCCAAGTTCGGCCAGCCATCTCAACTATTTCATCTTCCCAGCGTCTAAATGGTCTTCCTTTACTCCTTTTCTCCTCTCTTGGGTACCATGTAGTATTTATTACAGTTTCATATTGGAATCAGTGAAAAAAATGTAGCATAAGTACATAAACAATCCCCATGGCCATTGTGATAATATTTCTATAAGTTAAAAGGTGTTGTGTACAAATGAATGCATTTAGTTTATGACAATAAGACTTGGCTAAAAATAATCATAGTTGTAGATTTTAACGCCTTTGCATGTATAATGAGTCATTTACGACATGAAGTAAGAGTAAAATTATTAACGCGACGTGAAAGGTGTACCTATGTAAAAGGTGTAAACAAAATTGTACAATGCCATGTAACGAAGATTTTCTTTCACGATCGTGAATGTTTAGTCGCAGTTTCGAAGGATGCAAAAAGTAATTCGTGAAAACGTTTCGAATTGACATGTTTTCTTTTCGTTTGGCGAAAATTTGCGTTGTGACGTCTGGTCTGCAGTGAAAGAGCAAATTTCAGGTGAAAGCAAATAAATGGAGATAAGACATACCTCGCCGCTACGAGCCGCCGGGGAGTTCTCCTCGATCTCGTATATAATGTGTGGCAAACCGGCTTCACCGAGCAGTGAAAATCCAAATCCCAAATTGTCACTACGGTTCAACACCACTAGTCTTTCGTCAGCCATATTCAACGCACAGCAGCATTGAATAGTATTTTCCGAAGGATTTCACCAAAAGCACTTTACAACCACATCAGGAACAACGGTTCACGATTAAAATTCAATATATAATGTAAATTCATAATTCCAACGCACGATCACAGATCAACTATATATACACAGGGTATAGATAGGACAGTTAGAATTTGGCCCAAGCTTCCTCTGACAGCGTTATGGCGCTGCGTACGACATTCGCTTTGACAGCATAGGGTAGCCAAGAACAAAACGTGACATATGTCGATAATTAGGGATGTTCTAAATTATATCGATAATTCTTTTCCACCTCGATATAGGTTTACCAGTTATTACTTTTTATTTAAGTTTAAAAATAAAACAAATTTTATAAACATTGATTTTTTATTTTTTAATGATTTGTTCCTTAGTCTCAATTTTCTTGCTTGAGAAGTAGATTGTGCTAGTCTTTGCGAGAACGTGTCGCCCAGACTTTCCATTGCCACAGCTTTCCCCTTACTTATATATTTTCTTTGCTTAGAGCCAGCCAAAATTCCTCATTCCTGAAAAATAATAAAATATTCATATAGGTCTATATTAAAATCCATAATCGTTGAATGGCATAACAATTAAATTCCATAATTTTTAAATCCATTATTATAATGATTTAAAAGTCCTATCTATAAGACGAATACTGTTAGTAAGTATAAAAAATAAAAAATATAACAAATATGGGAGTGATTAAATAAATACACAAAATGTTTTTATTAACCAAAATATTTTAAATTTATCATTTTTAAAGTTATATGTATTTTAAATTACAGATTATAAAATTATGGATTTTAATAATTATGCTAAATAATGGTATGAATTTTCAAATTATGCATTCATTGTTATATGAATTCAAGTTATGGGAAGATTTTATGATAGGGCTATTTATATTATGCAAATTAAGGGACACGCCTTTAGACTACATACCTATGGGCTCCTCTAAACCACGTTCTTGTTTCCTTGTAAAGGAACACGAGGGTTGAGGGTCTGAAAATGGAAAAGAAAAACATGTGAAGTTGACGTCAAGTTATGGAACATAGTCCGTTGAACTAACTAACTCAACCTGCACCGAGTAGTACTATTTTTTTCTTCTGTGCCTGCACTGCAAAACAAAAAAGGTATTTTTGCCGCTTCAATAAAATTGTCTAATTTGCTTTCGCCCTATTTGGAATGCAAATAATCTTAGTAATCATGCAACTCTTACTTGAGACAGGTCATAATAATCAAACAAATGATTGCCTTAAGCGGTGTTGATATACACACCTGCTCCAATAGTTACTGCATGCGGCATTGATAGTTACTGCATTGATAGTTACTGCATGCGGCATTGTTATCTGAATCTGGTCTGGATTTTCAAAGTACTTGTGCTCACTTGTAAGATCTAAAACAGAAGAAATCCCAATTAGGTACCTACTAAATGAATAAAATTAAATTTTAGTTTTTTTCTTTAATAATGTCAAACATTAATAGCAGCCAGTCTATCTCCTAAAGCGACCTATTCTCATGTTATTAGAAAAAAACACATGTAATCTATATGTGTTTTTTTTTCGCTAAATAACCTACCTAAACAATACCTATTTGGTATTCTGTGACAATACATAGCTAAACAAACGATAAATGTTCATCCATCACACAATTTTCTGCACTGGACAGGATTTTATTGAACACTACCCCACGCCTAGTTGGTAGTGTGCCTGCCTGCTGTGCTGCTGTGTGACTAGACCTTCTTCTTAACTTGGTAAACCTTGTTAGTATATTGATGATGAGATAACCTAAGATAACTTACCAGGCAGAGAGTTAGGCCGTCAAGTACGGGGTGCATGGTATTTTCTTAGGTTCGGAGGAGGAAAAATCAACTCAACAAACACAATAAGAAATCACAAGATGCGCAAACAACGACATTATTTATCATTAAGAAGTCAACAGGCGGACGAACGATGTATGGAACTGAAGTTAACCACAAGTTAACTGAACGAACTGAACACTGTCACAAGTGTCACAAAAAGACCCCACAGATTGCTTTCGCAAAATGGCGTCTTGCGATACTAGCGACAAAGCGCTGTCACGGGAACTACAGCTGTCCAGGCCCTGCACCCAACCAAAGCGAAGAAGACAGACGGGCGGGGTAGTGATGTGCCGACCGAGTATTCAAAACAAAAAAGTATTTGGTTGGCTAGACAGGTACTAAAATTCAGTTTATAATTATAATATTACTGTAATATTATTACAGTATTCGAATGTGAAGTTTCGTATTAGCAAACAACAAGCTTATATTTTTATTATTATGTGAGCATAAAGCTATTCCTCACCTCTCCTCAGAAGGGGAAGAGGCGGCGGTTATTATATTTAACCCATTAGATAAGTAAACAAAGGTATCTGTGGTTTTTAATAATTTTAGTCATTAATTTGGTAATCTTATATCGTCTATCTAACTAAAGCCCGACCAAAGAAATAAGAAACCCCGCCCGCCATATTGCGGAATTTCAATGGAACTAATTTTCTAAGGGAAATTGTTGCCCTTTTCGTAAAAATATACACGTGGCGCCCCCAGAACAGGTTTCTTATTTCTTTCGTCTGGCTCTAAAAACAAACAGTTTAGGAATTACATTTTAAATGTGTACTCCAGCGAGACCAATAAAGCAATCGAGTACGAGTCTTATTCGAGTCTTCTGCCTGACTCTAGTATTGAATCGAATATTTTTTTTATATGTGCTAAAATCAATTAAAATACACGTATATATGTATAATATACCCACCCACCGTCACCGTATACCAAAAACAGCCGACACGTACGGCACATCACTAGACGGGCGGTCACAGCCACAGACAAGTAAAATTTTTTTTTTTGTTCTTATTTAAAAAAAAATTGATTGTTTTTTAGATGCTTTCTTTTAAAGAAGCCAAGCGATTTGAGTTTAACAACCTAAGCTGTAGTTAAATTTATATTTTTCTTTACTTTAAATATTTTTACGGCCTTTTTTACTGTTTGTTTAGTAAGGCTTTTTAGTACCAATGCATGAGTTCATCATGCTCACGTCGTCGTAATGATCATGATGAAGAACTCATTCATAAATAAAATGCCCGGGTGACAATAATGCACGACCCGATAATTGGCGTCCCGAGTTTGCACACCCTGATAATTGCCGGCCCGATATTCCGTGTACATGGTTTTTGAAATACGGGCTGCGCATTCCTGGCCGTGCTTTCCTGGCCGTACAATATCAGCCCGAGCTGATAATGTACGGCCAGTAATGTACAGCCAATAATTGGAATCCACTGTACACCAAATATCAGACCGTGCAATACTGTGGTCACCAAATACCGCCCGTGCTGATATTGCCCGACCCGATAATGTCCGGCCCGATAAATGGAAGCCAAGATGGCTGCCACTGCCTCCAGCCATAGACTGTCAAATCGAAGCCTCGTTTTCATGGCTGGTTTTAAATTATCATGATAGTGCACTTGGCTTTATGTATGGATATAAATTGTTTTACCCTCTTTTTAGTTAATATTTTAATATCCTACTTACTTTATAACTCACTTATTAATAGCTTCACTTGTATGTAAGTATTTGTGTTCATAAGTCAGAAATCTTGCAAGCCGATTATAACCCACACTAATCGTATCATTTCGTTTGGAATGTATAATAAAATTGTATTATAATAATGTAATTTAGATGAAAATACAATAAACTGACACAAACAAGCTCTCACTATCAGCATTTTGTCTTTACGAGACCTTTAAATTACACTTATGGGAGAGGTGATCACTTGACCAGGGTCTGACAAAGGATTCTAAGGGTGGGAAGTGGAACTTTTTACTGCCTACTACTGCTAGAAACCCCTCAATTTGTCTCATTTGATTTGCCTTATCGAAATCTTTATATTGCAAACGGTAGGTATCCATTTAACCAGAGTCTGATGAAGAGTCCTGAAGGTAGATAGTGGAACTCTTCAATGACTACTAGTAAACTCTTTGAGTTTGGACTCATTTTGAGTCACTCACACCAAAATGATTTTTGTTAGCAGCATACCTATTTACGGACTCATGTTTTCTCCACTTTACGGCCAGTACCTACTACGGTAGCACTTATAAGATCCTTGTGGCGCACGCACACGTTTGGAAAAAACCGAACGGAATGCAGATTTATACCGCACACACCAAGCAAGCTGTATGGTGCGCATGACGTGCGCGGCAGCATTACCGGAGTAGTTCTTAACTGTGATTAATAAAATAACGTCGTTGTCGCGACGAACGCGAAATTGGCAGAATTTGTCCATGTTGGACCAATCCGTTGGCCAACTGCAATAATGTTTTTAATAATGGCAACACAACGAGTTGGATTATTTTAAGGTTGGGTAGTTTTTGTTTACTAACAGAGCGGCCATACTGGTATTGGGTCGATGATGATTGGCTACAGCAGAAGCCATATTGGAATTGTGATTCGCTCCTGATTGGTTGATGTCTTTGAGTGGTAGGGGTTGTTTGTTTCCCGCCAAAAAGGTCGTGTTAGGTCAAATGTGGTTAGCTGTCGTTCAGTCTTGTGTCAGTGGCCGGAGAAGCAAGAAGTGTAAGAGGAATCTATGTCGCGTGGCGGCAGACTCTGGAGCAGCGGTGGAACTCTGGGAATATAAAGCTAAGTAGTCTTGATGTGTTTCGAGCTCTTAGAGATGTCCATGTATATATGTCGTAGCCAAGTGGTTAAAATAGCCGTTCAATCAAACAGCTAGCCCTTTGACTGAACATCGCCATTCAATCACACGGCTGTACGTCGCTTAGCCGACTTGTTGACTGCAACGTTCAACACTACAGCTTGACGACGCTTAGCCAAATGGTTAAATGGCAAATTAACTAGGGTGATCATTAGTTTAGCATGTGATTTGAAAAAATAGGAAAACTTTTTGTAATTTCTTGGGAGATTTTTCTTGGATTAAGTTTAAGGACGATTTAAGAGGTGACCAAAAGTTTGAACAAATTAGTAAACATGAAAAACAAATTAATAATCGTAATATTCTTTATTGTTGCATGTTGGACAGAGCGATACAAAAATTTTAACAGCTTTTTTTGCTATATAAAACTGACAATTAATATTATACACCATCTTGTCTCTGCCTCCATGTCCATAATCTTTATGAATAGTATTTAGCATGGTGAAATACTCTTTTCGGGGTACAATGCGTATCACAGGATCATCAGTACTCTTTCTTTTTAAAATAAGATATTCTTTACTGCCAGTTGTCATTAAATCGTATTTTGATATCCAATAATAAGACATAGAAGTCCTGCATTCCGTGTTAGTCATGGACACCCTAGCGTTCTTTAATAACTTCAAATACCTTGGTGATGCATTTCATAATCCTGTGATTTCTCTTCGCATAAATTTTAAAATTTTAATTCACTCTTATCACTCGTATGTGCCTCCATAATTTCTGGCTCTTCAACACTAGTAACGTACCTATATTTACTACTTTCTTTCCGAAAAATATCTTGAAACAATCAAAAACACAGGTAAGTTGACGCCATATTGAAAACAAAACACACCTAGCGCCGTCGCGGTGGTAAGCTGAACTAATTCAATTAAAAGGCGGCTTTTGAGTCAGCTGTAATGTTGAACGTTTTGAGCGCCTCAAATATTCAATTAAGAAGCTAGACGTGTGATTGAATGGCGATGTTCAGTCAAAGGGCTAGCTGTTTGATTGAACGGCTATTTTAACCAGTTGGCTACGACATATATATATTTGTCATGTATAACTGTGCCACGTGTTTGTGCTACCTAAGACATTGACCTGACTATGTATGACTTCCCCACAGACTGTTTACTTGGACTGACTTGCTATCTGAACTGTTTAACTTATGATATGTGGCCTCCCAATTGGTATCGTGTATGATAAATGTATCATACTGTGAAATGTGATGTAGAGAGGTTGTTATATGTGATGTAGAGAGGTGGTTATATGTTGTACCGGTGGTCGCGCCACCTGGAGGCCACTTGTGGGGGAGTCCGAGTGTGCAATTCTCCCGACTGAGGTCTGGGACATAGGAGCTGGCGCCGGCAACGCCTGGCGGTCTAACGTCTTCGGACGTTAGCGGGGCGTAATAGAGGAATGTGGTGTTCTAATTGCGGAAGGACATTCCTACTCAAAATTACTCTCATCATTTATCTGGACTTGTGACCAAATTGCTATCATCATTTATCTGGCCTTACAGTTGACCTAGGTGGCCCTTGTGGAACTGGTCCGGGATGGGGAACGATAAGTCAGTTGGTAAGCCATGTATGACTACTACTAATACTGTCGCGACGACTACCTGACAATACTGTTGACTATTGACACACTGTTGAGTGTGTGACTGACCATGACAATCCAACCCTTATGATATCTTATATGTATTTGTATTATTCTCTAGCTGTCACTTATGAGTATGCATGGAAATCAACTTATCATAATCCCACAGGTTGTGCAGTGATTCCTTGGTCTTGTGTCCTGCGTCTCATCTGGTTATCACAACGTCAGCGGGGAGCGACAGTTGCAGTGCGGTCGGAGTTAGAGTTCTATCAGCGAAGCGAAAGGGAAGTCCGGCGGTCAAGGTAGGAAATTTGTTATTCCTTTTTGTTTTTCGGCGAGCGGCTACTTCCCTGGATGACGTTTCGATTACGTCATAATATAGTACATATATTCAAGGAGACTATAGTTACATGTACATACATATATGTTTTACAATGCCCCAATGCGCGCTCGCCGACAGTCGTTTTTTGTCCTTACCTATTTTAAATGAGTCCGTAAACATGCTTAGATAGGGATACAGCTCGGACGATGCTTGTCTGTGATGAAAGAAGAAGAACCGTAGTAATTATAAGATCCTTGGTGCCCCTGGGCGAACACGACAGGTTTTTTCAGGGATTCAGATTCGGGAACCGGAATGCTCCGCTTGCATACAAAATATTCAACAAGGCGCACACCGCGCACACGTTGGGTGGGAAAAACAGGACGTTTCCGTGCTTTCGGGAAGGAAGAGCGGAAAATACCGAACCGAACGCAGTGTTGACATTCATTTTGTATCGATCGCCCGCCGCACATGGACAGAAAGGTAATGAAAGGTGGTTTTTAATTATTTGGAAAAATTAACAAGTATTCTACGCCTAGACAGTAAAAGGGAATATTATTACGATAATCAGGATCACTTATAAAAAAATAAAGGTGCACATTGGTTGGTAGAAATATAAAACAAAAGATCTGGCAGTACAATTATGCCTCTGGCAGTCCTTTCATACAGGTTTTTTCGTTGTGTAGTTGCTGTGAATGCTTTTTAAGAAAGAGATAGCGCATAACATTACAACAATGATCTATTGTCTCTTTCTAACATTTTATAAGATTTGATCGAAATTAAAAAACGTATCCCTTATGGAAAAGGCAAAGGGTTCAAAGCCCATACAGCCTAGTCTATAGTAATAACAGGAGATCTTCAGTTTAATTTCGTAGTCTTTAGTCATTTCTTTCTTGCATTTGTATTGAACATCTTTATTAGTCTTTTCATCATTGACATTGTTGACATCAGAATTTAACGCGGGGTATCCAACCAGAAACAGCTAACCACTTATTATTTCTCACTTTTATTGAATAGTTCTTCGTTAACGGCACATTTTCGCACTAATTACACCATATTAACACAACAATTACCATGAAATACTAATTTTGAAAAGGACGATACAATCAACCCGGCCTTTCTTCTTGATTCCCGCTTAAAAACTCCTTGATATTAACTTGAATACCTGTCAGTTGAATACCTATATTTTTTCTCTTTGCCCGTCGTCAATGTCGTCAATAGTCGTCATCCAGTTGAAATTACATTTGGTATTCTGTGGTTTAGGCAGGTATTTCACTTCACTGGCGACAGCGACAAAAAACGAAAGGGACGCAGTTATGGTGCAAGAGTGAGCGCGGTGTATTTGTATCTCATTTTAACGCATAACTGCGTCCCTTTCGTCTTTTGTCGTCGCCAGTGAATTAAGCGCCTTACTTTTTCTAAAAATGAAACGAAAAACCTCAAGTTCTTCATTAGTTATTTCCATTAAGGGGCTACCCAAGGCTAAGTGGCGCCGCCCTCTGTTATGGCTGGTTTACACGTATTAAGTGACGAAGTAATTAACTAAATTTTAACTTGATTTTAACTTAATTCTTGCGTGTAAACAACCACTTAAGAGCTCTTTAGTCACAAGTGGTAAGTAAACGATTTAGTGGTTAAGTGAACAAGTGAAATAGAATCTAGTCTATTTTTGATTAAGTAGCCGCGCCTCCCGCACCGCTTGCATTCCCCGGTAGGCGTGGCTTTCTACTAAACTGTCATTTAGTTAAGCCCGCTCTACACACTCCAGTTTTGTCGAGAGGCCAAACTTTTGTCGAAACACGAGACATTGGCGTTCACACGAGATCGCTACTCCACATTCTTGATCCGCTCAGTTGACAATAGGCTCTCGTACGGGGTGGGCGTCATGTGCCGCTCGCTACTTCGCTGCAGCGTATTATATATAACTATCCAGATATGAATGCAAATCGGTAATTACTACGAATTACTAAATATTGCTTATGAGGAAACTGAGAATCTCTTAGTTTTGAAATTAATTTCATGTAAATTACCAAAATTGATATATATAACTATTCATTAAAAATATATATGTTTAAGGCTCTTTAATCATATACCTATTTAATTGTTTTTCTTCATGCTAAACTAAGAGTACTTAACAAACATACATCTATATTCACAAACTTTTGCGTTTATAGTATTAGTATAGTAGGATTATAATTACAATCTATTTAGACATCCCTGAATAAAAAGTACCTAATTAAAAGACGCTGTAAAAAGCAAAGCAGAACGGTAAAATAATTAAATAACGTGCGCTCACTACGGCGACTGTTAGCCAACTGGCACGAGAGGCATCGAGAATCTGGAGCGATAGTTTTGCCTATACACAAAACTTGACAAAACTCCTTTGATGTACCGACACGGAACGGATAGACGGCCAATATACACGAGATATCTCCAATATAGGCCAATACTCCCTCTACACTCTCGTATTGGCCATGTCTCGTCTAGTTTTGTCGAGAGTGTAGTGCCCGCTTTACGTGTGAACTCAACAATTTAGTGAAGTACTTAAGTAGTACAGTGAACTAAAGAGTGCATAAGTTAGACAAGCGTGTAAACGATCGGTTACTTAAAATTAAGTTAATTTTAACTAAAAATTTAGTTAACTACTTAACAACTTAATACGTGTAAACCAGCCATTAAAAATAATTACTCGCGAAGTATTTTTTTTTTCTAAAATCCGGTAGGTCATTTTGAAGTTGGCGTGCTATAGGATATGTAAGGGCCATAAACTGTATTTATTATAGTCCGCTGTAGTTACAGATAAAAAAGTTGCTAAAAACGGCCACTTTTGTCAAATTTTCTATCTTTAACTACAGCGGACTATAATAAATACAGTTTATGGCCCCTATATATCCTATAGCACGCCAACTTCAAAATGACCTACCGGATTTTAGAAAAAAAAATATACTTCGCGAGTAATTATTTTTTAACAGAGGGCGGCGCCACTTATTCTTGGGTAGCCCCTTAAAGTCTAAAAAAAAGAATAATTAAAATAATGTTTGTTATTCAATCAAATAATCTTGGCCGGAAGATTTTAATTAATACAAAAAAGATATACAGAATAATAGCTCGTGGAAATTCATTGAGGGTTGGTTTCATTGTAACTTTTTATTCTTTATTCTATCATACTTCGTACTAAATCAAGAGGAAATATTTGTATTTTTGTGTGTATGTTTGTAATGAATAAACTCAAAAACTACTGTATCGACTTCAAAAGTTCTTTCACCATTAGAAAGTTACTTTCACCCTGAGTAACATAAGCTACCTTTTACCGCGGGCGGAGCCGCGGCGGAAAGCTAGTCTTATATTTTATCCTCTATTATATAAAAATGAAAGTCCTGACTAACTCACTCACCTACTCGTATCAGCGCCCAGCCCAAACGGCTGAACGTATAAAGGTGTTTGGCCTAGTACTATTATTTATTCTGTGGTTTGGCACAAACATCCCTTGGGTGACGGAGGCACGATATTGTAAGAAGCGACTTTTTTTAAATAGTTAGGTACCCAAGGGAAGAAATGTGGTTTGAAAGTTAGTATAGGGAAAAAAAATTAGTTGCAGGTATTGATTTGAAAATTTGTACGATTACTCCTTGAATAAAATAAATGAACACCTATTTTAGGATTTTTTTCAAAAATAACACCCAAGGGTGGTCACTTTTTTTAGTGAAAAATTTTCTTACATTTTTGGGTTTGAAACTTTTCAGGATTACTCCTAAAAATAAATAAATTGACACGTGTTTCGCTATTTTTTGTTATCACCCCCAAATGGTGAAAAAAGGGACGAAATGGCTCATCAACGACCAGCCCAAACCGTTAAACCTAGAAAGTTGAAAATTTACAAAAAATATTTTTGATTTATTTTTCGATTAATTTCTTTAATGTATTTTTAAATTGATTTTTTTGTTAATTTTTTTAAATAAATTTTTGATTTATTTTTTTAATTAAATACATGAATTATTTATTTATTATTATTAATTTATTTTTGATTGTTTTTTTATTTATTCTTCGATTTTGCTTATTTCTTGTTCTTTTGATCAAATTTTTGATTAATTTTTTACTAAATATAATTTTTGATAATTTTTTTATTATTATTTATTCATTTTTGATTTACTTTTTGATGTATTTTTTACAAATACAAATACAAATATTCTTTATTGCACATAAAAATTTTTTACATAAAAACAACACGAACATAAATTTGCGGCAAATGGCAGCCTTATCGCTTTAAACGATTTCTTCCAGGCAACCTTTCGCAAGATATTGATTTTGGAAGCAATCCGTCCAAAAAAACAAAACAGTTCGAAATGGCAGCCATTTATTCCAATTATGACCTCTGATTCGTCATCGGACACCACTGGGGATCCTAGATATCAATTTTCTAAGAGCCCTGAGTTTCGTTACTACGAAAATCTATGTTAAATTCCGACTTATTTAAAACTCAGAATATAGATTTGATTAGATGCAGCAAGTGTTCATGTACCGTCTCTTCGGATTTCTTTGCAGGAGACTTCGCGTGGAAAACGAATATTTTATTTCTCCTTTGTTTTCTTAATTTTAACCCCTATTGCTACCCTTGGGGGTTATTCGTCGAAAAAATCCTGAAACACGTATTCGTTTATTTACTGTCAAATATAATAATCCTGCAAAGTTTCAAGTCAAAACGACCATAATTTTTTTTCTCCATACAAACTTTCAACCCCTAATTTGACCCGTAGGAAAAGTTCCGAAACACGTGTTCATTTATTTAATGTCAAATATTCATCATCTCAGCCAAAAGACGTCCACTGCTGGACAAAGACCAAGTATCTCCACAATAATCGGTCCTGCGCTGCCCGCATCCAGCGGCTTCCCGCGACCATCACCAGATCGTCGGTCCACCTCGTGGACCTGCCCCTCCATACAATTTTTCAATCCCCATGTTGAGGACAGCACTATGGCCTTAAACAAAATTGTATTTTAATTTTATCAATATAACTTGTTTTGAATAACAATACTTTATATTAGGCTGAATGCATGTACCAAAGTTGCCTACCTCTAAGGGCCTGGCCACAGCTTCGCGCGTCGGCAGCGGCGGCGGCGCATGCGGCGGCGACCAGCGGAATGTTGTCAGTAACCCATAGTCAAAATTAACATGAGAGAACTAAAAAAATTTTTCATTTCTAAAACCCGCTAGAAAAATGTACGACCGAAATCAATAAATTGTTTTAAAGGCGTGAAATTACCCAACTTTTACAAAAAACGTTCAATTTTCATGCAAAAAGTAACGTTTATCTTATTTTACTTAGAAAACGACTTCAACACTGTAATGTAGCACAAATAAGATTAAAAATACGTAAAAGTAACGTTTTAAGTCATGTGACGCAAAGTGCTCCAAATTATCGTAAAATGTTACAATACTAACATGCCGCCGCCGCCGACGCGCGAAGCTGTGGCCAGGGGGTAAGTAATGTTACATTTGTTAATGTAGGTAATCTGAAAATATTTGTTAAAATTACCGTTAGGAAAATAATGTTGTTGTTGTTCGATATTGACTGAAACGTTAGCTCTGCTACTAAAATTTTGTAATTAATTTGACGAAAATACAAGTTTGAAGTTGAAATCTGTTTCATATTTTTAAAGTGCCCAAAGTGAAAAGACTATATAGTACGCTAAACCCTGCCCTAAAATAAATTCTACATGTGTTCGTTTATTTACTGTCTGACCTAACCCTGTGAAGTTAAAAGTCAAAACGTCCAACATTTTTTTTCCTTTTACAAACTTTTAACACCTTGCGGATTGTTTATCAGAAAAATCTCAGAAAACATGTTCGTTTATTTACTATCGAGTAGAACTCTGAGAAGTTTCAAGTTAAAACGTCCCACTTTTCTTTTCTCATACAAACTTTCAACACCTTTTTTAACCTTTAGTGTACTTTGTCGGAAAAATCCTGAAACACGGTGTTCGTTTATTTATTGTCAAGTATAACCATGCAAAGTTTCAAGTCGTAACGTCCAACGAATTTTTTTTCGTCATACAAACTTTCGACCCCTATTTTCCCCCTTAGGGGTTTTTTTTTAAATCCCGAAACACGTGTTCGTTTATTTATCGTCATGTATAATCCTGCAAAGTTTCAAGTTAAAACTTCAAACTAATTTTTTTTCTTCATACAAACTTTCAACAACTATTTTCACCCCTTGGGTAACGATTATCGAAAAATCGCTTCGTATCCCTTGCTTACCTACGTCACCAAGGAATGTTTTTGCTAATTTTCAGCTTTGTACGTTTAGCGATATCATCCCTTTTTTCACCCCTTGGGGGTGATTTAACAAAAAAAAATGGCGAAACATGTGTCGCTGATTAGGTGAGTGAGTTAGTCAGGACTTTCATTTTTTATAAAGAAGATCTTTGTAATAAAACTTTTACTGTATTATTCTGTGCCCCAGGAATGCAAAATAATGCTAGCAAATTATTGAATTAAATCTAGCCATTGATTTATGGGTATTTACCGAGTACATAGGCAATTGAAATAAACACTCTATGCATAATTAATTGCATAACATAACAAAAGAGAGAAAATTAAATACTGGATGAAGACGAATAAGACGACGGCTGCATGGTTTATGCTTTTGCCTATTCTGAAATATTGTAAGATGAACTAAAAAAATTACCTACTTATTATTTTTGTTTTTTTTTGTTGTCTTGTGTTTTCAGTTTTGTTTTGATAAATACGAAATTTATTTATGTAAGTTATGTTGTTTAGTTATTATGTAGGACTGTAGGTACCCAGCGCGTGCAACCCGAGTGCATCCGATAGTTCCTATTCAAGTTATGTTCTAGTCAAATTTCCACCAATGGTTTACTTACTCGCCACACACCCCTTGTCTGAGTCGTGCAGGGTCAGTCAGGCAGGGGCAGGGGCGGCCCTGCGTACGGGTTCTACGGGTACCTACCTACTGAGTAGTTTTCCATTACCTACTACCTATTGACGTCGAGTTGCGGAAGATTAGCCCGTTGAACTAACCTACTACTACCTAACCTTATCCTTTATAGTCTGCACTGCAGTGGTATGGCAAACCTTCTTCACTTAAATAAAAGCCAACCTCTGATAAAGATAATGAAAGACAGCTTCTCTCTCCTGATAGCACATAGTGTAATTTATGTTAGAAAATTTGCTCAGACAAGTCAGAATATTGTTTAACCTCTGTATGCACCTAATTTGTGCATATTAGTAATAAAGATTGTTTAAATGAAAACATGTCCCAATCATTGGCTTTATGGAAGAAACATATCATTTCAGGATTGGTCCTGTCAAAAGCATTTTCACAAAATATGCTTGTGCAGATGTCAGTTTACAACTTACACCAACATCAAGAAACAAAACATTCACAATCAGGTACTTTATTCTGCTGATATCTACATGATAATAATATAATGTAAAGATTGATAATGTTTGGATGTTTGTTACTTCTGCATGCAAAACCAACTGAAATGGGATATATTTGAAATTTTTGATGGTACGATATATTATATTATATTTTTAATGGTACGATATATTAGACACAGATTAACTTATATTAAATAAGCTACATTTTAAGTAATAAAAACCCTATTCATGCGAAAGTAACTATGTCTGTCTGTCTGTTACACTTTCACATCAAAACACTGAACTGATTTTGATGAAATTTGGTAAAGAGATGGAATACCCCCTAGGGAAGGAAATAAGCTACCTTTTACTGTAGGAAAATACCCCACTCAAGCGTTAGCGCGGGGGCGGAGCCGCGTGGCGGAAAGCTAGTCACTACATAGTATAAAACAAAGTCGCTTTCTCTATCCCTATGTTCTTATGTCCCTATGTTCCTATGTATGCTTAAATCTTTAAAACTACGCAACGGATTTGGATGCGGTTTTTTTTAATAGATAGAGTGATTCAAGAGGAAGGTTTATATGTATAATAAATGCATAATATACTTAAGGATAACCCACAATAAGTATTTTCCCGTGCGGAGCCGGGGCGGGTCGCTAGTAAAATATAAAACAAGATTTCTAAATTACAATGTCTATTTACAAATGATGTCTAATTGCACTTTACTTTTAAATAAAATTGTTATGGGGCAAATAAAGTGTTTTTATGTATGAAAAGAAGGCTAAAGTTATTGTTAATAATATTGAATGGTTATATTTAATTTTCAGGCCAAACGCCTAATACCTTTATCAAAAAAGTACTGAGAGCTAAACTGGAGCTGGCAGAATGAAACAAGACACTAAAATAAGTAAGTAACCTTGATGTGGATCAGTCACAGGCATAATAAACTACTGGAATTTGGCATAATATGCATAAACATGACAACAAACTTTTTCGCTCGTCAATGTCCTGAGTCAGTTCTGAGGATAATAAATAATGTGAACTGTATTAATAAAATGTGTATTTTAGTGTAATATATCAAATTCTGAGCTTGCTTTGATCTCTATCTCTGACAAAATGTATAATAATCTAAACTTGTTACCTACACTTTGAATGAGGTGCATTTGCTTGTATAATTTGACAAATTAGTGGAAAATATGATTTAGTAATATGTAGTTTACATTCTATTTGATTCAATAATATTCTAATTTTATCTGAAATTAATAACTCTTTATTGACGTGCACTTTACAAATTATGTTTTGAGTTGTATTGCTCATCATCAAAGTCATTAATTGCAGTATGTTTTAATTACAGGTGCGCGTTGAACTTCTCGGGCAGCAGAGCCCATACACACACACAGACACAAGCGAGCAACAAGCTTCTCAGGAATGTGATTGATTGGATCAAAAAAACCGCAAATCGATATAAGAGGATAGCCGTTTGACCGGCAAAACAATAATTTTGACCGGCAGTGGGGGGGCGCAGATATGACGTAATTTTTTTATATGGAATTTGTTTTTGTTAAAAGGGCTTCTTGAGAGGGTTCTAAAAATATAGCACATCATTAGGCGAATTGGAAAAGATTTGTTTTTAATTTATTGTTTTAAATCCCATATAAAAAAAATATGACGTCTTTCATAATAATATTATCTGCGAATATTATTGCGAACTGCCGCCGGTCAAACGGTTGTTTGTTGTTGTTTGTTTGTGACAAACGGCATTTCGATATGGGGTATTTCGACGATTTTTCCGCCCAACGCCGGGTACTAAACTAACCCTGTATTTTAGTTCTTATGATTTAATCAGTATCAAATCAAGGCTCATTCATTATCATTATGCATTTAGCTATAGTATGCTAATGCTAAATATTGTGTTTTGTCAAATAAATTATGTCTATGTCTATGTTCATCGTCTACGTCTATGCAAATCAAAAGTGTGTGATGTGGTGAGTGAGTAAACAAGAATGACTGTATTCTTGTTTACTCACTCACCACACCACACACTTTTGATTCGCTTGAATTTGAGACAAGAGATGCAAAGCGAGTGCAACCAAATACGATTTTGTAGTAATGCTGTTTAGTTAATTACATAATTTGTTTTATTCATAATTGTAATTTACAAATCGAATAGTTAGTAAAATATAATTATAAACATTTGTCATAAAAGTATATCTTTTATTATGTCCATATTATTATCAAGGGTGCACCCTACTTTACTGAATTCTTGCAAAAAGCTTGTCTTTGTTTTACTCTGATCATGTTGGAAAGAGTGACAAAGCACTGCTTTGATCTATACAGAGAGAAGATTATGCTGGTCAAATTTTTAATTCTGTTTGATAATGTATTGTCTTGGTATCATACACTAATATTACAAAGAGGAAAGATTTGCATTTTCGTGTGTTGTGTATGTTTGTAATGAATACACTCAAAAACTACTGAACCAATTTCAAAAATTCTTTCACCATTAAAAAGCTACATTCACCCAAAAAAAAGGTAAAAGGTAGCCTATGTTACTTAGGGGAGTAACATAGGCTACCTTTTACAGCAGAAAAAAGCCTCATTCCCACGGGAAAACCTAACGGGGGCGGAGCCGCGGCGGAAAGCTAGTAAAAAAAAAGAAAACAATATGTAATAGTTAAAGCCTTTATTATTCCAAACCAGTGATGTAGGTACAATTAAGATATTTTTGCTATTTTAAAATGGAACAAAATATCCGTCGTTCGCAATAAGCCATTCGATCCCCGTTGTGGCCTGTCTTGTCTTGGGTCACCCTTCCCCTGTGAGGGACGATCTACTAAACTTCTAAAAACAAACATAACCCTGCATGTACTATTAGTATAATATTATAAGTATGTAAACTCATTGCCTCATAGTTCCTCTGCATTATGTTCTGCACTAAATTATCTTTTTCAGGTTATGATACTTTTTACTTGATATAAAACTCAATTAAATTTTTCATCTGCTGGGTGCGATTTGATTGCAGCTGGTAGTATTATTCAATAGAGTTCTTCAATCTGTTGCAGTAAGTTGACCACAATAGGACAAGCCTAAGAAAAACTGTAGTCTGGTTTGAAGTTTGAAGTTGATTCAGTCTCTCTATTCTATCTTGTGGTGTTTATTCTACTAATAACTTCATGCTTGTGCTGGTGGTAAGGTAAGTAGAGATATTAATTAAAGTAAAACTTGTAGGATCATGTGATCTTGGTGTCCCTCAAATAAATTGTTTGTTAGCTTGGTTTGGTGTCGAATCAGACCACGAATCTTACATTTCGTTTAAGCCACCATAATGAAGGCATCGTAAAAAAATATATACTAATTCAGAAAAGAACAAAGAAATTACCACTTCAGTACTAAATTTAATTTCTTTCTAGACTTGGGTGATAAATAACGTCACAGTGAAAAAGTCACAGTGATCAGGTGCCTGCAAAAGTCACTGTGACTTTTTAGAAAATAACAACGTTCCAAAATAACGTTGTTACTTCGCGGCTTCCAAGTCGTTCCGAGCGCGACCGCGCCGCGCGTTATTTGTCACGGTTGGCGCCAAGCGGCCGCGCTCCCGCCCGGTCCGCGGCGGCGACCAATCATCGGTAAGTAGATTCGGCGATATAACCAATATGGCGATTATTGCAAGCGCGCGACGACGACAGAGCAACAAGTATAGTAGACACGGAAACTATAAAAAAATGTTTTATTTGATTATTTTTTTTCGATATTTATAGGATAATGTAACAAATATTTAGTAATTACGGAACTTGGAATTAAAAAGTGTGAAGGATATTTTGTGATCAACTGTTCAGTCAGTCACTCTCGCCCGCGCTCAACTATAATCGACTATCGTTATGATTCCAAGTTCCAACCGTTCCACCTAGTTATCTAAGTTCCAAGCCCAATGTCGTTCCATGTAACCGACAAGTAACGACGTGACAAAGTCACGGTGATTTTTCACAGTGATTTTTTTGGAACTGGAACGACAGTCACGGTGATCGCAAAATAACGACTTAGCCCATGTCTACAATACAATTTTATTCTTTTGTTTTGTTTGATTCATGCTGTCATATTGTCTGTTATTCGATTCGTTCCAAGAAGATTTTGTATCACAAAATACAAACATTGCGTTGACACACCCAAACAAATCGAATAAATCATGGATAGTAGCCAATGCGTGGAAAGGAAAAGCTCAGTGAAAACAGGTGAAAACGAAGCATGGGAGACAGTTTGGCAATAGACAAGATAAACTTTTAAGCCAATAAGCGTTCAGCAATCTGTCAATGTTTCAGCCAATAGGAGCATGGCTTCCAATTATCGGGCCGGACATTCCTGGCTGTACAATATCATCCCGTGCTGATATTGCGCAGCCAATAATGCACGGCCAGGAATGCACGACCCGATAATTCGAATCCATTTTGGGCTTCCAATTATCGGCCGTACATTCCTGGCTGTACAATATCGGGCCGGGCAATATAGGGACTCAAATGCCCATGTGTGTTTTTTTCTTTTCCCGCTCAAAACTCTCGAAAAGAATGGATTGATGAGAGTGAGTCTCAGGAGTGAGGAGTGAGTCATCGTAAAATATCTCATTGGTCAGTGCATTGGTGGTTTCTACAAGAGGATATAACTCAACTCCTACTAGATGTCGCTGTACCTTATTAATTTTTCTAAACCTCATGCTGCGTTTACACGGTTGCCAAGCTAGCCTTACGTTACGTATACGGGACGCAGCGCAGCTATGCGTTAGATTGAGATAAATTTTTACAAATTACACCACGCCACACAGACGTCGTCGTATCGTACCGTATACGTATACGTCCCTCCACTACGCAAGCCTACGGCAAGCGTGTAAACGCGACATCAGAGGATGAAAAGTCTGTCTGTCTGACGTATTTTGACAATCATTCATTAGTGTCATTGACCTGCTGATTAGGAGGTTGTGTAACCAAAAAATACAAAATATTTTTAAGTTAAAACCGTGTTTTTAAGAACAAACAGTTAAAATGTACATCGTGGCACATTTAGTAAAAGAAACAGTGCCTAATTATTTGGCTGGACTGCCAATTCCTGACTCCTTAGGAGGCTGGTTTCGGCTTGGAGGTAAAAAACATTATGAAGATAAATAATTTAATTAACTATTTTCCTCTCATTTTACTCGCAGTGTATATTAAATAATATTTTCAAAACAGCCTACTGCAACATAGTAGTGTGTTGTTTCCGCTATTTTCGTACTTTTTTATCCATTCCCACATTATGAGGTTAAAAGCCAGATGGTGGCCTTGTAAATGACTTGACACGCAATAAATTAGAAGGGATTAATGTCAATGTAGCTGTGTTCAGTGACACACTTGTGGTAGTAGTAGCTCAGTGGTCAAACAAAACTATAAGGCTCATGGCACTAACATTCTTAATAAGAGAAAATAGCCATATTAAAACGTTTTTATTATCTATCTATACCCATTTGTATCTATATACAGGGTGGCCCATTAAAATGCGTCCAAAAGAATAGCCTAATAAACAATGAAACCATTATGCTTATGGGTTGATAAGAGTTTTGACTAACTGCTTAATGACCAGTTTAAACATAACAGATAGTCATTACAATAACATTAAATTCATAAATTAATATTTGTAATTAACTACACAAATTAAAAGATAAATAAAATTCAAATTTTTTTTAGCGATATCTACCTTTATTGCTTTCAAGGCAAATAACATAAAATTAACTCCTATGAAGGTCAGTTCTTTTTGATGATTTTAGATTTACAAAGTCCTAAGAAGTTATTATAGTCATACATATTACGAAAAAAATACTGCACTTTTGGAAGAAAGCAAGCCGCTTTGCACAGTGATAGTAGAGACCAAAATATGCGATTTGACTCGAGGAAATCCTCGATTCATCCCTTTAGAACAGAGATGGCGCCACTTGTTCAAAAAATTGTTTCAAAAATTCTAAAACCTGAACGGATCGTTCGATTTTTATAATTAAGGTGTCAATCGAAAGGTAATGAATAATACTATTATAAAAAAAATAACTAAGCAGCTAAATATGATAATAAATACCAATAACATCTTCATTATTAGCATTTATGAATCTGTATTTTACTTTCGTTTAATATTCGCATTGGCCTTTGCAGATTTTGCACTGTAACATGCAAGGTAGGCCAACGCGTCGGCAGCCACAACGCATTGTGTCACAGCCTGACTTGTATCCATAATGGTAAGGAAGCTTAAATTGTGGCCAAATTGAAGTAAGTTTGGACCACTGTGGAGTCCATTTGCCATCAACATAAACATCCCCAAAGAGATGGGCTTAGGATTAACGGATTTATACATTTCCCCATTTATGTCCCGCTTGAAACGCTGCACAAAGAGCATGTTGTTGAAGAGCAGCTGAAGTAGGCAGAAGGCTTGTCACCGGCCTGTTTTTTGTCGAAAACAAATATAACCGAACCTCATTCATTCAAATATGGTCTTTTTGAGCATCGTACAGCTTGAAAGTGAATCTGAAAGTAAGGTTTACCATTATGATAACAAGTATCTCGTACACATGTATAATACTCTCGTACACATGTATTATAAATATTTGGTATCATACAACTAATAATGGGTAAAAACCGTTCCAAATGAGCCATTACTTCTTCAGAGAGGATTTCTATGAGATTTGAGATATGTATAATATGTAAAAGCAGTGGTAGCTTCACGGTGTGACATTCATGTTTTAGAACAGGTTCTTTTGCCTTTTGTTGCAGCCGGGAACGCATGAAAGTCTCGAAATGCAGTTGACATCATTCATGACCTGAAGCGCTTCAAGGCTTTCATACGTTCACCAACTGCGACACGACGTCTAATTTCAATAAAAAAGGCAAAATAACTTGTTTCAAAACATGGATGTCACACCGCACCGTGAAGTTACCACTGCTTTTACATTTATCTCAATTCCCATAGAAATGATCTCTGAAAAGTAATGGCTGATTTGGAACAGTTTTTACCCATTATTAGTTGTATGATTCCAAATATTTATAATACATGGGTACGAGAGTATTGTACATGTGTACGAGATACTTGTTCTCATAATGGTAAACCTTACTTCCAGATTCACTTGCAAGCTGTACGATGCTCAAAAAGACCATATTTCTGTGAATGAGGTTCGGTTATATTTGTTTTCGACAAAAAACAGGCCGGTGACAAGCCTTCTGCCTACTTCAGCTGCTCTTCAACAACATGCTCTTTGTGCAGCGTTTCAAGCGGGACATAAATGGGGAAATGTATAAATCCATTAATCCTAAGCCCATCTCTTTGGGGATGGACGGACGTTGATAGCAAATGGACTCCACAGTGGTCCAAAGTTACTTCAATTTGGCCACAATTTAAGCTTCCTTACCATTATGGATGCAAGTCAGGCTGTGACACGATGCGTTGTGGCTGCCGACGCGTTGGCCTACCTTGCACGTTACTGTGCAAAATCTGCAAAGGACAATGCGAAAAAAAAAGAACGAAAGTAAAATACAGATACATAAATGCTAATAATCATAATTTCAAAGCGATTTTACTTTCAGCCAAACCTGCGATGGGGCGGAAGTATAAATAAAATAATGGAAATTGCACGTGTGGCAGGGTATTTCTCGTTTTTGCAAAATTCGACTGTGACTGGCAGTTTTTGAGCCTGTTATAGCAAAACACTTAAAATGTGCTTTGTCCTCTTAAAGTATACATCAAATACTATAACTTCAGAAAAAAGAAACATACATTTCATTCATACTTTTTTTTACATAAATTTTTAAACCATGAAAAATGTCCCTTCCGTGTGTGTGATCAGTCTGTCTCAAAATACAAAAAAATTTGCTGTGTTATATATCTGTTAAAATAAATGCTTAAAAAGAATTCCAATCATATTTGAAATAAATTTATTCAATAAATATAGTAGTTTAGGGGGTTTTTATCTTTCTTTTTTTCTTTTATATGGTTACAAAGTTTGTGATCAATTTTTTTGTCCCTTCCATGGATGAATGTCACACTTGCCCTAACTAAAAAAATATTGTGAATGTATCCAAACGAATTTGATCATAGGCAAGGGTTGATCCACCATGTTTTGATTTAGTTGTCGGTTGCTGCCTGCAGCTTACGTTATCTAAGAATGGAAGCTTTGTTTTTCTATTCTCGCATTTCGTCAAGCATAAGTGGTCACAACTAGGTTGTTTGTAAAAGCTATGAACACTTTAGTAATGCAGTCATTTTTGCTGTATTGATGCGTTTTTGTATCAAGAACTCCTAAATTAATTTGCATGTTCATTCATGATTTTGAAATTATGTTTCTTGACCTTCATCTTCAAAATGTCTCTTCCATGGGTGTCACTTCTATGGATCCGTGGATAAAATTACACCCACGGAAGTGACATATATTCCATGGAAGTGAACATTGTAATGGATGAAGGTGTGGATGAGGGAGGTTTGTATGAAAGTGAATGTTTCTGGTTGTGTATGGCATGGTTTTTAACTATTTTTAAGGTTCCGTACTTCAAAAACAAAAAACGAAACCGTTATATGATCACTCTTGTATCTGAATAAAATCATTGTGATCCAGAATTTAACCACTTAAACTGCATTGTTTGTGGCATCCATCTGGTCCTGCTGCGAGCAGGTGGCAGGGCAGGCATTGCAGGACACCAGGTGGGCTATAGACTGCGCCGTAATCCCACTCATAGGTATATTCCATATTTGGGTCCTCCCGAGAGTCCCCACCTGAACATATTTTCCTTGCTCCGGCCAACCTGAGACCGGAGTATGTTTAAAGTCTTCCAGATTGGCCATGGTAGGCTATGTCCGGCGGGTAGGCTCGCAGGAAGCGGTACAAACTGATCTGAAAGTGGTGGTCCACAACGATGAAAAATCCCATTCAACCAAACCCTGTCTTCAAGATGCCATGGGATTGCGTTTGACCACAGTCTCACTTGGTGAAAAGCGGCGCCGTGGCCGATGAAAGAACACGCTCACCCAGAAAATGCATATTCACTCTAGACTTGAAGACACGCAGGTTGTACGATTCCGGGAAAACAGATGTAGGGAGAGAATTCCATTCTCTGGCCGTACGCACCAAAAATGAAGACGTTTGGTGCGAACCAAGGGGAGTTCGACCAGATGTGGGTGGTATTTCCCATGGCGCCGCGTATTCCGGTAACCGAATGTGGTTGGAGGGATCAGTTCGTGGAGTGCCTGAGAGTATTTCCCATGACACACTTTATAAAAAACCGAGAGGCTGGCAACTTTGCGTCGATGCTCCAAGCTTTGAAGCTTGGTCTTAGTAAGTTGGTCATAGCCAATGAGTCTCCGAGGGCAACCAGCTGATACTTGGCAGAGCCTTCCCATAAGTGACAGCAGTCCATGCATGAACGAACTTGTGCTTGGTAAGCTTTGGTATAACTGGAGCATCTGTTCTTGAGTAAACCATCAGTACATAAAGTACATCTTGCTATCATGAAGAAATTAACGGATCCAGGCTGTTTGGAGTGTGGACCTGTCTTCATTTCCCGGAAGAGTGTCCATTGATCTCACTGCCAAGATAGGAGATATTAGGCTCAGACAATTAAATTGACAATCAACCACCAATCTCTGCAAATTCAAGAGAAGTGGGAAAACTGCGGGGCCGATCCAGAATCCTCGGCGATGTGAAGGGTACGTCAGAATATGAGAGGCGGATGGATAGGGAAAGACTTGGCTACGGTGTAACACTATAGCCGTAGTTATCCTATCGTGACATTCTATTCTGTACCTGCATCCCTGAACAGATCTAAGGTGTTGTTAGGGCATACGGAAGGCGGCCTAACGACGCCTCCTGAGGGTGACACGCGGAAGCGGGAGGGGAAGCCTGTCCACGCGAGTTTAACTCACTCTTGACCGGCTTTTCTATTTATACTGAATAATTGAGACACATAAAAAGATAGCTGTTAGCATACCAACACTGATACTAATAAAAGTTCATCTTATAATTTAGTAGTATTATTATAATATTTACCTAAAGAATTACTTCTCTGTAAAATTTCATTTCCATGGATGCATTAATGTATGGGAATGTCACTTCCATGGGACCAAGGTCACTACCGTGGATGCCCGTTTTTTTTAAACCCCTATAACTAAGTACATAAAGGGCTGCGAGCTCGGTGAGTATTTTTACCTCAAACAGCATTACCAGAACTACCAAAATCCATCATCAGATTAACTAAAAAGAAGAGTGCCCTTATTTATCAATTTTGTGAAGCGAGAACGAGAATTACCCGGCAGCAGCACTGCACTGGCCAATAACTTTGGAACTTTAAAATATATTAATATAGTTTTTTTTTTTAATTAAACTTACAACTAATAGTGAAAAATAATAAACGAATAAAAATATACCACGCTCATGCATTTTTTTCATAAGATTACATAAGTAAATACAATTCAATTATTTTTTTATTATTGATGGCTTTTTTTTAATTCATCATAATTTTTTGCAAATAATATTTTTTTTATAATAAAATAATGTATTTCCTTTCGATTGACATCAAAATCTAACGATACAGGGTTCGCGTTTGCCCGCGAGGCCAATGAACCCGACACAGCAGCGCATATTTAATATTAAATATCTCTCTAAGTATAAAAGATATTGATATGAGATTTTTTGTAATAACCGCTCAATGAATTGCGTAATATAATAAATAAATAAAAATGTATCACTTTCATATATTTTTTTTATAAAATTACACAAAAACAAGAAAATACAGTCATACTTTTTCAAAAATGAAGATGTTATTGGTATTTATTATCATATTTAGCTGCTTAGTTATTTTTTTTATAATAGTATAATTCATTACCTTTCGATTGAATGAATGAATGAATGAATGAATGAATGAATGAATCAATGAATGAATGAATGAATGAATGATTTATTTGCGTTAAATAGGTACAAGAGGTCTTAATTCTAGTTCATAGTACAGTTTCTCTATTTAGCTATGTCTAATACAGCATGCAAATATTTAGTTATGTCAAGTTATGTCGATCAAAATGTGAAATTAACATTATTATTTACAATTTAGCACTTAATTGTCATTAAAAAAATCTTGTATAGTATAGTGGCATTTGAGAAGCAGCCAGTCAAAAAGTGCCTTTTTGAATTTATTTACATTCATAATATGACGAATTTCTTTCGGTATCTTATTATATACATTAATACACATACAAAAACAATTTTTATTGAAAAGGACTGTATTATAGGAAGGTGCTACTAATTTTGTCAAGTCTCTTTTCCTTAGTCTAGAAGGTTGCGTAACAGACTGAAAGAACTTCGGATTATTTCTGACGAACATACATAACTCAAGGATATATATTCCGGTCAGTGTCAATATTTTGAGTCGCTTAAACAGAGGTCGACAGGACGTGTCCAAGAACCGCGCAGAACAGATGGCCCTTATACACTTTTTTTGCATTAAAAAAACTTTATTAACATCAGTACAGTTACCCCATAGCACGATACCATATCTCAGCACAGAAGCTACATAACCATGGTATGATATTAAAGCAGTTTTTTCGTTTGTCCTATTTCTCAATTGTCTCAGCGCAACTTGCGCAACTTGCTAAGTCTGGTACAGACATTTGATATGTGTGCCTTCCAATTACAATTACTGTCTATGTGAATACCCAAAAACCTTGTATCATTAACCTCATTTAGTTTAGTAGTTTGGCAGTTTATGTTTAAAATTTTGCGTGTAGTTTTATAGTTACTAAATTGAATATAACAAGTCTTAGATAAATTAATCATTAAATTATTAGCCCTTAGCCATGAATATATATTTTCTATTGCATTATTAATTTCAATTTCAAAAGGAACTGATTTGTCAGTGTGCGGAACAATAAGCGAAATGTCATCAGCAAAGAGAATTGTATCGTATTTTGTTACTTTTGGCAGATCATTAATGTACAACAGAAACAATAATGGGCCCAGAACACTGCCCTGTGGTACACCAAATTTATTCTGTTGGTAGTCAGATCTATAAGTTTTGAGTTGACACTTATCATCCAGACGATTGACCTCAACACATTGACTTCTGCCATTTAAATAACTCCTGATCCATTCCAAGGCAATCCCTCTTATTCCACTTCTTTCGCATTTGACAAGCAAGGTCTCATGCTCTACAAAATCAAAAGCCCTATGCATATCAAAATACACAACTGTTACTGGCACCCGTAAGTCTATAAAAGCTGTGACCTTTCTGACTAAGGAAAAAGCAGCAAGAGTAGTCGACTTTAAGTTTTGAAATCCGTACTGTTCTTCAGCTATAACATTGTATTTATTGAAAAATTCCGTAAATCTATTTCGCATCGCTTTCTCAAAGATCTTGGAGAAAATAGGAATGAGCGCTATTGGGCGGTAGTTATTTAAATCATATTTACTTCCCTTCTTATAGAGTGGTTTTACAATTGATTGCTTAAGTCTTGTTGGGAATTTCCCTTTTGTTATAGAAAGATTTACAAGATAAGATAAAATATCTGATATTTCCTCGGCACAGGCCTTTATTATATGTGTTGAGATGGAATCATTGCCCACCGCCTGTGTGTTGGTTAGTGACATAATAATTTTAATAATTTCTTCCTTCGTGCAGGGTTTCAAGAATATACTACTATCCAATGAATTTATAGATCCAGATTTAGTTTTACTATTATTTAATGGTTTATTTGTTGAGTCTATATAATGCTTATTAAAAGCATTAGCTATCCCTACAGGGTCGTCTATCAGCGTATCGTTGTATTTTACTGCCTTTATTTCGTTAGGGGCTTTATCATTCTCTGAATTCCTAATGATCTGCCATGTAGCTTTACAGATATTTTTGGACCTACTCATAAATTTTCTGTTTTGTATTTGTTGAGACCTTTTTATACACGCGTTTAATATCCTGCTATATTTCTTATATCTACTCTTTGAATCATTATTTTTATTTCGATAGTATAAGTATCTTAGATTACGTTTAGTTTTACATGATATTTTTATTCCTTTAGATATCCATTTAAGCTTACTCAAATTTAAGCTCACCTTATTTTTTAGCATAGGGAAATGTAAGTTATAGAGTAAACTGAAGATATCGTGAAAAGTGTCGAAGGCGGCATCCACATCATCAGAGTCCAAAACATCTCCCCAAACCATACTACGTAACGATTTCTTGAATTTTGCAATGTTTTCTTTCGTGTACGCATGCCTAAAAGTAAAGTAATCATGTGTATCGAGAAGTCTATGGACGGTTTTGAAACTCAATATTTGACAGGTTTCATGGTCCGACAACCCCAGCATGAGAGTCCTGGCCGTGGCATCCTTAATATTGCTCCCAATGTGATCAATACACGAATTTCCCCTCGTAGCGGTCTTTACATGAAGAGTTATATTATAAGCACTCAAGATTGTCCTCAGCTTCTGAGACTCAGGACTGTCTTTAAGAGTGTTTATATTAAGGTCACCAACTAAAATTATATTTTTTTGTTTGGCGTTTATAGTCAATTTGTGAAGTAAACCATCAAGCGCATAGAAAAAACCACTCAGATTTGAGATTTGTGGTATTCTATAGACACATAATATAATACACCCCAATTGATCAACCACAACCCCGCAACACTCAAATACCCCCTCGATGCTCATCTCATTGCAAAGTGGTATTATTTTATAGTCTAGATTATGTCTCAAGAAAATACACGACCCCCCTCGACCCTTTTTCCTATGATAACAATCTGCCAATTTGAAATTTTTTATGCAAATGTTACTCTCATTGCCGGATTTTATAAAAGTCTCAGTTAGACAAAGTATATCAATAGGTAGTTGTTGATCGGATAGATCAGTCAAAGCAATATCCAATAACGACATTTTCGACAAAAGTCCCTGAATATTCTGATGCATCAATCTCACATTAAACAAGCCTGAGCTCACAGAAGTGAGGGCAGAATCAACGGCAGGAGCCTGTTCTACAGGATTAACGAAAAAAGTCATTCCCATATTGAGGGTGCGCATTTTCAATATTCAACGTCAAGGTCATCAAAGATTGAAATAATTTCATACGTGCTTTTCTGTTTACTTGACCCGACCGCAAATACATATCCCTGGAGTAAGATAATATGAAATTACTGTCGAAAATATAAGCATATTCGTATGTCCGGTTGTCAAGGTATAATAAATAATTAAAAATTTCAATTCTTTTGTTAAAAATAGATGAAAAATTATCCAGTCTATATGTTGGCAAGCAGATTATTACATTAGTATTTTGCACTTGTAATAATTGACATTTTATAAAATTTACTAAACAGTTATAGTCAGATGTTTTTTTGAAATCATTTTGCCCTATAAATATAATACAATAGTCAGATAGCGTGAATTCTTGTAATTTGGTTGGGAGTCCTTGAAACGATTCTTTAATTCCACCACCAGGAGTAACATAGTGGCAAACATGAGCATTATGGAAAGTTTGTTCCGCTATTTTCAGCTTATCGTCGCGACTGTTGCTAATGAGACAGATTCTCGTTTTCTTGGGTGTTTTTTCGTTTAATTTCGGCACGTTTGACTTTTTTCTCAAGTTCTTTGGGAGGCAATTTTTCAATGTTTGGTTTGATTCAGCAGGCAAAGTCTGTGCGTCGTCGCTTTGTCGAGTAAGAATTCCGGTATTTGGAGGAGGATAGTGTTCTTCAGCCTCGAATTCCAAGGTGCGACGTATACATTTTTTAGTGCGTGCCGTGCCATTGTACAGGGACTCCTTTTGTTTATATTCTTGGATATTTTTTTTCAATTCATAATTTTCTGATAAAAGTGTTTCAATATGCTGCTCGGCAGAGTAGTATTTACATAGATACACGATCTCATACAAAATCTAACGCCAAACACGGCACCGCGTCAACTATCGACATATACATGCCTATACAGATATTGTACCGTTGAAACTATGTGCAAAATAGCCTTTGAGTTGTTGACTTAATTTTCAATTTAGACTTTAATGCTTAAATAATATTGAACAAATCTATTTGTGCAAATTACTGACAAATTACCTTCTTCCGCTAAAGATATCAACATGTACGGTTTCCAGTAATGAAAGAACATAATTTGAATAATAAATTATATCAATATGGACTCTAGCACATTACAATAAAGTATGATTTTGCCACACAAGCGAGTGTTTTTTGCATGCCAGCCCTCTAGTAGCGAGTAGTTGAATTTTAAAGGCAACCTATTGAAGTTCACCTGATCTGTAATCGGAAAAAGTTTTGCAATTCTTCACTAGATGGCCAAATAAATAATTACAATCACGTCGTGTGGCCCTTAGTAGTCAGCCTTCCTCAGGTCCTTAGGCCTTTAGTGACGCAAAAAACATTTCTTATTTTGATATCTAAACCATAAGTGGTTGAGAAATGGTCGCCCGCCCCCATCGCAGGCCTTCTTTTTTCTGGTCAAGGCTTTTATATTTAAGTAAAGATTTAAGTTTTACAATTAAAATAATAATAGAGCAGGTTATTATTTATTTTGGCAGCATTACTTTATCTGAAACCAAACAACAGACTTTTTGTATTTCTATATATTTAACGTTTTTGTGCCTGTCTATTACTAGTTTTTTTTTAATATTTTTTCTTTGATCAGTTGATCTAGCCAGATAGGTGTATGGTATATTAGCTGAAATTATTATTTATTTTTCCATATTTTTCCATTTCCATTTTTACCATGTTCAAATGCCAATCATTCTTACAAAGTAGCGTCACTTATGGTGTAGTAGATATCAAAATAAGAAAATAATGTTTTTTGCGTCACTAAAGGACTAAGGACCTGAGGAAGGCTAACTACTAAGGGCCACACGACGTGATTGTAATAATAAATCGGCCGTATTTGGGCTCATGCAAATTGAATGTGAAATCTTTAAAAAACTAACAGGCTGTATGATTAAAAAAACGTTTTTCATTTGAATTACCATTGGTTTACATACTAAAACGGTTTACATACCTACTATATTACTATTATTATCAGTTTCAAAAAGCTTTATCTATCACCCGCGTTAATTTTATTGTTGTCCTAATACGGTCCTGTATTTTCTTTGTAAGAAGTATTTCTATTTGACATTAGATGGCGTTTTAGCAGAAATTATGTACAGTAGCCAGCACATGCGGCTGGACTTTATGACCTTGAGAGCGTATTCCGTAGCGGTAGGTGTGAATTTCGTAGTGCGAGTGTCCAACCGCATGTGCTGGCCACTATAGTATCGAATATTCTAGATGAATAGTCAGACGTTTGCGCCGGTGCGCGGCCATTAAGCGACT
Source organism: Teleiodes luculella (assembly GCA_948473455.1). NCBI lineage: Eukaryota > Metazoa > Arthropoda > Insecta > Lepidoptera > Gelechiidae > Teleiodes > Teleiodes luculella. Next base: position 1,631,567 of record OX419589.1, on the reverse strand, counting down.
GAGGCAGAAGCAAGGCCACCCAAGGCCACACGTTAGATTATGGCCTTCCTTTGCCGGTGCCGTTTTTTGAGCGGCGTTTGTGTATCTATGTTTATTGTATATCAATGTTGCAAGGCACTAAGTTTAGTTTTTAATTCGTCGACATCCAAATGACTTTTCACAATAATATCTGGACAGCTTCTATTGTGAACAATATTGACAGGTGTGGAAAATTTTTCATAAAGTTCATCTTCCCTATCTGAATCCTCCAAGTCCGATGAAAGATTACTGAAGGAATTTTCAGTTGGTATGTTTATCCTGATCTTTTGTTTCCTGTGCGTTATGTTGTCTATTTCATAGTTGTCTAATGATGAGTCGGTTTTATTACTTACACCGTCATCATTACAATTTTTGTTCCAACAAGCCCTACAATTCCAGTTTGCCTTATTTTCAGCTGTCATTATCCGATATCTATTAAAGTAAACATCTGCGCATGTTAAATCAAAGTATAATTTACATTTAGAACACTTTAAATACTGTCGCCCTTCTATAATTTGTTTACAGATATTGCATAGTAACGACATCTTACGGTGAGTGGTATGATTATCTCATTACATAGATCCGGTGTACAGGTTGATACTTTGTCCAATGAACTAGTCAGCAAGTTCAGACTGTTGTTAATAGATGGCGTGACTCGCGTATTCACTTGCAGAATTTTAGTGGCACCATCTCGTAGCTTACTTTTGAACCATCAAGTAAGTATTGTTCTGGCTTACGAGACAGTTCACCGTTACTAGACTTTGCCCACAGATGTCACTAAAATAGACACTTCATAAAAATTTTGGGGGTAAGCAGGACACAGATAATAATCAATTACAAAATTATGATAGCTGTCGAGTTCGTTATTAAAGCAAATTTAAAATGTATCACTTTTCTACACTTATTTTTAATGTTTTTTTGTATGATCACGTTCTTATAGTCTACACCTTTAATGTTATTGCATTTAAAATAATTGTCAACTGTTGAAAATCACTTTATTTAGTATTAATTATATGGTTTAAGTATCTTTTAAAATACGCTATAGATTTTGTCACGAACACTCTCACTCGCGATCTTGACCATCGTCTACCTACATAATGCTCTTGTTTTATTCACGAAACTTGACTATTACTATTTTTAATTAAAAAACTGCACGGATACGATGTTTACTTCGAAGCGCCATCTAGCGAAAAAAAAAAAAAAATTGATACCTTAATTATCAAAATTGAACGATCCGTTTAGGTTTTAGAATTTTTTAAACAAGTTTTTGAACATGTGGCGCCATCTCTGTTCCAAAGGGATGAATCGAGGATTTCCTCGAGTCAAATCGCATATTTTGGTCTCTACTATCACTGTGCAAAGCGGCTTGCTTTCTTCCAAAAGTACAGTATTTTCACCAAAAGTGACCGTAATAACTATGACTATTAAGTACACTTAGAAAATCCCTGGCAACTCGAAATAGTTATTTTTTCAAACCCTAAACTTTTTGGACTACTGAGCTTAAACAGTAACTTTTCAACTATGGGCCAAGTTTTAATTAAGGCCGCACCTCGAAAAAATAAAAGCGCATTGGAGGCGTGGTCTAGACGTGCGACGCGGGGCGCACCCCCCGCGGGGCTCGGGGAGCCGCCGGGTCCGTCAGTTTAAAATACCGCGCGCTTAACTTAGCCACGCTTTGTTGGAACAGAGCAGAGCTAGAATTTATACTATAATTGTAAATACTGTATACTGTGTATCCTAATAAAGAGATAGTACGATAAACTGCTATACTTATTTGTTTATTCCTTTCCATTTACCCTTATACGAATCAAAATTATTTTTTCTATGTACAAACATTTGACCTCTACAGTTTTATTATAATATAGATTTTATTTGATTGTATATCTTTTTATTTTGAGTTTATTTCTATTGAGTTTATTTTTGTTGTTGTTGTTGTGACTTTGACTTTCGACTTTCGACTTTCGACATTGACTTTGACTTTGACTTTGACTTTGACTTTGACTTTGACTTTGACATTGACATTGACATTGACATTGACATTGACATTGACATTGACATTGACACTGACACTGACACTGACACTGACACTGACACTGACACTGACACTGACACTGACACTGACACTGACACTGAGTTAGTGACACTTTTAGTTTATTTCTTTTTATTTTCTTTTTAGTTTTTTTACTTTGGACTTTGGACTTTGGACTTTGGACTTTGGACTTCGACTTCGACTTCGACTTCGACTTCGACTTCGACTTCGACTTCGACTTCGACTTTGACTTCGACTTGTATGAAAAGTAGATGTTGGCCGATTCTCAGACCTACTGAATACGCTCTTGACTTCGACTTTGACTTTAACTTCGACTTTGACTTGTATGAGAAATAGATGTTTTCCGATTCTCAGACCTACTGAATACGCTCACAAAATTTCATGAGAATCGGTCCAGCCGTTTCGGAGGAGTATGGAATCGAACACTGTGACACGAGAATTTTATATTAGTTAGGGCTCCCTATGATTACTAAAACTCTGCTCACCCCGTTAGGGAAAAGAGCGTGTCTTTACGTATTGTATTGTATATTATTTCGTTGTAGTTTATTTTATTTCACGCAATTACATTATTCAAACGTATCGATTAGATGGAGCGTCGTCAGTGGCATAGTGGTTCGTAGGTAAGTGCGGGTTCGAGACTCATTACCTACAGTCAAGAGCCGTCTAGCCATTGAAACTGAACACGCACATCGTAATACTCTGCCTTATAAACAAAGTGATTTTCATAGAACATTTCGGGTAATGTTTTGGGTGATGTGTAATGGTACGGGGTGATATCACCTTTTCGAAAGTAATGAGTAATGTGATATGGCATTATAACGTACTGTTTTGCGCATGTCTCAGGAAAGTTCAAGGTCTATATAGAGAAAGTTAACCCTTCAGTGGTGCAATATTATGCAGATGACCATGTTAATTTAAAAAAAGCATGTACTTAGTTTTTTTTCTTATTTCAAGCATAAGTCTCCGTTTTCTTGCCAAATCTGCCTTTTTTTTATTTTTTGGACGGCGTTTGTTTCCCATCTTAGTAATAAATTATTTTCGATTTCGCCGGTGCAATTTGCGATCGCCTAGCGCAGGTCCGTCGTCGGCAAAGGTAAGCGGACGACTGATCGCAGTGCGGGAAAGTGATGACGCTAAGCAGTGCCGTACGTGTATAACAGAGAAAGGTATGCTGTTGCGCGCTAGAACTAAACAGCGTAAGTGCCAAATTCTTTGGTGTCCATTTATACAAAAAGTAATGCACATAATAAAAATGTTTCGATATGAGACATTAATAAAGTTGAAACCCATACTTATGACCACGTTTCAGCATCCAATTCATTGCCGTTTACCTATACAAAGCGAAAAAAGATAATAGAAGGTGCAACTTTGGCTTAATGTTCTATCGATAAAATTTTCAGTAAACGTGTTTTCAGTGAATAGAGTCTTGAGATAATATGATCAAATAATGTATATCTAAAAATTAACTAACTTACTCTTATAGATTACGAGTACTGACGAGTCAAAGAACACTAAAATTTTCCAGGTGCCGCCTTAAGTTTCGTAATGTCTAGGTTAAGTTAACCATATTTGTGGTAGCCGCTGTTACAAATATTGTTTATCACAAAAAACAGCAATCATGATGGTTTATCAAGAGATAAAAAAATCAAGGAAAGGTGAAAATTTAGTAAAATAAAACATTTAACATTCGTAGCTCCTAACTATCAGGGAACATACATGGGGGTGATTAAATTACCCCTTAATATAAGGCATATCAATTTTTCTTTTGGACGTCTATCAATGGGCCACCCTGTATACTTAATTATTTATGGGGAAAATTACTTATTTCGTTCTGAAGTTGACTCCCTGACTAGAAAATATTGGGTTTTTGGGATCTGAATAAAAAGAAACCTTGTTGCGTGCAGAACTGTTGTATATAAGATACATTTTATTGTCATTTTATTATCATGTTATCTTATCATGCAAGTCATGCATGCCAACACCGATAGACCGAAGTCGTGATGATCTTTATTTGCTTTTATCATCAAGATAAGTTGTCTAAACTTGTTTTGCACCTTTTTAACTGGTAGGTATTTATAAATATATTTTTAATGGTTACTTATACATTTTAATAAAGATGATAAATTAATATATTGGATTAAAAAAAAGAGACAATCTAGAAAAAAAAAACAATGCTACTTTTTTCCACTATTTTAGTATGTAATTTGACTCTATAAATAATTATTTATAATACTTTGGACCTCTGGTATTATAATACTTTGGACCTCTGTAACCTTTCATCACATAAACTTAGCAACATTTGAACATACATCCTTTACAACTCAGTCATTTATATCTAAAATAATTACCTTCTGAAATAAAAATAATCTATTGCCTGTGGCCCAGCGCACACCAGGAGAGGCGCGGCGAAGATACTGAGAACGTATCAATTAAAACTAAACCTTAAATATTTTGACATACGGTTGAAAACGGCATGCCAAAATGTAGTAGCGCGCGGCGCGTCGAAGCTGCCACGAGAGCCGGCGCGAGACCGCGCGCGCCGCCGCCTGACTGCTCCGGTCGCCTCTCGCGATCGCGGCGCGATCTCCCAGACGCCCGGAGAGTTTTCATTAGTATAGACGTGCTAGAAAGCCAGGTTTCATTGACCCATTTCTTCTTTTTCCTTTTTTCTTCTTCCTCTTCATCTTCTGCAAGCGCAGCAATAATAATCATGTCCCAATCCACATCCATACTGGCCAACATATCAACCAAAACTGTCGAGTCGAAAGTCGCGAGGCGGCGCGCGGCGGCGCAAGGAGCCGCCGCCTCGCGCCGCTTCAGGGCTCTCGAAGGCTGTTGACCGCGCTCGGAGGCGCTTGGATTCCGCGCGCGACTTTTGGTTCAGTATCTTCGCCGCGCCTCTCCTGGTGTGCGCTGGGCTTTTTTTTGCCACCGAACTAATTGTTTAATGGGATACAATACAATGTAAGAATGTATAATATGTCACCAGTCATAAATAGAATTGCCAATTATATGACCTGTCAAAGGAGTTTATACCTTACTTACATGTTAACACATGGACAATTGGACATGGTTGTTTACAATTTTCATAGTGTCAGGATGGTGTCAGTTGACTCATTATGGGTTCTGCCTATGTGTAGTCCAGTCAACGAATGGCTCAAAGGGGGGTGTAGAGTGCGTGAGCGGGAGCCTAAGCGATTTCTTCAGAAACTTATTCAGAGTGCTTAGGGATAAAACATACTAAAAGTCCTGACGACTGACGTCTAGGAGGTGAGCTGGAGGGGGGAGGGGGGGGGTCAAAGGTCTCATTTTTAAGTTTTTCGCCAATATTACAGAAACGGTGCGTTGTAGCAAAATATGATCTAAGATGAATTGAAAGCTTATAAAATTCTCTACAACTTTTATTCTATAAGTATCAATTTTTCATATTCCTAACCGTTTTTGAACTACACGCTCCTGAAATTTAATTTTTGGACTAACACTGACTTTCTGTACAGACATTCTCCAGAACAGAAATAACAAAAAGAAAGGATAATGTAAAATATAACCTTTTCAACAAACTTCTGTTAATATCATAATCTGTTTTGGCTTCGATACATTTCCTTAGACTTATTATAAACGTAGTCCAGAAATGAGAAATGCGCTGAAACTTTTTAATTTATTCTTTATAAAACACCACGTAGGTAGCGTTTCTCATTTCTGGACAACGTTTATAATAAGGTTTATGTGAAAAACAAACGAAAGTCTCGAGTTCCCGCCATCCTCCACATAGGTCGGCATAGCAGTTCACAGGATAAAACAGCCTCGCCAGCGTCATCTGTCTCACGTAGGTAGGAATCTCTTTGGCAGCTCTAGCGCTGCGCTGCTGTGGCCTTATGTCACATTAGTAGCTTATGTAGTCCCAATTCCGTCTTCGAATGAATATTAGATGGCGCTAGTATGCACGTTCAATTATCCATTTCTAATAACATTATGTAAAATCAGTATTATAGACTTATTTTGTTTTATGATCTGTTTCCAGCCCGTGATTGGCTGGCGCTGATCCCGCCCACCGCTGTCATTGGTGGCATTTCCTACTACTCGTACTTGACCTACCAGAAGTTGAAGGAGCAATCCCGCGTGAACCACAGCGTCCGGAAAGACATCCCAAAGGTGGTCGACTTCATTGATATTGAAGATATCACTGAAAAGGCTTCGCTTTGCAGGTGTTGGAGGAGTAAAAACGTGAGTTTTTAGAACTACTTCTTAGATGTAAAAGTTATGTACTTTTATCTCTATTATTCACTCGATAAACACTAGCCGTTAGGCTGAGATTTATACTGAGAATATCCTCACCCTCTGTACATGAGAGCTTTCCGCCCCCCAAGGTCTATTCTATTTTTGTGCCAAGTTTCACCAAAATCGGTTCAGTAGTTTCGGAGCCCATTCAATTATTAGGAATATTTTAGGTATTTTTTTTACACCTTGGTATACATTATTGAAGTTTTAGTAAGGATCCCTAATTTTTTTGAAAATAAAATATAGCATATGTTACTCAGGGTGAATGTAGCTTTCTAATGGTGAAAGAATTTTTGAAATCGGTTCAGTAGTTTTTGAGTTTATTCATTACAAACATACATACACACAAAAATACAAATCTTTCCTCTTTATAATATTAGTATAGACATAGAAACCAGTAGTGTAACTGCGACACGTCGTTTGCTGCTGCGTGCATGCGGCTACCAACTTGTACCTTATCAAGTATGCTTGTGTCGGAAAATCTACCTATCAATCTTCACAAGACTTGTTGATCTAGTGGCTCCTAAATAACCCTTATTTACCGGTATTACGTTTGACATTTATACTTACGTTTTCCAGTGGCCTTACTGCGATGGTGCTCACGGTCAGCACAACCGTGAAACCGGAGACAACACCGGCCCAGTAGTCGTCAGACACAAGGAAAACAAGTAGACACATCCACATAGGACCGGTGCACATCGCTACGCTTCGGGCTACAACAATATATCTTTCAAAATGTAGTCTTTGCCATTCAAGACTCGGTCAGGATAAGACAATAATTTTCAGTAAAGTTTGGGAACATCTTATGAAGCCACGAGTTCGGTTGGATACGTTAATAGAGAAAGATTACCTGGTAAATTGATGAAATAAGGACTCGTCTTATGAAATTTTCTAAAATACATTCAGTTTGAGGATGCAACATTACAATAATGTCAAAAAAAAACTTAATTACTCGCGCTAAGAGTTCATAGTACTAGAAAAGCAGCTGATGGTACTAGGAAAGCAGAAACTACAAAGAAATAATTCTTTATACGCAGAAATAAAGAAGCAAACGAGACACGTAATGAGTGAAGTAGAAACCAACTAACTACATTTTTAATTTTGTAGAACTTTGAACCAACTGTATAAGTACAAAAGCATTATTTTTGCTTAGTAAAATGTATCCTAAGTAAGTAGTACTTAATATTAGCCGGCCCGGCTCCCGTCAAATAGCGATGTTGTTTACAGAATCGGTCCCGGTTTAACAAGTGATAATCTTGTGATCAAATAAGTGTTGTTATTTATATAATTATTTCAAATTATATATACGTAAAATAAACAAAAACCACTCGTACAGTACATAATTATTATTATAAATAGATTAAGTTAAAATGTGATTTAATTTTTTTGTCATTGATAGGAAACAGGGAGCTGTTTTTGTACGTTATCAGAACGTGGATGGCCAAAACTATATAAGAAAAATGAAAATTTTGCTCCAAAGTTCCTATAACATACTCTTTTAAATATTCGTATTCATTCGCCTACCCTGAATATAATATTATCATTGCCTAATTACCGCTGAAGTTTCACCTACAACGCCATCTGTTGGTGTTCTGTGAACTATGGGAAAATCCCCTAATTTTGGAAATCATGCACAAGTTTATTCATAGTTTTGATAACCTCAGCTCTCTGTCTTCCCATCTCTGACTAATTCTTGTTACTTTACGTTTACAAAACGTTTTTTTACCGTTTGATTGTAAATTCATACCTTTGCACATTTTAATTATATATTTTTTTACTGTTAAATCAAAATTATGAAATAAAAGTGCTTAAATAAAAATCTTATTTTTATTGACTCAATATTTATCACTAAATTGGTACAAAACTAAAAAACTTAGTACTAATTATTATTAATGTATTGGAATATTATGTTAACCTCAGTACAATAGTACGGCTTGCTAGCTAAAAAATATAAGGATATCGGTCCCATCTGGCAGAAAGTACGAAACTTGGCATGAATGTAGCTGTTTTATATGTGCTTCAATATCGATATGGAAACACTTCGATAAATTATTGTTTCCCCCCTTTCCCCCCCTTTTATCTCCCTCATTCTGGTTTTTTGAATTTTATACTAAAACGGTACGTCTGAGGAGTTTACTTTTCAGAGATCAAATCATCGTCGATAAATTGCCTACAAAACGATACTACATTTTATAGTGCTAAGATTAATATATTTCTATATACAGCCATCAACGTTTTATGAAATTTTCAAAACAGGCACACTTTTTTCTTCCTTACTTCATTTATAGGAAAACGACAAGAGTGGTGATAAAATGGACTAAAGAAGTCAACTACCTTATACATTAAGCTAAAAAATTACATTTATTTCATAGTCGTAAAGGCGTTACTTCTAGAGTTACAGCTCACCGCGTCTGACTCTAGTACTCTATTTTACCTTTTTATAATACCATCTTTCTGTTAACTTTGTTTCGCGTAGATTAGATTCAGATTTTCCAATTAGAAATAAAACAGTCCATGTATTAATCCAGGCCACAGTCTATTTACATGTAAAACTAGCTGTCTGCCCGCGGCTACGCTTGCGTTGTGTTTCGACATTTCCGTATTAATTTTTAACTATCTTACTTTTTTCCGTGATTTTAAATTATCCAACATGTTGACCGAGTATATAAGGTACCACCATGCAAGATTTCATTTCAATCGGTCTAACAGTTTCGGAGATAAGCCCCTAGAATATACTGCGCCGTATGAGTTACTAAAGTTTTTTAACTATCCCACGGGAACTTTTTAATTTTCTGGGATTTAAAGTATCTAAGATGTTAACCGGGGATATTAAGGTACCACTATACAAAATTTCATTCAAATCGGTCGAATAGTTTCGAAGATTAGCCCGTACAAACAGACAAACAGAGAAACAAAAATATTTTAAAAAAATCTGGGTATGTACTATATCGCTTCTTACATCCCCTTGAATAGGTTTATAGCATTTTTTTTCTATGTACAGATTTTATAGATTTTTTTTTTTTCTCTTTGTACAGGCTAATCTCCGAAACTATTCGACCGATTTGAATGAAATTTTGTATAGTGGTACCTTATATCCCCGGTCAACATCTTAGATACTTTTAATCCCAGAAAATTAAAATGTTCCCGTGGGATAGTTAAAAAACTTTAGTAACTCATACGGCGCAGTATATTCTACGGGCTTATCTCCGAAACTGTTAGACCGATTGAAATGAAATTTTGCATGGTGGTACCTTATATACTCGGTCAATATGTTGGATACTTTAAAATCACGGAAAAAAGTGGAATAGTTAAAAATTAATACGGAAAAGTCGAAACACAACGCAAGCGTAGCCGCGGGCAGACAGCTAGTTTTACATGTAAATAGACTGTGGCCTGGATTAATACATGGACTGTTTTATTTCTAATTGGAAAATCTGAATCTAATCTACGCGAAACAAAGTTAACAGAAAGATGGTATTCTAAAAAGGTAAAAAAAGAGTACTTGAGTCAGACGCGGTGAGCTGTAACTCTAGAATTAATGCCTTTACGACTATGAAATAAATGTCATTTTTTAGCTTAATGTATAAGGTAGTTGACTTCTTTAGTCCATTTTATCACCACTCTTGTCGTTTTCCTATAAATGAAGTAAGGAAGAAAAAAGTGTGCCTGTTTTTAAAATTTCATAATACGTTGATGGCTGTATATAGAAATATATTAATCTTAGCACTATAAAATGTAGTATCGTTTTGTAGGTAATTTATCGACAACTATTTGGTTCTTGAAAAGTTAACTCATCAGTCCTACCGTTTTTGTAGAAAATGAAAAAAACCAAAATGAGGGAGGTAAAATGAGGGAAAAAGGGGGGGGGAATCATTTCTCAGCGTGTTTCCATATCGACATTGAAGCACATATATAAAAGCTACATGTATGCTAAGTTTCATGCTTTCTGCCAGATGGGACCGTAATTCAGGTTAACAAGCCGTACTACAATATTATATACTTATCTATTTTATTATATAAATCGTAATCACAGTCGCAACATGGTTCTTGATAATTCCTTCAAAATGTGCTCAGCATAGAAGTTTTATGTTTTAATTCGTAGTGTGGATTTTTTACAATATAATGTAGGTATTAAAAAGCCTCCATGGGAACCAGTTATGTACAGTCTGGCAAAAAAGTCGTGAAACGAGCTAATCTTACTTTTCAGAAATATCTATAAGTTAGAGCGTGACAGCATGATATTATATGGCAACACTGTAAAGGAAGTGGCGCCCCTATTAATTATTTCACGACGTTTTTGCCAGAATGTAGAATTATTTTAAAAAAGCAGTCTAGTTAACCAGTTACGAAACCCTGATTTCCCCTACGCGACGACGGAAGAAGGAATAAATGACATTCGTGTTTGTACCTCCAATAATTATTTAAGCAGTTGCTGAAAAAGCAATCATTTTTAACTGTAGGCACACAAATTTTAGACAAAAATTTATCAGCGTTCAATCTACATTTATCCGTCCTTTTTGCTTTTTAACCCCCGACGAAAAAGAGGGGTGTTATAAGTTTGACGTGTGTGTCTGTCTGTCTGTGGCATCGTAGCTCCTGAACGGATCCGCCGATTTTGATCTAGTTTTTTTTTGCATTTACACCTTGCAAAAAAAAACTAGATCAAAATCGGCGGATCCGTTCAGGAGCTACGATGCCACAGACAGACAGACACACACGTCAAACTTATAACACCCCTCTTTTTCGTCGGGGGTTAAAAAGCAAAAAGGACGGATAAATGTAGATTGAACGCTGATAAATTTTTGTCTAAAATTTGTGTGCCTACAGTTAAAAATGATTGATTGATATCGAGAGTGTTCTTAGCTATAATCCAAGAAAATATCTTCAGCCATTTGAGATTTCTAGTTAGCAGTTCTTTTCTAGTTGTTGAAAGGATCAAGTAACGGTTTTTTGTCGGGGGTTATTTTTATTTTTTATTTGTGTCATATAGTATAACTACAATCTCCAACTAAAAGAATTTGTTCTATCTAGCTAGAAGAACGAAACATTTTTAGAAAAAAGGAAGGGACAGTGCCAATCAAATCATCATGTAAAAACAAATTCAGGCTGAAACAAATACTTATTACTATTATATAATTCTTATACTATTTACGATAACGTTTTTGTAGGCCAATATTATTTTCGTGACTAACAATGACTAATATGGTTAACAATATCTATATTTAAACTATCACCTCACACGTATGGCATGGCTGGCACTAATCTATATTATTATTTAGACCATACAAACAGTTTATTTACTTAAGTAATAAGTACTAACTTTATCATAATTTACACTGACCGACTTACAAATACAAGGTTTTATACCATTTTTGTGAGTTTTATATGACGGAAGAATGTAACAGTTTCTTCATCCATGAGAATTTGTAAATAAGTGTTTTTTTGTTTAGTTCACAAAAAAATGTTGCATATAGATAAATATATAACTTGTAAATGTGTGACCCCGAAAAATCGGTGATAGATAGATTACAAATTAGATAGGTAGATGGAGTTTGGCTCTTAGAGTTTATATAGAAAATTTTCTGGGATAGTAGACAATGAAAAAACGCGGCAAATTTGAAAAAAAATCACCATGGCAATCCCAATTGTATGGATTTACCTAATTTGATACTTTTTTTCTTTGTTACTTTGTTGCTAGTACAATGTTTTTCAATTTCATCGATTGTCTACTTTCAGTGGCCAAACTCTATCTATAGGTATGCAACTTTTTTTTTCTTCTTATTAGTATGTGGTCGGTCAGATGGGTTGTAAACATCAGGGGCGTTAGAAATCCCGAAAACAATAATATTCTTTGTGTTAGGCAGTTAGGCATTTATCGACTTGATTTTTTTCTTTAATTCAAACAAGTAATTTATTTATTTACTTCTCTACCTGATATGTTGACGTTCTTAATTTTACTACAAACAAACTGAAATAAGATTTGTTAGTTATTCATAACCTGGTTAAAAATCAGTCTTTACAATAGAAACAGATCCTTATTTTATACTTAATGAAAGCGAAATATAAAAAAAGACGTGCTAATCTCGTACAACGGTAGTAGGTAGGTACTATAATAAATGGAAATAAATAGGCCTGTTCTCGACTCGGTTTCCGAGGTTCGAATCCTGTTCGAACTTTTTATATTTTTCCATATTTCGCTTTGCTAAGTTTTTTGTTTATTTACTAATACAGTGGTAAGTGCATGGTATACTTATTATGCTTCTATTTTAATGATGAGACTTCTTAATTTTTCGGCAGCCATTTTTACATCTGGAAAAAAAGCAAGAGATGAGTAAAAATTATATTTATATATTTTTATTGACAATTAGATACTATTCAAAACTATGTTACTATTAATACCAAAATAAACATTAGACAAGAAAACAACACAAAATACAAACAAGAGTCTAACGACGGCCTTATTGCTAAGGTAAGGTAATACCAGGCAACCCTATTAAAGTCTTGGCAATAAAATACTAAATAGTCACACCCACTCTTGTCGATAAGTGCAAACATTTTTTTTAATTTATACTCGTAAGGTGCAAACAATACTCACATCAATTGTCTCTTCTACATTAGGTTCATTTTTCAGCTGCTCGTGTTTCAGACCATTCCTTTGCCTGTAAAAAAAGATAATTAAGAGAACTTTTGAGGCGAAAAGGGGAGATGTCAATTTAATTTTACAGATGGCAAATATTTATTTTTTTATGTTATTGTCTGGTTGCAAGACCTTTAGGCCAAGTCTTATTTGGTATCGTGGAGAATTACAGCTGGATATACCAAACAAGCCGTGGTACCTAATGCTAGCCGTGACTTTATTACCATCATTAACGGCCTAAGATTTGGACATTCAAAGATGGCAAATATCGATTTGACGTTTTTATCTCACAAACTTCATTCAGACGAATGACTGGCTTTGGGGGAATTCGAACCTGCGATCCCGTGCTTCGAAGACAGGCGTACTACCACTTAGTTAGCGTCAAATAGTGAAAACTAAGGCACCTATTTCACGGGAGACAAGACGAAAGGGACGCAGTTATGCGTTAGAATGAGATACAAATACACCGCGCTCACTCTTGCGCATCACTGCGTCCCTTTCGTCTTTTGTCTTTGACTACCGTGAAATACCTGTCTTAGGCTGCTTTTCCACCAGAGCTGTGCTAGGTAGCTAAGCGGTGTACGAGGAAAAAATCCACCAATAGAATCGCTTCATTTTTCTAGCCTAGTGATTCTATTGGTGGATTTTTTCCTCGCACACCGCTTAGCTACCTAGCACAGCTCTGGTGGAAAAGCAGCCTTACAAGATACAAGTACAAAAACTTACAAGTAAGCTCTCCTCCAGACTATGAGCGCTCCATACGCGAGCAATACGATGGCACACACCACCACCACCATGAGAAGCGCGGCGGCGCTCCTGGAACCCCCCTTCCACTCCCCCTCGTCTTCCACTGGTCGATCGTCACGCAACACTAAGTCGTCTGGACCTGAAAACAAGGATCATTCTTCATCATACTATTGAGCCCTAGCGCTACGGCGAAACACATGCTGGATTTTTGGCACACTTTTTGTTCTTTATCTTTTTTTTTTATTTATTCCTGTTTGTTGTTTTATTTTATGTTTATGTTAATTTTGTATTGTGTGTGTCTTTATATGCCAAAGAAATAATTGTCGATGTCTAGTACTTATCCGAGAGCACTAGTTACGCACGAGAGCATTATTTACAAACTTATGTTTGTTTTTGTAATATACCTTGCAATAGTTCGGCCTGCTGCTTCGGTTCAGGTGGCAGTGGAACATCAGCTCTGGCGTCTTCCGCGTCTTCGGGGAAGGACGGCAAGTCTATGTGCTCCTGGTTATCATCCCGGGAATGCAGCATGTCGAACACTTCCGTCCTGGGAATAAGGCGTACTTGGTACAAACATGGTGTATTGGCTTAGCGAATGCTGAAAGGACATACAGTCAAGTCAATGGATTTGAGGGACTTAGATCATTGTGGAACCCAAAAAATACTTTGGGAAAGTTGAATTTCTTCTTATCGTGTCTATGACAAGTTACACGTAGGTAGATTATTGCGGCAGTGCAACCCTGGCTGAATAATCTTTATACTATAACTAATTAACTATATCACGACTAATTACAAAATAGCCTCCGTTTTGGAGCGTTACATCATCTACGGAGGTTCAGGTTTGTTGAATCCCTGTAGGACAACGTCGGACAAAAAGTCATTTTGTGTGACATTTTCCAGTTCGGTCACAATACTACGGGCTGAATCACCTGATGTTGAATAAGCAAGATAGTTCTATGCTTTGAGAGGCACGAAAAGCTGTTGGTCCCGGCTACTAACTCCGGATCGCACTTGGCCAGCATAGTCGACTAAGACCTTTACCCTGATTTCAGGGTAGGCCCGACTTCCCGGTGGGGACAAATCATGGAGAAATTACACCTGTATGCAGTCGTGTCGAGATGCTTACGAGTCATGTCAGAAGCCTTTGGCGACAGCCAGGGTAATTAAATCGGTCAATGAATCCACGTGAAGGAGAAGAAAACGAAGAAGAATACATATTATTATGTCGAGAAGAATTTGTATAGTATGTTTTTAGTATTGAAAAGGTACTAATATTTTTCCCGTAACAATCGGGCGTTGATCTTAACATTCCTGACGATGCGCCGCTCTTAGCTTAATTGCTATTCCAATTAAGTACGAGTCTCGGGAGCACTCAATCGCTATAGGTTTGTTAATGAAAAAAGACATTACAAGAAAACTAAGTTGATAGATAACAGTCTTGGTTATATATGAATATTTGCCGAATATCGTCCAAGCCTCCATTATTTGCTGACTTGAAGTTCGTAGGTAAACCTGGTTCTATATCTTACTTAACTCGTACACGTGTGCTTTAAATTTATGGTTGCTTTCACAGTTGTAAAAGCACGCTGAGCTGAACACATTGGACTTTGCATCGTTCTTATGTCCGTCGAATAAGGGAGAGAATCGCAGTGCACGTATTCTGGTTACCTTGAAGTTTAATGTACCTATGTACACTGTACTGAATATAGTTTTACTAAATATACGGCATAACAGCCAGTTCCAAACCAAAGGATTTGCATATCCAACGATGCAAACTCCACAGTACCTACCTACTTAATTGTAATACCTCGCTTCTCTATACCACAGAATATTATAATAGTGCTTGGATGCCTAGTTCACTTTATCTACCAATGGTAGATTAGATACACTACCATAGCAGGCTTCTTCAAAGCTGTCGGTTTGGAAGAGGCTATGTAGCCTACGAGGGTTGACTACAATAGATCCACCATGGGTCGCAGTGGCCTTGGGTATTTAGTGCCCTTCCCTCTCAATCCAAATCACAATCATAGCAGGCTGCTGCTTATTATAAGTACTTTTTGAGTTTCCCATTGACTCGTGGCCTTTTACGCAATGCAATGCATCTCGCTCTATCCCAAGGTTCCCCTTATCTTACCTAGTCACTCCATTCTTGTCGCTGACCAGGAGTTTCATCAGCGTCGCGTTGGCTTCCAGAGTCTTGTATCTGCTGTTGTCTTCTACCTCCTTCTGAAGGCTTGGTAGGGAGTCTCCTCGCGCCATGCTTGCACTGTTGCATGTTTGGAAACCTGGAAAATATAATACATATGGGTCATTTTGAGATTGGGAAGTGTCGGTGGCGCAGTGGTTAAGTATCGTTGCTTCTCAATGCAAGTTCAAATCCCGTCGTGTACCTACTTATACAAATACAAAAATACAAAATTCTTTATTGGCAATAAAACTGTTACAAAGAAACTTATTCATGAATTTATAAAGTAAGTTATATTCGAAGCTTCTACCGAGATTATAATAATTTAAAAATTCGAGCGTCGTCGTCGGTGGCGTAATTAGTTAATAATAATAATAATAATATCTTTATTCGCAAGAAGACAGTAAATTACAGATGGTATCTTAATTAAGCACAGTGTCTTCAGCTTAGGTCTAAGCATGCAAAGTTGCTTTATTTTACAATTGTAAATTCATTCTATTAATTAAGTTAAAAATGTCAAAAGATATTGGAAAAAAATTACAATGTCAATCTAATTACAAAATACAACTAATAAAATATTATACAATCAAAAGTTAAGATATTCGTCGTCGTAGGGATCGCTGCTTCTCATTCCGGACTCCGGAGACGTAAGTTCGAACTCCGTCATGATTTTTCAAAAAATATTCGACGTTTCTATCGCATCGTGAGGAAATTGTGTGAGTGAAGGGAAAATTACATTTATATAGGAAAACAAGCTAACACAAAGGATACCTATATTACTTATTTTATACGAAAAGTTTTCATTTCTACGACGATAAATAGTTTGTACAAAAGATAATGATATTTTCTTGTTTCTTACTTTTATAGCGCAATTAATAAAGGTTTATTTACAAACTTTTCATTTATTTCATCGTTTTAATTGGAAATCGTAATTTCTGGCGAAGTATTATAGATAACATGTCTTCCTTATTTAACTTTCTCTTATAGAGCTACATGCAAATTTGCACTCTAAATAATATACGAAAGGCATATTTGAATATGTCAAGAAACAGTTACTTATCTGGCAGTAGGCGTGCTAGATCTGTTTAGTATACCTACTGAAAAGTGGGTCGTTAGTTCGCAGATTAGAAAACACAGGTGTGCTGGGCCAGTAGTTATATTGTAACATGTTTTATTACTGGTAAAATAACTTTTACCTATTGCTAATAACGGAATGGTTTGCATTCTTTCAGTGCTATTGTTATGATTATGACAGTTGCAATTTATTATTTAAACACATCTCTATCATATCACTTTGTGAGACTATCACCAGTTTCTAAGAGATACAAAATTTATTCCAAACGAAATATTGACCTGACTACCAATATATAAACCCATATCTGTCCCTACCCAGGGGCTTGAGCCTACACTATTTCAGGGTGAATATGCCTTATATAAACGTTTAAGTAAGTGGACGTTTAGGGAAGTGGACGTTTAGGAAGGTAGACATTTAAGGAAGTGGACGTTCAGGGAAATAGATTTAATGACCCGACTGGACATTCCGGTAATTATACCTAAAGTGCCTGAAGGCTTTAGCCGACCAGGTTGGCCCAGGTTTGGTAGGTACCTATAGTTTGTATTGTAATAAGTATTTATAATATTAGTACCTACCTAATAGATTCAATTAGGCTTTCTTCTGTCTGTTTGCTACGCTCCACAACTAAATAAAACGAATTGGTGTATAAACATTATGATCTAATTTCTTTTTAACCCCCGACGAAAAGGAGGGGTGTTATAAGTTTGAAGTGTGTGTCTGTCTGTCTGTCTGTCTGTCTGTCTGTCTGTCTGTCTGTCTGTGGCATCGTAGCTCCTAAACGGATGCGCCGATTTTGATCTAGTTTTTTTTGTTTGCAAGGTGTCACAATCGAGAGTGTTCTTAGCTATGATCCAAGAAAATATCTTCAGCCGTTTGAAGATTATCAGCTCTTTTCTAGTTGTTGAAAGGATCAAGTAAGGTTTTGTGTCGGGGGTTATTATTTTTAAAATTTAATGTTATTATTAAACTGTTATGTAAAATATTCCCATAAGTTTTTCTTTTTTAACTTTCGATATATTCAAATTTTCGTTAGAAATTGAATAACATGCAAAAAATTAAGAAATATAACGTGTTATCGGCACAGATAGATGTCTTACTAGACATTACTTCCAACTTCCAGTAGGTCAACTTAGGCTAATGTGTGCTTAACGGTGCTTACTGGTTTAACTTAAGCTCGCGTAAGTACAACTAACATGTCACAGGCATGTTGACTGACGAGTGCCATGAAGCAATCATTTCAGTATTAGAGTCACTTGGTGCTTGGCAATTTAAGTTATTTGGGTGTGATAATAATAAAGACTATTGACATTGGCAAAGTGCCCAAGCCAAACGCCACTATACGAAAAAAAATATCTAAAATTTGAGTGGTTGTCATTTATGTCATTTAATGTAAACAAATCCTTGCTTTATTTTTACGTATTTTAATTGGTATTTTGTTTAAAAACCTTAAAAACTAAGAGTTTTATGCACCCCTCCAGGATGAGACGAAGCTAATGAGGTATAATTTATCAATATCGGACCTTGGATGTGGATTTGATGGCCTGTACAAAAATCGGGCTTGCGTAATATATACACCGTGCTTTTTTAACCGTCTTACAAACGAATCCCAATGTATATGCCCGTGATATAGAATATATTGGCAATGTTATTTTTTTTTTATCAATCAAATAATAAAACCGTTACGTAAAATAAAATAATGCAAAATAATTTTGAATCAACCTGTACATAATATTTACAATTTTAGTAACAATCTGCGCATGCGTGAGAATCGTAAATAATGGGACAACAAAAGAAAAATATGAGATAAACACATTTCTCGATCTCTCGATCGATTATTTATTTAAACAAATCCTTTTTTTTTTCTTAATAAAAAAAAAAAAATTCCAAGTTATTCTATATCACGGGCATATACATTGGGATTCGTTTGTAAGACGGTTAAAAATGCACGGTGTATATATAGATTTCAAAACCTTTACCGTACTTATGAAATTCTTCATTATATATTTTTTCGAAATTTTTGACTTTATATACAAAGTGCTCTTCTTTGATATTACATGAAACAAATTTTCCATGAATAATTTTTTAACTAAAACCTATTATATTTGAGCGAACCACCACTAGGTATCACTGTTCAGAAACAAAGTTTTAAATTGATGATATTTGTAGTTTTAGTGATAGGTTTAGTTTTTTTTTTGTTTCTGGTTTTCGGAATCACTGATCTAACGGTAAAATTGATTAAAATTATAATTTTTCCTCTGATAATATTATTATGTAATTTATTTATTTTTCTTAAGTCTGCCATTTTTAAATCTTTTATTTTAAAACTGCAAGTAACTTTGATTTGAATTTTATCTACGTGCGCACCCATATAAAGCAGTTTCTACACCATCAATCAATCTAATTCTAAACCTGATTGATGACAAGATTGACAAGTCGTGAGTCATAGGTTTAATTCGCGCGTGAGAGCCTCGCTTATAACCAGTAGTCTGGAGAAAGCAATGAATGGTTCTGATCGCTCATTGACTGGTTAAAAGCAGATAAAACTGGTTTGTAATGTGATGTACGTGCCTATTTATACTGTTCGTTAACTAGGTTTATTTTGTATGGAGACAGCGCAAATATTAGGCAGCTAGGTGCCCGCCGCGCCTGTAGAGTAGACTTGCGCGCTCACTCTGGAAATTAGATTTTTCAGAGTAACTTCACCTGCGTTGTTTTGTGTGCGAATGAAGTTAAATAGGTAATCTATCTATCTACCCTCCCTCACCAGATCATCTGCATGCCCATGCTATGCTTCAGCTTTTCTTCCTTAGATTTACCATAGACATTTTTGTATTAATCTTCTACATATCTATCTAGTAACACAGCCCAGCGTACGCGCTATCAGATCGAAGAAGAAAGTCCTACTGGCTTGAGCTTGTACGGAGGCTTGGTGGTACAATTGGAAGTACGCCTGTACGGCCCGGATAGCCCAGGAGGTGCGGGTTCAAGTCCCTGCCCAAGCTCAATGATCTTAATTTTTCGCTTCGATTATAATTTAATAGTTTATACTAACAGGCGTCACCTGTTGATAAATCAATGAACTAAGTCCTACTGGGATGAGTTAAAATAATAAATTATAAGCAATATTGTAATGATAAATTATTATTTTTTTTTTTAAAGAGGAAAGTACTTCTTTTAAGTGAAAGTAGTTTCTTTGGCGGGTTCTTCTCCACAGCACCGCACACATTGCATAAACCTGCCAGTTCTGTTCAAACTAATATCGCATTATTCTTGATTTGTTTGAGCAAACAAAAAACAAAAAAAACAAAAAGTAATTTATTTTCCTAAATAGTAGTACATAACATACTGTGTTCCTGGCCCCCAAACTAGGAAATCCTGTGCTATGGGAAGCCAGAACAAAACTTAATAACTTCATTAAAATTTGACGTCGAAAAGTGATATGTAAAATCTTACTTTGAATAAAAAATCCTTTAGGCTTTTGACTTTTTTAATGCATAAAAAATATTTCCAAAGTGACCGCGTTATGTAGAGATCGCTAATCATAGGTATAAGCGATAAGGCCGCCTTTACGCACTCTTTAGTAATTGTACTTTGTTTTTACTTACATAGTTGCATTGCCCTATCGCCTGGGAAGTCCAGGTTTTTGTTCGTAAAATTAATTCGTTTCTCTACACCTCCGTGAGCACTAGATAAAACTTGGTATGTCTGTGTGTAATTGAGTAGGCTGGTTTTTTAGCTGCACCGATACAGTCGTGAAGCAGTTGTTATAGATTACATGTAAATAAATGTTAGAAGAAGAAAAATAAAAACAAACCGCTGAAATAGAAAAAAAAACAGAAAAATAAATCGCTATATATATTCTATTCTATTCTAAATGTGTGTACGCGCATAATTTCAGAACGACAGCGCCGAAATGGAAATTCTTTTTTGGTTGTGTTTGTTTGTTATATTATAATTACTGTAAAGCTTTTTTTAATGTCAGTAATATTAGTTTGATTTTAAGTTTAATTACTTATAGTCCTCATGAAAAGATTCAAAGAAAACAACTCGGGCCTAGCCGTGGGTGGATAGCTAGTATAATCTAAATATAAGTAATGTAGTCGGATATTTCTTTAATTTAAATGTTCCCTGCTGTCGGTTTGCAGCAGAAACGCAGTTAAAATGCTGCTCGCCTGCAATGGCTACTTAAAGCTGTTTAGTCGTATTTGCGAAAGATAATGAAATGCAGAGTCACAAGCTCAAGGGGAAAGACCTCGCATGACCCTCGCTAACCCAATCTTATACAGGGTCTTACTAGATGACCAGAAGGGAAGAGGGAGGTACACTCAGAGGGGAGATTCGTTATCTAACCTTTAAAGCCTGACCATTACTGACCAATGGACAGAAAAACTCTGCTCTCTGGGGGCGCTACAGGTATTTAGGTCAGAAAAACTTAGTGTGTGTGGAGTCACGGGGCAGAAAGCTAGTAAAAGTATACATATTTCTGATTTCAGAATTAATAAAAATTGATATTTCATTAAAATTGTAATGCTACGAGTATTATGTACAAAGCTAAGCCGCAAAGTAGGCTATGATTTACATTCAATATTATCATCATTATTTCAGGCGACGACGTCCACTGCTGAGCAAATGCTTTCATCCAAAAATGATTCACATTATCATCATCATTTCAGCCAGTAGACGTCCACTGCTGGACAAAGGCCTAAAAATCTCCATTATCATCATCGATTAAATAAAAAATAATTAGCACTTAATATTTCCAGTTTCCAGAAAATGTTTTGTACAAAACATCTTTCTGTGATACTAAACAATGCCATCGTATTAAATTATTATATCCACAAAATTTAAAATTGAATTAAGTGCGTCGATTATACTTTAATATCACGTTAACTTAACACCCACATTACAAATATAAATTGTGATTTTCTGATTCGATACGGTAAACTTTCCAAAGACTCAAAGTGATGGATCGTTTGGTATCAATAAAAAACCGTTATAATGCGTATGACCCTTCGCCGAAATTGCGGAAGGTAAAAATTTGCGATCTTTTATCCTCCGGCCAAAATTCGTATTGAATTGAACCTGAATCACCAATAAGGTGGCTGCCAATGCTGTTGAATATGCATCCCATTTTTTACCCGACTACGGCGCAGCAAAAAGGAGGGTTTTGATTTTTTAAGAAAACGACCCGAATTTTAAAGCACGTATTAATCATTGGCTCTTGTTCGGTTGGGTATAAGTATTATGATGGTATGATGAAAAGTTTGTGAGGATGATGGATGGATGGATGTATGGATGGATGTTTGTTTCTTTCACGCAAACTACTGAATGGATTTTAATGTAAAATTACAATAATATAGCTTATATAAATTACAGTAATACAGACTAAAATTTACCGTGGGTAAATCCCTCATTCCCACGGGAAAATAAAAACTATTAGCGCGGGCGGAGCCGGAAAGCTAGTTTTTTATAATAGTGTCGGCCACAGGAAAATCAGTTGATCGATTTTTTAAACTTGATAAATTTTGAAGATCAGTAAAAATGTGGTTAGCTCACTCATGTGTGGTGTTTTCATTCAGGTAGCAAGGGCGTATAATAAAATGTACTTTTACAACAACTAACCGATTTTATTTATAGAAAATAGACTGACTATTAAGACAAGACACCGAGACGAAAGAATAAAATGGAGGAAAAGAAGGGAAGCTTTCCTGTTGAAATAATGTGGTGTCGACGTTTGGTCCAAAGCAGTCTGAACCACCATTCCAAAGACTAACATCCTGAATAAAAGCAGGCGCGGTCGCAGCCTGAAATTTTGGAGGGGGTCACTTACTTCACTAATAAAAAAAAGCGGCCAAGTGCGAGTCGGACTCGCTCATGAAGGGTTCCGTAACAGCAAGTTCATGGGCGAGTCCGACTCGCACTAGGCCGCTTTTTTTTGTATTTGCGAATCGGGTGATAATATTTGAGACGTCTGGTACTATTTCCGGGTAAATGTTTAGAAGAGCAATTATAATTGCTCTTCTAACATGTTAGCCCTCAACCACGTTTTTACACGCCTAAACGTAGAAAAGGATCGCTCTGCTGCCGCACCACTTATGGGAAGCGTTGCCAGAATTTTGAGAAATGTCTTTATATTTGGGTATAAATCATCATCACAAACTTCGATGGTAGAAACTACACACTTAGGAAGTTTCGTATCAGTTTACGTAGTATATTAGTTACTCTGTGGTATCAGCATTTTCTGTGACCTCCCATTTCCACTTTGTAATTCATAGCTGATACTCTGTAACGACAGTGGCAGCAGGAACATTTAAAAAATGGGAATAATAATAATAGTTTTATTTAAGATAACTGAGATCCAATGGTTAGTATAGAGTTCAGATTATTTCAGATACTTTCTTCTATAAATTTATCGCTGTTAGGGGTAGCTAGAAATTTTCCTTTTATTATTTGGCAATTTTTTGAGATTTTTCAATTTGACCTTAGATTTTGGGGGCGGTCATGTCCCCTGTGACCCCCCCCTTCGGACCGCGCCTTTATAAAAGTCACAGATCTAAACTTATCGTGTCACGATGACTCAACAATCACAAAAAGGCAAAAGAAACCTAAGTCCTTGTAACTAACGAAGAATGCAGAAAATAAGAGAGCAAAACTAACATAGCTCCTCATCATGGTGGGTGAGTCTTTGTCTAGTGTCATTTCGGTAGGGCTGGCAAATAACATAACTGGGGTAGAGTGTAACACGTAATTTATTAATTGGGCTCTGGGAAGCTCAGAACTGGAGTGAATGGCGCCTAAAAGAGGAGGCCTGCGACCAGCAATGGACAGGAAATGTGGGCTGATTAGATGGATACGTAGACAAACCTGTTGGCTTGGCTCTACCATGAGAGATCCTATCTTGATAGCGCCCATGGTCTAAGAAAACAAGGTCTAACCATTAGACCACGTGACTGACACGAGCCTACGTCATTTCTTCGTCATTTTGCCTATTATATGAACAGCGCAAAATGACGTAGGCTTGTGTCAGTCACGTGGTCTAACGGTAAGACCTTGTTTTCTTGGACTATGATAGCGCCCGTAGGTATTCCGTAGCGGTAGGGGTGAATTTCGTAGTGCAAAGGTCTAACCGCATGTGCTAGATTACCTTATAAGTAGGTATGTACCATTTGGTATGCAAATAAATAAGTTGTGAAGTTTTCGAAATTTGTCCAGTAACCAGAAAGAAACAGACAGGGATTAATTATTCCGGCGTGCTCGGTCATTCATACATATGGGAATCGAAAAGGATGGTGAGATGAATGGATCTAATTTTGAATAAATTATATTTAAAATAAATTGTCAAATTCAGCTTAATTTTAAGTGGGATGTTTTCGCATAGGTACCTGCTAAACTAATGCGCACAGCCTAACAACGCGTAAAATCGATTTCTGACGTCTCTCTTAAGTGGATAATTACCTGTCCCTTTTCGTTCTAAAGTACGTGAAAGGGATATATGGTTTTTAAATTTAAGTTAGAACGTAATACGTAGAATCGGGCTCATTGTTCTCGCATCTCAAATTACAAAAGTTTGGATAATATAACCCTTTAACGGGCAGAATACTTTTTATTTGATATTCCAATTTGGTGAATATTGCGCCACTGTGGTGAATATTTTCTAACTTCAGGTTGGTGGTGTCAATTGTGCACTGCGCCCGTTCAAATACTACGATAATATACCATAAAGATCATTTTAAAGCTCAAAATTGCATCATTATCGACCTTACCGTCGGCCTAGTTTGGTGGCTACAATCGCCATACAAATTTTCTTGTGCCCTATAAAGGGATAATTATATCTAACAGAAGACGATGACTAAGTAACAAAAGCAGTGTAATTTTTACCTTCAGTATGTAATAAATAATCGTGAGTAGATACATAAAATAATGATCTAAATGACTCCCGCCATTAACCTGTCCGTGTTTCCCACAGAACATTTAAAAGTGTTTCCGCTCAAAGATCACGGTCCACGGTGTGCGGTTGTGTATGGGTGATTTCATGCTGTTAGGGTTGCCTGCTATTTACGATAAGTAAACCGATGTATGAAATGGTGGAAGATAAACTCCATCAAACATTCAAATTCTTTAGTACTTAAGGCTTATAAACTCTGGCTTAATGAAATGTTTATAAAACTTCATGGACTTTTTGTTTTTATTGTATTTTATTTTATCAGCCCATGTTTCACATTGGTATCGCCATTTCTCGAGCCTCGAGCGGCTCAGCCAACCCTGAATTAGAGTAAAAAAACAGGCTTTAATCAACCAAGATGACCCAGTGTGGAATAGTTCAGAACATCGACTCAACGCAAGCTCATTCACCAAGGGGTGTTATAAGTTTGTGTTTGTCTGTCTGTCTGTGGCATCGTAGCTCCTAAAATGCGCCGATTTTGATCTAGTTTTTATTGTTTGCAAGGTGTCACAATCGAGAGTGTTCTTAGCTATGATCCAAGAAAATATCTTTAGCCATTTGAAGATTATTAGCTCTTTTCTAATTGTTGAAAGGATCAAGTAACGGTTTTGTGGCGGGGGATTTTTTATTTTTTTAAATTTAATGTTATTATTAAACTGTTATGTAAAATATTTAAAAAGCAACTGCAACGTACGGGCCCACTCATTGTCTTAGTCACGTGATGCTGTACCATCATCATCATCATCATCAACAACATCAGCTATAGACAAAAAGATAAATAAACATACAAATTAACGTAAGCAGGGCAGGATACCCAGATTCTCAAAGTAAACTTTTGATAAACTAAGATACTTGAATTCCACGGATTTAGCAGAATACCAGGCGCAGTATATTATCATTAAACCATGCTCCCATTGAACCACCATTGACCAAATCCAGGACAAGCAAGATCCCTTATTCAGCTACGGACCTCTGCGGTAAAGTAACAAGTTACAAGATTCTCAAGTCATTAACTTGCCGTACTTGGCAAAAGACGTACAGCCAGCATAATATAAGGCGTTCACCATATTCAGACTTTTGAAATATCTTACACCGCCTTCTTTCTCTTTGTTATTACGACCATTGTCAATCCGTTTGTTTGCTTATCGCGTGGGTTTTGAAGTAAACTTATATCTCTTCTCTGTATCTCATAGCCCAGTGCTGTATCCAGCTGGATCCAACCATAGTATTTTGACCGCAAATTATTTACGGAACTTTGTGGTCGAGTGGTCAAAAGCTCTTCTGACGTTACGTAGGTTCCGGGGTTCGAATCCCGGTGGGGATCCATCGAACAAATATCACTTTGTGAGACTTTCCCCAGTTTGGTTAGGACATTGCAGGCTGAATCACCTGATTGTCCGAAAAGAAAAATGATTCCGTGCTTCGGAAGGCACGTAAAGCCGTTGGTCCCGGCTACTATCAACGGATCGTAGTCGTTATATATGAGCCATGTCGGAAGCCTAAGGCGGCTCAACAATTCCGACACCAGGGTTTGTAAGTTGTAGGTTAATCTCGAAACCCACCCACTCGATAAGCAAGCAAGCATTTACGGAGCCAACTGATTTAAGAATAGGTATCATCATCATCAGACCTTCGGGCTGGTGGTCAGCTCACCAGCCTTGGCCACCCCTCCTACCATCACCATGCCTGACCATCCCATCCTCAATCTTGTGCAAATAATGCGTTACCTACGTTTTTTAACATTTGTTTCAGTTACTGTTTTACAATTTTATTGGGTCAACCTGACTCTGCCTGTGATGTCATTCTCAGTAACCCAGAATAGCGTTCACCTGTGAAATCAAAACGCCCATGATGTCCAATCTTCCTGTTGTGTGGGGGATTCTTTTAAGAGCGAGGTCTTAATCTCGCCATGGACTGTTATAGGCTTTTGGAGTGTAAACAGTGATATTCAAAACGTTTATGGTACTGACCGTACAACCCTATTGCGACCTGCGCGAGCGCACAAAAGGCTCCCGCACGCCATCTGCCGGAAGAATGCACTTCCGCGATGCAATCGTTAGTCTGATACTAACGACTCTGTGGCAACTTTATTACTCTGTGTTTTATTGAAAATTACGGAAATCGACGATATGTCAAACAAGATTTCCCGTTTTGTCATGGGCATTTGTACAGAAGCCAGCACATGCGGTTACGCACGAAAGAAAACCAGACAGTTAACTAACGGCCCTAGCTAGACACTATGCGACTGATTTAGTTTATTGATTCTGTCACTAGACTAGACACATTTTAATAATAGTATGTCACATACTAACATTGTTTTCTGTTTGTTTGTATATCAGTCAGGCAATGTAAACGATCAGTCAGACTGATTGTTTTCAAAGATAAACTAACTGAATTCAATTACAGTTGACTGGGTTGTTAATTTATTGTTTTGTTAATTAATCGTTTCCCGTCGGTTTGGTTCACGAAGGTTTAATAATGAACTTAATTTTGATGACTTGTAAGCTACCAAATTGGCCTTGATTCTACTGATACGGTCGAAACAAAGTACGGCCGCCGCCGCTACGCCTGTCGTTTTCTTTATTGTGGGAACCGAAAAGAATCGTTGATAAACAAATGGTGTTTAAGTAGACATAAAAAGTAAAAAAATAATCAGAAAACATCAACTGAAAAATGTTTGACTGATATAATTCTGCATTTCTGCAATCGTGAGTCATATCAGGCATCTCACACCGTAGTTTATGTCACGTTTATGTCCGATCGTCCGATACACATCCTAGATAGCCTCTGAAACGCCGACTTACTAAAGGTTTTAGCAAAGAGGCGCGAATCGGCGCAATACGCGAAAGGGAGGCAAGGCAGCAACTTCGTGTTTTTAGCTAGTGGCTCTGATATTGAGTGCCAGACAGCCATTACAAATTAAGCTACCCACTAAAAGCTGGTGAAAAAAAAATCTGTCAAACTAAACAAAATCGTTAAGATAACTGAACCGAACGGTTGAATAAGCGACTTTTGATTGTACCTACATTACATGCATGAGATTAAAAAAATAAATGATTTCTTACTCTGATGCCCATTTAAGTATGTTTTCTATGCAGGGCCCGATTCCCTCACACGTCCCTCTTCCGATTGGCCATAGCTTGAGGGTATTCTCTTCATGATAATACCGTATTTGTATGTAGGAACAGACTGGAGCCAAGTCGTGTGATCGTGTCGTGATCTACGCCAAGCTGGGCTCCTAGTACTATTACCGACACAAATCTTATGAACTTAGAGTATAAACAGAAAAATTTCTGGGAGCTTATGAAATCCTGGTGCGGTAAGACAATTATTCCTGTGGTAGTTTTGGATGTAGGCTACATGTGAATCAAGTTTCACCGCACTGGGTAATAAGTAGGGTTGTCAACTGGTGACCACACACCGGAAGACGGTCACGGACAGATGACGTATAGGGGCACCGCACCGACAAGGGTTGTAATGTAAGGGTCGCAGGAAGGAAGCCGCTTGAATGCACAGCACCGGGCATTGAGTTTAGGCAGGCGGGTCTTACTAGTTTAGGCATGGTCCAAGAAAACAAGGTCTTGCAATTAGATCACGTGTCTGACTCGAGCCTACGTCATTTTGCGGTGTTCATCCTTGTCTATTACACGCATTCGACAAGGATGAATAGGCAAAATGACGTAGGCTCGTGTCAGTCACGTGGTCTAATTGCAAGACCTTGTTTTCTTGGACCATGAGTTTAGGTATGATTAGCCGATGCACCCCCCAGGGTGGTTTTAGATAGGGAACTAAAGGCTGTTGCTGTAAATAAAAAATATATCAATTTTATTTTGTCCGCAATAGTCCTACAATACCAACAGAGATTGTACCATTCACGGCCGCCCTTAGGCTAGACTGGAACCGTGTCTCGAAAGAGAGTGAGTCATAGAAACAGACCTTTACATATCTCGAATCACGAGTAATCACGACACGACAGACAGTGATTATTATAAGTAATAAAACTGTGGAGGTCGTAAATCTGTACATAGAAAAAATAACAAAAAACTAAGTCAGGGGGACGTAAGAAGTGATATAGAAATATATTCAGATTTAAAAAAATAATTGTTTCTCTGTTTATCTGTTTGTACGGGTTAATCTCCGAAACTGTTGGGCCGATTTGAATGATAACCTCATATCCCCCGGTCAACACCTTAGATAGTCTTTACCGCGGGAAAATATCTAATTACTACGAGAACCTGCACGGAATAGTACAACGCGGGCGGAAAGCCAGTAGTAACATAAGAAGCGAAGTTCGTAGGTTTCCTCAACTCTTTGTAATCAAGAGTCTAGTAATTCTGCTATGTTCGTAATCATCTCCAATTTATTATTCGTTGAATAGAGAATCCGTCGGAGAACTAATGTAACCGACATAGCTCCTCAAGTTAGCAAGCTGAAGTGGCAGTGGGCTGGTCACATTTGTCGCAGAACAGATAATCGCTGGAGTAAGCGGGTTCTGCAGTGGAGACCACGTCTAGGAAAACGAAGTGTAGGACGTCTACGACTAGATGGAGTGACGATCTGCCAAAAGTGGCTGGCAGCAGTGGATGCGTACGGCCGAACTGAGGGCTATATAGCGCGCCTTGGGAGAGGCCTGTAACGATGTGCCTTGCATGCCACCTCATCCTCATCTCATTTACCATTTCTTTTTGTCTAAATTCGAATATTTAATTTTGGAATTCATTCGTCAATCATCCGTCATTTCATCCATTTTTATATTCACTTTCTATTTGCTTTTACTATGTGTATAAGACGGCCGCACTTCTAAATTCTCGTTGATTTTCCAGTAATTAATATATCTTCCAAGCTCCTCGTCATCATCCATAATCAAGTTGCGACACTTGTGGAGTTTATTCGGCGAACTCTTCTCCACAAAATACCGCACATTTTGCTTTGCTGAACTCGCCACTAAATGTAACTGTGATCAAAAGTATCCAAAAGTTAAAAATAAATTATTTCATTTCATTCAGTTAGCACTCGCAGGCTCGCCCAGGCTCAGGTCAGCCGTGGGTGTTACAGGCCTATGTCCAGCAGTGGACTGCCTGTATAATGATGATTGAATATAGATAGATTTCAATAGCTAATAGCTATACAAAGTTAAAACCTCAAAGTATACGTCAGAATGAATCATAGTAACACCAACTTATTTATTTTCTACATACTTACATCTGATACTCACGGCAGACACCCTGACGTAAGATGTTTCCCGTCAGTTTGCGGTGATAAAATATAATACCATATCTGACTCACGCGCAAGCCGAATCACCGATTCGATCAGCTTCGGATCTTTTGTTAAGAGTTCTCGTTAAAATTGTTTAATCATTATTGCTGATGGTCAGCCAATCTTAACTATTTTTTCAAAATACAGGGTGTTCACCGCACAGTCGTACAGTCAAGAGCACGCTGAGCTGAATACTTTGGAATTGGCACCGTTTTTATATCTAGTTTCACTTATAAATCTGCGTGCAGATAAGTCTTACTCCAAATAAATATGTATACTTAATAAGCTACTTTTTACCGCGATAAAATGTATTATTTTAAAAGAGATAGGCTACAAACGCGAGCAAACACCGGGGCTGAAAAGTTTTCAGCCCCGGTGTTTGCTCGCGTCTTCAGTCTGAAAACTAGTTAAAATCATAAAAGAAAACGTAAGCTTGCTTTTTGTGGGATAGTCCAGCAGTGCAGTGGGCTGTCATGGGTTGGCTATAGAGTTTGAAGTTTTCACGTTAAAATGAATTGTGATATGATAAATAAATGAGATAAAAAAAGAGACGATATTTTTTTATCGTGAGAAAACATCTCCCTTTCCCGCGTGAAAAATAATAATTCAAGTGGAGTCACGGGTGTACAAGCTAGTAGTAAATTATTAGAGTGGCTGGTTTTTAGGCCGAGACTGTCTGAGTTTGCTGTCGACTCGAAAAGAAGAAGAAGAAGAAGTATTAAAACACTAATTAAATTAGTCATCATGAGCTAACGATCTGTGTCGTAATACATGTAGGTACTCAGTAACAGTAACAGCTGTGGTAACAGTTACAGGTAAATCTATAATAACATAGCTACTTAACAATAAGTATACAGTGATTTCTTTGTTGAGCCAAATTTTCCTTAAGATTCTGTAATGGTAGTTTAATGATAAGCCATTCTTTGTATTCTGAATATCATCTGAGTCATTCAATGTATTATATAAAATAATTATAAGTTATTATAGGAAAATAATAAGGTTAGAGGTCACAAGTTACGGAAATCACCTTTGGATTGTAACCAGAGATCGGAGAAGGTAGGTAGATTGATTTAAACGTCAATGACCTCATCAAACATACCCATAACGCATGGTCTAAGAAAACAAGGTCTAACACTCCGACCACGTGACTGACACATGCCTACGTCATTTTGCGCTGTTCATCCTTGTCTATTACACGCATTCGACAAGGATGAACAGGCAAAATGACGTAGAAATGACGTAGCTTGCGTCAGTCACGTGGTCGGAGTGTTAGACCTTGTTTTCTTAGACCATGCCTATAACGTTATGAATTTTATGATTTGAGATTATTTCAAAAGCTTTTACTGATGTTATTTTTAAATATTGAAAGTATTTGATTGTAAGCAGTTGTTGTCACTGATAATAAATAAATATTTTTTGGAAATGCTGGACATATTTGGAAAATGCGTTTATGTGTGTCTAGCTAGAGATAAGCATAATAGTAAAAATTGCTCTACATATTCCGACTTCTGAATATGACGATGAAAGAGGTTAAGTAGTTAATAAATTAAAAACCTGTTATAATAACGGTCCGAAAACATTGATTTTAATGCGCCAGATGCGTGTTTTATTGTTAAATTTAGTTAAAATATGTAAATTTCAGAGATATTTAATTATACAGGTACGGCACGTCCAAAATGCGCGCTTTCTTTCGGAATCTTTGTACGTGGGATGTTACGATTATGACCAACTATTCGATGTTTTTTGACGATTTATTTACTAACTTTTCGTTCGCGGCTACGCACGCATTGTTTTCGCTTTTTTTTTAAAGTAACTCATCATTAATTTTCGATATCAAAATCAAATAAACTTTTCGGTAGGACATTGCAGAATCACCTGATTGTTCTTAGGCGACTCAATAATTTAGATACCATGGTAGGTCAACTTTACCACCTACACAAAAAAGAAGAAGTAGACTACTTTTGATATAATTAATGGTAAGTTATTATTGTATCGACGCTTTTAATTGTTTTCTATACTGTTTGTGTTTTGGACCTGTTTTATGCAAACATGTTTCTTAAATAAATAAACAAATTAAACAAATTAATTAAATTAATTAAATTAATTAAATTAAATAAATAAATAAAGTGTTGCTTTAAATCCCACTTCTGATATGGAAGTTGGGTAGATCACAGTTATATTATGCCCATTTAGTCCCCATTCCTTAGATAATTTATTCACAAGCTTTATACGGTCAATTGCAGAGTAAGTTAAACACGCCCACCGCGATCTCCTGTATTCAACGGACATAAAAACGATATATTAAAGTCCGCTTTACAAAGCCAACATGAATAGTAGTCAGGAACCACACGGGAGCTATAAATGTACTTTATAATATTCGAGTAACATTAACGTGTAGCCAGATTATTTATGGTGTGTCAAAGAGGTAGTAATATACAGGGAAACCTACACAGTCAGGTTTCTATTGTTAACGATATGGACTCTCTCTACTGCCGCGCCGGTTTACGACGACGGTAGTGTTTAGAACTTGGATTACAAGATAATGAGCCCGATTCTACACATTACGCTCTAACTTAAATTTAAAAACCATAGGTATGTCCCATTCACGTTCGAGTCTTAAGAACGAAAAGGGACAGGTGATTGTCAAGTTTCTACATTCGACCTCTACAGTCTTATTATATAGAGATAGTACTATCTGCTCTAGTGTTTGATAGATAATAGACTATGACATAATAATTGGTCCGCTTTTCCTTCAAAAGTCGAGAGCGTGACTAGGTATAGGTATACAAAGCAAGCTTTTGCGTCCATTCCTGCGGCGCGGGCGGCGTTGCCTTCGTTTCGGTCTAGATGTTTCCTAACCTGTAGTGTGGGTAATACATAGTAATATGTACGTATATTATTCTATGCTATGGTAACAGGATACTCACCGCACGCGACGACCACCACAATGCGCAGGAACCGGCCCTGGTGCCACATTTTGAAATTAGAACTCTGGAAATAAAAAAAGTTTATTTCTTTTTTTTTTGTTCAATATGGCACTAGGTATATTATTTGTGCCATTACTCGATACTGCAGTATCGAGTAATTAGTTTTATTTACAAGTAAAGGTTAGGGAAAATTATCCCAAAATTACTAATCTACAGAAGGATTTATTTAGATACTACCTGCCCGCCTGCGGCTACGCCCGCTTTTTTTTTTTACTTTTCCGTGCAGTTTCCCGTAGGAATAAGATATTGTCCTGCGGTAAAAACTATCTAAGATGTTGATCGAGGATATAAGGTACGACCATGCAAAATTTCATTCAAATCGGTCCAACAGTTTCGGAGATTAGCCCGTAAAATCAGACTAACAGAGAAACAAAAAAATTTAAATAAATCTGGATATGTTTTATATCACTCTTTACATCCCCCTGACTCGGTTTTTAATAAATAATATGTTCTATTTCACTTCTTACGTCTCTAAGCATCGGTTCTTATCTTTTGTTTCTATGTTCAGATATTCGACCTGTACAGTTTTATTTTAATATGAGTTCGTATAAAAAACCATAAATGCTTGCTTATTTTTTATTTAGATTTAATAAAATTTTTACACGTGTTCCGTATTTTTCGTTTTGTTGCAATTGCCTGAAGGATAAATATATTGGCTTTGCTTAGTTTGGAACTTTGTTCCATCATATTTATTTATTTGTTAGCATTTAGCCCTTTATATTTCTTTCCGCCACACAAAATTTCATTCAAATTTGAAATGACGAATACGAGAAAAGAAAAAGATATATGTATGATGCAGTCATCGTTCGGAAGTTATTAATGTTATGTACAATTCATGGGTCTCCCCATTCAAATCAACGAAAAAATAAAACTAGGAACAGTTCGAAAATGTAATATATAAAATAAACTATAAGTACCCATTCATAATAAGAATTTGTCAGGCCGAAATATCGAAGTCTAAATATTAAAATTTTAATTCAGAGAGGAAACGACTATTTTATTACAAAAACATATCAATTTACGTACCTTATATTTATAAACTTGGAAATTCTGCTGCACCTGAATCCAAAAACTATCACACACAAAAACACTTATCACACATCCTTAAAAAAACAAAAATATCGGTTCAACTCACAAAATACTCCGCAAACTTTCGTAGCCCTCGAAGCTTTAAGCTTTTAATTATTCGCAAATTGCGACCCTACAGCATTCCCTTGCGCGATCACTTCGCGAGGAACCTGTTTTGTAAAAATATAAGGATCAGAACGCAAGCTGCAGACTGGCTGGTTATACTAGCAGGTTAGCTAGCGCAAGAAATTCGATTTGAATTTCGAATCTCGTTCGCTGCGTGCGCGCATACGTGCGTTCGCTGCGATCTCTCTCTATACAACTGGTTGGTTGGTTGGTACTGACTTTGTGTTGTTGTCTGACTCATTGTAAGGTTTTAAGATCCGGTCAGTTATTATCAAGATTTCCTACTTATCATCATCACCTCAGTGTCAGTGCTCAGACTGTTTGGTTATCTTTTACATGGTTCTAAGACTTCCGGGTTCGAATCTCGACTGTTTTAAATCTTTTAAAAACACTTGCGCTTCATGATCTTTCAGAAAGTTTTATTAACCACATATTTTTGATCATAAAATATCAATTGAGATTATTGTTTTTTTTAGAAAGATCGGAATAAAATAGATATTCATCCTTCTCCAGCCTTCTGACCCCAAACTAGACCAAAAGCTTTTATTATGGGCATCAGGCTAGAAATACGTATGGTACCTATATAAAAACACAAGCGCTCGTCGCACAAGTCGCCATGGGCTAAGATCAAACCAACTACCCTTTGTTTCGAAGGCAGCTGCGTGCTTCCATCTAGGATACGTACGGACCTGCATGTCCATTAAATTGTTGCGAGGCTCGACTTAATTCTCTGGGGTAGAGCCTTCCGCTTGGTCGTACTTTATAGAAAAAAGCATATAGTAAGTAAGGTCAATTAAAAAACATTGTGACGTGACTTTAGCCACTACTTTTAGGCAGCATGGTCATTGACCTTAGCCTGTTCGAAAGAACAAATTTTATATAAAAAAAAAAAAAAAATCTACCTACCAAAGAGTTTTGAAGAGCCGCTTCGCTCTTCAAAACTCTTTGCTACCTGCCAGCGATGTTAACGTCAACTCAAATAAAAAAAAGACTTTCTTACGAATGCAATGGAGACATATGAACAGGTAGTATCGGATATTACCTCTCACCTTATCTTATACCGGTCATATTGTACAGGCAACTCACACTTAAGCTCGCAGCTACCAGTCAATGACTCTTACAGCAATGTAAAAGGTGCGTGGGTTGGGTGGTTACTAAAGTTCTTTGTGTCTGTGTGGTACCCTTTCAATCAGATTTTGTTTGTCGGTAAATCTCCTTTGACGTTTCTATTTTCTTCAGTTACTGATATTGATTACATAAACCATTTCTCGATTTATTTCAGAAAAAGCATAGCGTCTCCCTTAGCAATACTTAATGCTCGGCTAAAACTTGGCTTTTACACCCATGTGCTTCCATCTAAGAGCAAAGACAATCTGTGGTCTAATGTCTTCGCTCTTAGTAACTATTGTTTTTGAAGTTCAGAGGTCTCTATAACAGGGAGGTGGGTAAAAGCCACGCTACGCTCCATTATCACAAAATCATCAAAAACTCCATGCAGCATTAGCGAAGGAGATTTTCTCTGGAGGTCTGCAAAAAGCTAAAGTAAAAATTAAAAAAAAAAACACATCATCATTCATTTACAGAGAAAAATAATCATTCATCGATTGTGTCAAAACAAGTAAATCAAAAGTAAATTATATTGAGTTAAACAGGATTTTCGATCAATTCTTTAAAACTTATAAATTGCACGATCACAATGTAACAAACCTATTATCATGAATACCAAAAAATTCTAGTGAAAAATATAAAAAATAGAAAAAATAAAAAAATGTACTAAAAAAACTAAAAGACCTCCTGCAGTTAGTGGGAGGTACAACAAACAATTAAACCTCTAATCTGAACAGCTTGCTACTGTTTATTCTTTTGTCGTCCGACCAATAAAGGCATAAAGCAAATATTATGATAATAAGCCGTACAAAATGCAATCTAGACTTGGAAAATTTGGAACGCAAGTTAAAAGATATAGATAAATGTCTCGAAGAATATAAACGGGAATCTAGGAACAAACAAGATCAGAAAAGCTCCACATCTCTCAAGAAACTCAATAAACCGTGCACTCCAGATAACTGCCCTTCATTAGAACAATGCCTGTCCCAATCACAAAAATCTGCTGTATTTCAAATCAAGCAACTGAAACAGATGGAAAAAGATTTGAAAAATAGGGAATTAGAACTAACGAAAAAATGTGAATTGCTCAATAAGAAAATACAGATATTTGAAAAATGCAAAAAAGAAAAAGAAATCCATGATCGTTTAACAGCAACCAAACTAAAACTTGCTCAAAAACAGATTGAAAAAGCTCTCGGCGAAAAGGTGTCCAGGAAAAGCTTGGGCAAAGATGATTGTAAGAGAAAATGCAATCCAAAAAAATGTAGGAAAAAGAAGAAAGACTTCCAGGACAGATTGTTTAAAGTGCTTGAATGGTCTTTGAAAAAAAGAACGTGGAATAAAAAGGATAAGAAACCCCGTGAAAAAAGTTTCTGTTGTAAGAAAAACACAGATTCATGCGTACCTTTATGCAAAGAGCAATGTTGTAAGAAAAGGCCTTCGTTTCCAGATTACTTCTTCAAATGCTTTTGTAGCACTGACAGCCCTTACCAATGTCAGATAGAGAAAGCCTGCTGGAGTCCTTTCCAGGCTGCATATCCTTGCAAATGTGACGCTTTAAGCCAAATGTTCAAGACAAAACAAGCCATGAGATGTTCGATGTATAATAACAGCTGTTTTCCAAATTCTCTATGGCAGACTCCACAGGTTTGCTATTGTAACTATTGTGATAGATATTTGCCAAGATTTCTTTGAAGAAAGTGTATAGCTTAGGTACGTTATAAATGGTAGTTTAAGGATAATGTGTACTAAGCGCGAAAGCCTCAAACAAACGATAGTTTAAGAATTTAAAATTTTACACCTTTCATCTTTACTGTTTTTAAAAATTAACTTCTTTTTGTTAAGCTCCGAGACATATGAATGCATCCCGACATTGATGCGAATCGACAAAAAATCTGTGTATTCGCATTTATTTAAAGACTTACATTTTACAAAATTTGTTAATAGTAATCTGTTTTGTTCCCAGTTATGTATCTACGACCCACCCGGGACTTATCCCTCCTGCTTCTCTGCTCGGCACCAATTTAAGCTCTTTGGTCATACTTTGCTGTTGCTTTTAGGAGCACTCCTCTGGTCACCTTGTCTATTTTGTTTAGCCTGTATCTGCCAATGTTGCTGCTGTGACTGTTGTTAACTTTTCTACTTTCCTGGTATAATGAAACTTATACTTTATACATATTTGCTTGATCCTGTAGTCTTTAAGTAAAAGAAACGTTGAGTTCCTAGATGCATTTTTATTATGCGGCTCTTTTTATACCTTCCTGAAATGTAACGCCTGCTGCATTAAAATGTACGTATCGTACGAAGCTACGAGAGGTTGTGAAAAAATGAAAATGAAAAAAATTAAAATGAAATATGTTTTATTCGAAGTAAGATTTTACAAATCACTTTTCGACGTCGAGGCGGGTTCACAATTTGGCTGTCTTGTGTTTTTGTAAACTCAAGAGTCTTAAAAGTGCTGTAGGCAGCCTTATTGCTGGGTAAAGTTAAGTTTAAGATGTTATCCATGAATAGAATTATTCCCGAAAGCAAGCGAAAACTAACTTTATGCACGAAAGACTCTTCAGCGTGACAATCCGCCCCGCACCCGCATTGGATAGATTGCATGCAGGTATCTAAATGGATTGCAGATTTATTAATTACTGGGAATTAAAGAAGTTTTCCTTTTCGAACGAAGTAGCCAAAAGAATATGCTAACCGCATAACGCAAAAACGCAAAAAAAAGGATGTAGATTTGTCCTGGCAGAAAAACTAAAAATCAGGTGGGATGAATAAAGACGCGCTTCCAAAAAAAAAATTGCTAGGAAATAAAAAGGAAATCTACGTCCTTTTTTTTACTTGTCTCTGTGATAGTTATTCTTCTCTTTGCATCAACCAGTTTATAAATCCAAACAATGTAATATATAATATCTGATGAAAACCCGATATTCTAGTCTAGACAATGAAGCAAGTAATTAAGATATTATCATGTGTAAAATGAGTTGACCAAAATGCTATTCGTGTCAAAAAATTACCATCAAAGTATTTTACTTCTCCGTTTGCTGTAAACGCTGATGAAAAAAATAATAGTTTCAATTTGTAAGGACAAAACAATAATCACAATACAAAATGGGTGATTTTTCAGAGCTAGATATCCTAGAAAGCAAGCTAAAACAACTAATAAAAGAGCTAGGTACCTATAATCACGTACATAAATTGTTAGTTCCCCCTAAAGATAGTCCAAGTAGTGATGATAGACATAGCATTAGATCCAAATGTGAAACAAGACATATTGTAACATCGTGCAGTTCTGAAGAAGAAACCGATATATCAGGAACCGAAAGTGAGAACTTAGAAAGAAGTTCTAATTCAGTATATTCAACGCTCAAACAACTCGAACAAATAGAAAAAGGATTAAGGAAAAAGGAACTAGAAATAAAAAAGAAGCAGTTACAAGAACGTATAAATGCAGTTAAACTCAGATTGGCACAACAAAAGAAAAGTAGACATATTTCCACCGAAGTGCTGAAGAAAAGAGCTGAGAGAGAGAAAAAGAAGTGTAAACGAATCTCGAAGCATTATGGGGAGAGTACTGAATATAGGAAATATCAAACTGATGATATGTTGAAATGCACTGGAAAGAGTGATACAACTCTAACTACTGATCTCAAAGCAGATAATGTCTGCGAATGTACAAAAAATTGCTCCAAACTTTCCAGTTCAGGCATGTGTACATGTATGAAAAAGAAAATTAGTTTCAAAACTGCTTGTTGCTCTACGGGCAGTTTCCCTAGTTCTCCAAAACCCAATATCCCAAATACGCAGAAGCAAGTTCTCGAAGATAAAAAGAGGAAGAGTAAGCTTAAAGGGATTTTGACAAGATGGCAGGGTCTGGAGAAGTCCTACTGGAATCCTTGCCGGTGCGAGCCCGAACGTCCAACGTCTTCCTTGGAAAGAATGGTGCAAGAAGCATATGGTGACTGCTTTCCGATGACCTTGAGAAGAAACCCTGTGGTTAATGTTTAATATTCTTAACAATTTTTATTTTACTAAGTATCTAGGTTATACCACTTTATTTTGTACCATGCAGCTTTCCGCCGCGGCTCCGCCTGCATTAACAGTTTTTCCCGTGGGAATGAGGCATTTTCCCGCGGTAAAAGGTAGTCTTTGTTACTCAGGGTGAATGTAGCTGTCTAATAGTGAAAGAATTTTTGAAATCGGTTCAGTAGTTTTTGAGTTTATTCATTACATACATACACACACACAAAAATACAAATCTTTCCTCTTTATAATATTAGTATGAGTATGATATGATAAAAATGAAGTGTGTAAGTAAAAGTGTTGAATAGGTGTCGACCCAGATAAAATGTGCCGTGGTGATCCGTGGCCTACCCGGGCTTCGGCTTTCGCTGAGGGAGTCCTTTCTGTTGGATATCGCATCGTGGAGAAATATCATTGCTTATCTCTACTACACCATCCGTGGCTTTTTTGTGCTTTTTGGTCTTTTTTGTGCTGTAATGTCCTAATCTAATCAAATTAACGATTTCTGATTTGAAATGAGCGTTACTTATTGCAGATGACCATGTACGACAGCCCGAAAAGCCTGAAGAAGCCTCGGTGTGTCTGGTGTCGGACCCTGTGGCTATTTTGTGTGAAAATGTTCTGCTCGCCATGCCTGCTCTGTTTCCTGTGTTGCTACTCCTGTTGTGCCCCATCAGACGATATGTGCAAGTATTCTACTGAAAAAATTGCCCTTTGAGGAACCAACCACAATTTCAGCCTGTAGACGTCTACTCCTGGTCAAAGGCCTCCTCTAAAGATTTTCACAACGCCAACGATCGCAACAGTCTACTCGTAGAATCCTTAGGGATCGTGTTAAACACAACGTTCACGGTTATTAGTTGTAGTTGTTGGTATCCTAGGGTACCCAGGGGATTCATAGGGCCTTCAAGAGTTATACTGGAACAGTTATTAGATTTATTTATAATAATTAGTAGTATAGATCTTCCGCCATGTTATTTTTATCCATAAATAAATCAATATTCTGTAAATAAACTTATTTAAAAAGCAAACTTTTTGGATTTATGAATTTATATCAGTATGCTTATAGTTTACTACGCGCGAGTGGCCCTGCTCCAATCCACATATAGTTAACAGCCCATATATGTCCCCACCGAGGGGCTCATGATGCCTACCCTGACATCAGAGTGAATATGCCTTAGTCGCCTTACATATTATATTTATTTATTTATGTAGAGCGACTAGGGCCTATCTATTCAGGAATGAGGATAAAATAACTTACATTGTAGGCAAGGCAAGTCATATTATGGTCGGTCGAGCACATAAACTCCGAACTAAGGTACTCATATTTAACATCCTTGATGTACCCCGACTGGGTACCCCACATTGCATGTTTTTTTTGCCGCCTTATTGGATTTCAAATACAACGAGTAATTTTTAATAGCGATTTTCGGATTAGCGATGTCCAAAACCGCCGAAAAGCTAGTAGGTAGCAATTTGTTACAAGATTTGCCTCTCATCTCAAAAACTAGAGCGATATTTCAATTTCTTTCCTAGTTTTCCTGTTCAGGC
Organism: Teleiodes luculella; assembly: GCA_948473455.1. Taxonomy (NCBI): domain Eukaryota; kingdom Metazoa; phylum Arthropoda; class Insecta; order Lepidoptera; family Gelechiidae; genus Teleiodes; species Teleiodes luculella. The sequence goes on along the minus strand of OX419589.1, from coordinate 1,590,519 downwards.
TTCAGGCCATAGGAGCCCAGTATTGCCCACGATTGTGCCTAATATTGTATTGCATTGCATATTACTTTTAATCCAGTGATTTTTTTTTATTATTCTGCGACATGTAAATTTTAGTTTGCTAATTTGAGTAAGTTAGGACCTACCTAACTTACTCAAATTAGCAACAGACAGACAGACAGACGGACAATTTTTTGAAAAACAAATCATTGTGCAGACACGCCGATTATTCAGTTTTATTAAAGTATAGAAAATAGAGATACTAGATAGATAGAAGAAGATAATAAAAGCTTGTTTTTAAAAAGGTTTTTATCTTTAATTTTATTTTTAAAACTGTATATTCTACTCTTATTAATAAGAGGTTTTCAAAAAATTGTCCGTCTGTCTGTCTGTACACGAACTACTGGACGGATTTTAATGAAACTTTACAATAATATAGCTTATACATCAGATTGCGGGAAAATACTTCTTTCCCACGGGAAAACCTGCTAACGCGGGCGGAACGCTAGTTTGTTGATAAAATGAACAAAAAAGTTAAAAATAAATGAACTCTAATAAGGAATATAATAACACTTATCGTCAACAGATGGCGTTGTTAGTTGTCACAACTCGGTATAGTTGTGTGTTAGCGGTGTTATAAGTCGCGGCGGACTTCACTTCGGCACTACCTACAATTACAATTTGTCCATATAATGTTACCATTATAAAAATTTTTGAAACGCGCAGTCCTTTTCGATTGCGTGTGTGTTTGGATGAGGAATGTATTACTTAAAGGTTAAAAGTTAAAACTAGTTTTCTAATGATTTGATCTTATTTCAAGAAAATATATCCAGATAGCAAACTTCTAAAAATTGATCTTTAATAAAATGAATGAGCGTTGTGTGTTAATTAAATTATATTGTATATTGTAACTACTTATTATGTATAGTAATTAAGAAGGCATCTCAAAATAGTAATATTATTACATAATTATTAATATTAATATAGCAGCTGTTGGTGTGTAAGTATAGGTAGTTGTGTTGTGTCTCGGGCGGCGGCGTCTACGCACGCTTGTGCATCTTGGTCATGGGAGTGCCCGCTCCCCTCTAACATGCCCGGTCCACGCGTGACAGACATAATTTTGTCGTGCGTATTCTCTTATCCTATTGGAGGATATTTCAATATGGCGGGTTTTTTGACAGTTAAATGTGTGACAAACTTTTGTCATAGCACTGCATGTTACGGGGGGTTTGCTGTTCGATACTATCATAGTCTAACTAAGAAAACAAGGTCTTCTATTCCCAGAGTGACACAAGCCTACGTCACGAGACTGAGCGAGAAGGAAATAACAATTAACACGCATTCGAATTCGACAAGGATGAACAGCATGATGACGTAGGCTTGTGGCAGTCACGTGGTCGGAAGAGAGTACCAGGCGGAGTAGATTATTATACCATGGATAGGTACTATGTTCTTCTTGCACTCCGTCTCGGGAGGATCGCGTACCAATTTTAAAATTAAACTTACTTTGCGAACAAATCGTGTCAACTTGTAATAATGCTATTCAATTCTCAAGATGCGTGTGATGCCAGTTATGGTTATGTTCAAACTGATATCGCATCGCCTCTTTTAGATTGTTTGATCTCTCTTTCTGATCTCCTTTCATTGCTCAGACTTGTACATTCGTTTGAGACGAGAGCCAGTCTTGGTTTAGCTATTATTTATTCTGTGGTTTAGGCAAAGCTTTTGAAATGAGGTCATTAAGGGGCTACCCGAGGCTAAGTGGCGCCACCATCTGTTAAAAAATAATTACTCGCGAAGTACTTTTTTTTTCTAAAATCCGGTCGGTCATTTTGAAGTTGGCGTGCTATAGAATATATATGGGCCATAAACTGTATTTATTAAAGTCCGCTGTAGTTACAGATAGAAAATTTGCCAAAAGTGGCCGTTTTTAACAGCTTTTCTATCTGTAACTACATTTCTATAGCATATTCTATAGCACGCCAACTTCAAAATGACCGACCGGATTTTAGAAAAAAAAAGTATTTCGCGAGTAATTATTTTTTAACAGATGGTGGCGCCACTTAGCCTCGGGTAGCCCCTTAAGTGTAGCGCTACACCTGCAGAGCGTACAGCGCCGAACGTTCGGCGCGGAAAGTTCGGCGCGAAATATTCCGTTGCTATGACAAACCAAACGCAGCGTCTTGTTCAGCGCGCTACGCGACCGAAAATTACGCGGCGTGTGAAACTGCCAAAAAGGACAGAAATCTGTCACAAATGGACGTTCAGTTACACGCGCCGAACTTTCGGTCGCGTAACTTTCCGCGTGATGTGTCGCTTGCTATGCGAAATACATTGAACGCGTTTTTGCTGAAGTAATCGCCAGACGGAAGGTTCGGCGCCACGCGGAACGTAACGTAACGTCGGCTGATGTGTCGTAGGACATACAAAAAGCATTACGAGCGTATTCAGCGGAACTTTCGGCGCTGTACGCTCCGCAGGTGTGGCGCTACACTAACACCTGTTTGCACTAACCTTGTCTTAGGCTTTGCGTAGTTAAGAAAGACCTAAGCTAACTAAAGCTTAAAAAAGAATTGGTTTTCACTAATAGTCTAATTGGGCTCATACCTAAGTTAAAAAAGGTCTGAAGGTTACTAGCAAACAAATTTTTCACCAAATCTCACCTAAATACTTTAGGCATCAACTTAAGCGATTCTTAAGTTTAGTGAAAACAGGTGTAAGAGCCCCTTCACACGATCGATTTTATTCGGCGGTTTCTCGGCGGAGCGAGATCGCAGCGAGCACGCAGCGGCTCGCGGCGTGTACACAACCATATTGGTATTTGGTATCGCGGCGAGACGCGGCGTTATCGCGGCGGCGGTTAATGCTCGCTCCGCCAAGAAATCGCCGAAAAAAATCGCTCGTGTGAAAGGGCTCTAAGTGTTCTAAGGGAGCCTATAATTAATGAATACATTACATTTTCAATTAGAATTTTAAGATATATAAATACAGTGACACTTCTTTCCCGGAGGGGTAGGCACTTAGGCAGAGACCACTTCCTACCATTTGCTACGATCTAGACATACTTCTTTCGCTGCATCCACAATCTCATCTATATTCTTATGCCGGCTATACACGCGTGCTATGTTCGCCAAACAGAGCGAGACGCAGTAATGCGCTAGAGTAAGCGCGGTGATTTGTATCTCATTCTAACGCATAACTGCGTCTTGCTCTGTTTGGCATACACGGCAGACATGTTTAGCCGGCTATTAAAGCCTGACCAAAGAAATATGACACCTGCTCTGGGGGCGCCACGTGTATATTTTTACGATTATGGCAACAATTTCCCTTATAAAATTAGTTTCTCTGAAATTCCGCAATATGGCGAGGTGTCATATTTCTTTGGTCGGGCTTTAAATACATTATTAAAGTCCGACCAGATAAATAAAAAACTTCGCCATATTGCGGAATTTCAATGGAACAAATTTTTATAAGGGAAATTGTTGCCGTAGTCGTAAAACTATACACGTGGCGCCCTCAAAGCAGGTTTTTATTTTTTTTCTTTGGTCAGGCCTTAATAAGGTAGGTACGCAATCACGCAATCTAAAAGGACTGCGCGTTACAAAAATTACTTGTGTCATTCTTTGCTGTCAGACACTGTCATTTGTCAAGTGCCGAGGCGTGTGTTTGTCGCGGCCTTGTAACATCGCGAATACACAACGATACCGTGTTGTGGAAACTAACAACGCCATCTGTTGACGACAAACGGAAACACAACAATGTGCTAAACAAGACCGAATAATTTTATTTTCTTCTAGCTTTCCGCCGCGGCTTCGCCCGCGTTAACAGGTATTCCAGTGGCAATGAGGTATTTTCCCGCGTAAAAGGTAGCC